>OZ024825.1:10139286-10739286 GCA_964016985.1 Anodontia alba | reverse complement strand
ACAGTTAACCACCAAGCAGAGAAAAGTGAACAATAATGTTGCTCTGGAACACCCTTACCAAACGGGGAAGTCATGTAGCTAGTTTGGTAAAATTCAGCCCAGTGGTTAGAGGACACTGCCTGATGGATGGACAGACTGAAAAATAATGTTGCTCTCACACACCCTTACCACCTGACGAAGGCATGCAGCGTTTGGGTAAATTCCTCCCAGTGGTTTAGGAAATAGTGTGACCGACAGATGGATGGACACCTGACAGTAAAATAATGTTGTTCTTGTACACCCTTACCAGAAGAGAAAATCATATAGCAAGTTTAGTTGAATTCCACCCTGTGAGTCTTACAAACAAATTATTATGGTAGGAGGAGATAGTGTGACGTAAAGATAGATGGACATAGACGGATGGAAAAAAATGTTGCTCTTGCACACCCTCACCAATAGGAGAAGTCATGCAGCAAGTTTGGTTAAATTCCACCCAGTGGTTTATACTAGGAGATAGAGTGAAGGACGTTCAGACAGAGGGAAGTCCATCTATCCATCTGTCTGTCCATGCAGAAGAAGGACAGAAGGTTGGACAGATGGAGGCATTCACAATATCCCTATCACTTCATATACCCCCAATATCATGTGGCAGGGTAATAACTGTCAAAAATTAACAAAATTTACCTATTAGTAATCCCAAACCAGATCTCCACAACATACTAAGTTTCGTGAAAATCCATTGATATTTACTCAAATTGTCTGGAAAAAAAATACAGATGGATGGACTAACAGGGATGATCATCATGAAATCATAATACATTATAGGGATCAAACATGGTTTTTCATGCATTAACATTCGCCAGGTCCCATGGGAGGTGTTGAAAACCGAGGCCGAAGGCTGCGGTTTTCAACACCTCCCAAGGGACCTGGCTAATGTTAATGTATTCAAAAACCATGTTGAATCGCTATTATTGCATAAAAACTGAAAACACTTGCTACATTTCGCGTTATTTCTTGCTCTATTTTGTTTCACCTTTTCACTGATGTCTCGCGAATGTAATTTCCACGTACTATGCTCGTTCTAGGGCCGGGCAGTACACATCTCGTAATGGCAGCAAATCTGTGGCCCCGGTATGAGCATATTGAAAGTTACGTAGCCGTGCATTAACAGCACATGAATTACCTTGTTAATACACAGCTTTTTGCCGGTTAATGCACGGCTGTTAATAATGTGCGGCACCGCTTTTTATGCAATAAGTAGTACTGAAAGGTTTCCCTTCTAAAAAAGAACACATGAAAGAATGATACTGGAGTCTCAATTTTATTGAGATTCTTCATATGACAGGTTTGTTGTTTGAAGGGCTGCATATCCAAACTAGAAAGCACAGCCGATGACATGCCAGCCCAAATCCCTGTACTTATTGCTTATGATGTTAACAGCATGACTAGCAGATGGAAGAATGGATGGATGGATGGATGGATGGGCTTTCTCTCACATACCCTTACCATGAGGAGAAGTCATGTAGCAAGTTTGACTAAATTCTGCCTAGTGATTTAGGAGGAGATAGTGTGATGGACAGACAGACGGAGGATGATACACAGAAGGCTGGACACATGGTAAAAATAATGTTGCTCTTGCACACCCTTACCATCAGGGGAAGTGATGTAGCGTTTGGTCGAATTCTGCCCAGTGGTTAGGAGGAAATATTAAGATGGACAGATGATGGACACATGGAAGGAGGGACCAACGGAAAAATAATGTTGCTCTCACACACCCTTACCATAAGGGGAAGTGATGTAGCAAGTTTGGTTGAATTCCACCCAGTGGATTAGGAGGAGATAGCCTGACGGACGGATGCATGGATGGATGGACACAAGGAAAATAATGTTGCTCTTGCACACCCTTACCATGTGGGGAAGGGATACAGCAAGTTTGGTAGAATTCCATCCAGCGGTTTTGGAGGAGACAGCATGATGGACAGATGCAAGGATGGACGGAAGGATGCATGGTCTGATGAGTTGATGGGATGTATACTTCTGTGTCTTTGTGTGTCGAAAATTATGAACAAAGTACCCTTGCGTGTCCAGAATTAGACACACAAGGGTACTTGGTATGTAATTTTTGACACACAAGTCAGTCAGCTTATGTGTCTATGGAATAAATTCCACTGAAATACACTGAAGTGTACATAAGTTTAAAACACACAAGTATACATTTGTCAGAGTGGACAGACAGAATGTGAGTAGCTCTTGCATTTGCAAAAGCTACTCACATTTTTTCAGCAAAAATATCTGTGAATAAGAAATGGTACTTACTAGAAGAGTTATTATTTTGACCACTAATGATCACATTTAGCTAACAATGCTTTGACCAACTGGGCCCAGCTCTATTGTTGTGGTCTGCCTTGTGAAGGATTGGACCAGTCCTTTCCTACAATGACAAAGCTCAAACCTCTTGAGATGGAAAAATCAACAAAATCTTTTTTCATAGATCAACAATATCAGAGAAAGTTTTGTCTACAGAAAGCCCATCAATTTCTCGAGGGAATGCATATGGAAATAACCTTGTCAAAGGCAGTCCCACTGTTGTATAATTGGCAAACAATTATTTAATCATTGCGATTATACAATCTGGCATCAGTGGATAATTCTTTCCTGCTTTTCAGACTTTCAGACAACTATTGGCAGCAGACACTGACTTACCATATTTGTCCTAAATATTCAAAGACCCTTAACATACTTCAAATTTTAGGATAATTTTACTTGTCCTAAAAGAATAACATAATGACTCTAAGGATTGTAAGAGACCAGTTTGAGCAAACAGTGCAGATCTAGATCAGATGCAGCTGAATGTGGTATCTGATCAGGGTCTACACTGCTTGCCACACACCCAACATTTTTCAGACCAAACACAAGAGGTTAACCCTTCTCTTGCTGAACACGACATGCCCTGTCCGAGCAAACAGTGTAGATCCAGATCAGTTGGCTTCTGAAGAAGCCAACTGATCTGGATCTGCACTGTTTGTCATTGAATATGTGAATTCTTATCAAAAACTCGGATCAAGTAATCTGATTGGCATGAAATTAGGTGAGCATGGCATCTTAATTTATTCAGCATGAGAAGGGTTAAAAGTTCATGACAGATATGGTAAGGAGAAAATGTGTCCCAATATTCAGGATTACTATAATACCTCTTAAGTATTGGGACAGTTAGGCTGAATAATGCAGTGTCTGATCAGGATCTACCCTGTTTGCCACTTATCTGGCATTGTTTTAGACATACCAACAAATAGTAAAAGGGCCTTCTTCAAATTCTAAGACAAGTAAGGTAATACGAGGGTCGTGCAAAAAGGTTCTGTCACTAATAGGCTTCCTTGGTTTTATCCCAGGTATATTTTAAAATGCTTCAATGCCCTTGAATGGTGTGCTGAATAGCTAACGATACCCGTTTATTTTGTGCAAATTGCTTTCCAACTGACCAAGTTATTACAAATTGAAATAGATGCAGTCATATACACTGACCAATTTACTTGTTACATTGGAACATGGGCCGGCCTTGGTGGCTCAGTTGGATGCACCGTCCGACTGGAGACCCGGAGGTCACGGGTTCAACCCTCGCGGAGGTTGGCAACGTTCTTTCGTGGAGATTGATCATGAAATATTTTCTACAGTCATTCTCTCCCTTCTGCCGATTCAAGAAGGGCAGTTGTCAGTTTCTGGCAAAAGAATGTGCACAATACTGGTTAACCGCTTAGAGAACTAAGCCTGCCCAGTAAACGTGTGGTTAGGTAAACTGACCACGCTCGACATGACCCTATTGGGTTGACTGGGCCGTAAAACCTCAACACAAACAAACAAGCAATCATTGGAACATGGACCAGAAGACTGAAATTCGGAGCTATATTAAATGCTGCACTAGGCTTAATATAGATTCAAAGCAAATATTTAATGAATTGTGTGGTATATACAGACCTCAGACCCTTTTAATGTGCACAGTTTTTAGGTGGGTTAAAGCTTTTAAAGCTGGGAAATTTTCTGTTGAAGATGATACACGTCCTGGAAGGCCTAAAACCTCTGTTACCAAGGCTAACATCGCTGCTGTAAAGATTGTGGTCATTCAGGATGTGAGATTGTCTGTCAAAGATATAGCTAGTTGTACTGGCATATCAGAAGGCAGTGTGCAAACAATTCCGAAAACGCGTTTGGACCTGAGAAAGGTTTGTGCTAGGCTGGTACCTCATTTGCTCACTGAGCAGCAAAAGACACAATGCCTTAAATATGCCCAGGAACTTTTGAAAACATACAAATGCTGTAATAGTCAGGTTATTTTTAACTTGCTAACAGGTGATGAAACCTGGGTGCACAAGTTTGAGCCACAAAGAAGGGCTGATAATAAGTAATGGAAGCAAAAAGATCAAAAGCGCCCATGTATTGCCAAGAGAACCATAGGTTCGAAAAAGATGTTGTACGCAATTTTCTTTAATTCAAGTGGGCCAGTCGTTGAAGTGATTTGTCCATCTAGTCATACAGTCACTGGCCAATTCTACAAGAATTCTGTACTGAAGAAAGTGAAAGAGTTTTACAATAAGAAATGACCAAGCAAAGGATGGTCAGAAGCCCACCTTTTACATGACAACGCCTCCTCTCATAAGTGTGAGGTTGTTAAGTTTTTTTTGGCTTCTGAAAAGGTGGAAGTTTTACACCATCCACCTTGGACTGTCAAATATCATTAACATCTCGTCACAGGTTATGGAGAGAATGCTATTTAACAATTTTCCCATAATAAGTCTATGGGAGCTTTCTGTCGCCATGGTAACCAAACCAAGAGGCAAATCACTGTAATTTTATCTATTTTGCATTGCCCTTATACAAGCAACATTTGTACTAAATCAGAATCATACTGCATCAGTGGTATTAAAGGAGTTGTCATTTAAAAAAATAGATCAATCTTCCATGAAGTTGATGTTTATTTCAGGTAGAAGAAATTAATACAGAAATTTCATCAAAAGCATCTGCATTTTCTCATATGATGCATGAGGAGTTGGGCTTGAAAGTACCCTCCGTCTGTACACTTCCGTAAAAATCTAAGGTAAGAAAATGACAAAGTTTAAGTGGAAAAAATGACCAGAGGCCCAAGTGGGCCAGATATTGCTCACCTGGATTAGGCTAATCATGACATGTTAGATTGTGCCATGGTGGCCATCTTGACTATCAGATCAGATTTTCTTTAGCAATTCAGAATCTGAAGTTGTTTGAAGAGTTTCAAGATTGCTACCATGGCCAACATCTTGGATATTGGAACTGAACGATTCAGCAATTCTGATCCCATTTCACCCCAATGCCTCCTATCAAGTTTAGGCTCAACCTGATGTTTGAAGAATTTCAAGCTGGCTGCCACTTGGATATCAGAATGGAACAATATCAGCAATTTTGAATTTCTGTGTCACTGTGATGCCTCCCATCAAGTTTCAGCTCAATGGAACTAAGGGTTTAGGAGGAGATGTAGTTTGAAGAATTTCAAGATGGCCATCTTGGATATCGGAATGGAACGATTTTAGCAATTTTGAATTTCTCTGTCACTGTCATGCCTCCCATCAAGTTTCAGCTCAATGCAACTTAGGGTTTGGGAGGAGATGTCATTTGAAGAATTTCAAGATGGCCCCCGTGGCGGCCATCTTGGACATCGGAATGGAACAATTTTAGCAATTTTGAATCTCTGTGTCACTGTGATGCCTCCCATCGAGTTTCAGCTCAATCAGGGTTTAGGAGGAGATGTCGTTTGAAGAATTTCAAGATGGTCACCCTGGAGGCCATCTTGGATACCGGAATGGAAAGATTTTAGCAATTTTGAATCTCTGTGTCACTGTGATGCCTCCCATCAAGTTTCAGTTCAATAGGACTAAGGGTTTAGGAGGAGATGTCATTTGAAGAATTTCAAGATGGCCTCTGGCGACCATCTTGGATATTGGAATGGAATGATTTTAGCAATTTTGAATCTCTATATCACTGAGATGCCTCCCATCAAGTTTCAGCTCAATTGGACAGGGTTTAGGAGGAGATGTCGTTTGAAGAATTTCAAGATGGCCGAGATTTTAGCAATTCTGAATCTCTGTGTCACTGTGATGCCTCCCATCAAGTTTCAGCTCAATCAGACTTAGGGTTTAGGAAGATACCTGGTGGCCATCTTGGATATCGGAACAGAACAATTTTAGCAATTTTGGTCATTCTCTCCTTTCTGCTGACTGAAGAAGGGCAGTTGTCAGTTTCTGGCGAAAGTATGTGCACAATACTGGTTAACCACTTAGAGGACTAAGCCTGCCCAGTAAACGTGTGGTTAGGTAAACTGACTGCACTGGACATGACCCCATTGGGTTGACTGGGCCGTAAAACCTCAACACAAACAATTATGGTTCTGGAGGAGATGTCGAAAATGTGAAAAGCTACCGACAGACGACTGACAACGGGCCATTGCATAAGCTGACCTGGAGCAAAGCTCCAGGTCAGCTAAAAATAAATTTAAAATCATATCTAAACCATGTGCACTTCTGCAGACCCAGGAGAAAACATGTGCCATGTTTCAAAAAGACAGGTTTAAAAATTGTATGAGAAGTTGCAACCACAATGTACCCACTGTACCTCTGAGGTCAGAAAATGACAAAGTTCAAAACATAGAAAAAAGCATAGAAAAAAGTAACAAATATTAAGGCAAGGATTATATGAAAAGCACTTGCACATCTTCAGGTTATGGAGAAAACATGTGCAAAGTTTCAAAAAGATTGGTGAGTTGTGCTCACAAGGTACCCACTGTCTATATATTGAGGGTGAAAAATTACTAAGTTCTAACAATTATACCCAAACCACATGCACATCCACATACCATGAAGAAAACACATGCAAAGTTTCAAAACAATTGGTACAAAACTGTAAGAGGAATTGTGTTCAAAAGAGGTACCCATTGTCTATATATTGAGGGTGAAAAATGACAAAGTCCACAATGTGGAAAAAGTGACAAAAAATAATGTAACAATTGTATCCAAACAACATGCACATCCTCATACTATGAAGAAAATAACATGTAAAGTTTCAAAATCATCAGTACAAAACTGTAAAAGGAGTTGCACTCACAAGACTCCCATAGTAAATGTTGACGGACAGATGGAGGACGGATAAACAGATGGAAACTTGCACGCCTATGTCGCCCTGCTAGAGTAAGTGCGACAAAAATCCCTATTAAAAAATTTCAAGTTGCCATGGCAACCAAACAAAATGGCCTCTGGTCATAAAACACATACACTGCATTGACAATCATCAAATCATTTCAGTTCGATTCATCTTTCAGTTTGTTTTATCTTGTTTCAGCGGTTTCCCTATATATTCTTACTGTTTCCTTTGTTTACTGATTTTGCATGTCCTACAGTGTTTAAGTTGAAGAAGTTTGTTTCATCTCCTTTCACTGATTTGTCTTTATATTCTAACAGTTTCATTTGTTCACTGGTTTTGTATGCAGCTCAAAACAAAGTATTTATTAAAACTTGTTATATTTCATTTTGTTTACTGGCCCGTATACTCTTACTGTTTCATTTGTTTCGGTGAAACAAAATGTGCAATCCTGGAAAACTGTGTTCCATTTGTGTCCTATATACCATAGTGGGATTAAGGTTAACGAATTTTCCAGTGTGACAAATAAAGCAACTGCACTGATTCAGCATTCTCTGGGCAAATTCAACATATGATAAATTGATGACATTTCCTTTACCTTTTTTCCTTAAAAATTGGGTTTGACAGTTCATGCAAATTGTCTCCTAATTGGGTTTGACAGTTCATGCAAAAAAATCTCCTTAAGGAGACAATCTGCATGAACTGTCAAACACAATTTTCTGGAAAAAAATTAGATCTTTTTTTTTTTTTTTTCAAAATGTCATCTGCTGAATTTTCTACCCAGCATGCTTCACATTAACAATGGGAAGAACCTATGATAAAATTAAATTGATGATTGAAACCTCAATAAAAAAAAAGATAAGCTGCTTATATGATTTATGTACCATTCAGCATAGTATTGTGCAACCAAATGAGATTATTCCGATTCAGAGATCAGAACAGATAAGATGTGAGCCACGTCATGACAAAATGTGTCTTTGTGCATATGGTAAATGTCCTAAAATTTTGAACACTTTATTCCATCCTTTTTTTGCCTGATGTTTGCTTTCTATGCAACTGTTTCTTAAAATACTTGGTAGAATGGCAAACAGTGTAGACCCAGATCAGATTGCTCCTGAAGGAGCAATCTGATCTGGGTCTACACTGTTTGCATATGAAATTTTGTCAGACACTGGTGTACTAATTTAAGGACATTTACCATATGCAAACTTAGTATGTCAATATCAGACTGCACTTTGCTGACTAATCAAAGCATAACAAGCTCACATTTTACCAAATCAAGTCAGAGATCAGAAAAGATAAGGCATGAGCTGTGTTATGACAGAACTCGCTTTGTCTGATAAGTGCAGTCTGACCAGGGCATGGACAGCTCACATGCACCAGTCACAACAGCAGATGACATTTTGAAATACATGGGACCATAGAATTTTCTTCTAGTAGTTTCTGGTTGTTCCAATTACTTAGGGTTATATTCTGTAAAAAATATTCAGTGGGGACTCAAAATTAGTTCCAGTTATCCAATGTATTCGAGCTATCAGAGTTCCAATTATCGAAGTCCAGTTATCTTACATATATATATTACGTATTTACATGTAAGAAATCTCTATATTCCAACCAATAATACAAGAAATGCACTAACCAAATCATAAATTTAATAATCCACCAATTTCTATACAAGCATACAGAATACTGAACAACAAATATATAAGAGCATGAACTTATATAGTATTATTGCATAAAAAGCAGTGTCGCACGTTATTAACAGCCGTGCATTAACTGGCGAAAAGCTGTGTATTAACAAGGCAATTCAGGCACGGCTACGGAACTTTCAATATGTTCATACCAGAGCCACAGATTTGCTGCCGTTACGAGATGTGTACTGCCCAGCCCTAGAACGAGCATAGTCCATGGAAATAACATTCGCAAGGCTACGGTGAAACGGCGAAACAAAATAGTGTAAGAAATAATGCAAAATGTAGCAAATGTTTTCAGTTTTATGCAATAAAAGCCATCCAACATGGTTTTTCAATGCATTAACATTTGCCAGGTCCCTTGGGAAGTGTTGAAAACCGCGGCCTCTGGCCTCGGTTTTCAACACCTCCCACGGGACCTGGCAAATGTTAATGCATGAAAAACCATGTTTGATCCCTATAATCAAGGCTCTGTCAGCACGATGCACAAAGTACTCTAAAAACTGAAAGCTCATGAAGTGGCAGAGTAACAGAGTCTCTGACCAGGAACTGTGTAGTCTTTCCTTTGCCACATATATATCCACAAACCCACAACATGAGTTTAAAAATATTGTTTTATGAGTGGCCTCTGCACTTATCTCTTAGAGGGAAATTCTTTTACATTATTTAATTTATAAGGTAGACAACATTAGTCGTCTTACAAATTCTTTTACAATATATATATGATATTATTTGCGGGATGAATTTCAAAATACATGAAAACATGTCATGTGATGTTAAAAACAAGATTTATGTGATGAATTGCAGAGGCTGCAGGGATGAATACATATGAGAAACCAGCAAGCGACTATTTGCGTAAAAGAGTCACAGTACATAATCAGCAAATTTGCAACCCCCGTACAAGAAAGCTTCAAGTCAGTGCACATATTGGCACAGGTGCAAATATTTTCCCAAACTATTACTGTTTCCCATTTACAAGCTGTAAGCAGAGAGAACAACTTTACAATGGGCAAAGGAGAAATTCTTCATTAACAGCTTGAAACCAAAACTAAACAGGGCTGGTTCATAAATTTAGAAATTTAGAAAGAGTGGTACCATGAGGGTTTTCAAATACCAGAAACTTCTGTTATGTAAAACGAAAATGTTACTTTTGATGTTAAGTTTTGTTGCTATAGTATTCAACATGTTTTCTTGAAAATCTATTTACCAGTGAAACCATGGTAGAAGCACATAGAATATAGTAATAATTGGTACTTTTTGATATATATATATAATTCATGCTTGCTTCATTATGGACAAACAAAATCACACAAACTTTCTGTATCATGGGCAAATAATTATTCTCAATACATGTATCTCTCATCACTATATCATATTCATCCTCAGTATATGGACACCTTAGCTCCTTCCTCTTTTCAACACTTGCCCTGAAAATTGAACCGGTTGTCTTCACTTCCTGTTATCTAAATAAAATTCACAGCCCCATACTGATATTTTTTTCATTTCTCTACAAAAATATATGTTGTGGTACTCATTAGAAGTGCCTTATCGCTACTGAGTACCCACAATAGTATGTTTCGTGGAGAAATAAGGAAAATATTTTGTTGCTACCCCCTTTTATCTGGAGCTGTGTTTAAAAATATTGTTTTATGAGTGGCAAATAGTATATGCCCCGATCAGACACTGCATTCCATGGCATCTGATCTGAGTCTACATTGTTTGCTTGGGCCTGTCTGTCTGAAGACTTAGATTAAATCTGGTAATCAACCTACAGAAGTCATGCCAGCAGCAGTTAGCTTGCTGTGTACTGTGATGGCCTAAATCCAAGATGACATGCAAGTGTAGAAGGGATCCCAAGTGCAAACAGGCTTCCCACAAAAAAAAAGAACTTTAAACATCTCTTTGTACTTCACTATAATACAGGGCCCAGTTGTTCAAAGTGTTGTTAGCTTAACGAGCTCGTTAAGAGTCATTTCGTTAACTGTTTCAGCAGATTCAATAAACAATATTCTGATATTTTTTGCTGAAAAAATGTGAGTAGCTTTCGCACATTTTTTCAGCAAAAAATTTCAGCATATTTGCGTATCACTTGATATAAATTTTAACGAATTGTTAACTAATGACATCATTAGCTTTGAACAACTGGGCCCTGATTATATTTTTATTTCCTTTCGGGAATCTCTGGGCAAATTCAGCAGCTGACAAACTGATGACATTTTTCCCAGAAAGCTAGTTTTGACAGTTCATACAAATTGTCTCCATGGTTACTTTGAAAATGGAATACCTCTTAAGCTGGTACTAGGGGCTGTATGCAGCCTTGCAAACCATGTAGCTGTATATTGAAAGACTTAATAAAACACAGTCTCCTATTTTCATTTTTTTTTGTGTATTCTTTGTTTCCTTTTAAATTTTCATTTTAAATTCCCTGACATTTCCCTGACAAATGGTCAGTTTTCCTTAACATTCACTCTCAGAGCATTCACAGGCATGATTGTGCATTTGAGCAGAGGAACTAGCGAGCCTTACACAATGTTAAGATAAGGCCATGACATAAATTCTGTTCTAGGGGCCATATCTTTTAACATTACGAAAACACGCCTATTCAAATACAATAAGAATTTTACCACCAAAATATGAAAATTTTCAGATGAAAAATTCTGATATTTTTCTTATTTCTGCTCAAAACATAGATTGTAGGTACTCGTTAGAACCGCCTTGATGAGGCGGTTCTAACGAGTACCCACAATCTATGTTTTTGAGCAGAAATAAGAAAAGTATTGTATACCCCTGTAAACCCCAGTTTTACTATATGAAAGTGGGATTTATGGGGGTCAAAATTATATAGGCATGTTTTCGTGATGAATATTGCATCATAGGACCAACTCTCTCCAAGATATAAAATTTCAGCAGATGAACCAGATGATCATCCTTCTTCAATTGATTTAGAAGATTATTTTGTACCAAAAGCAATAATTTCTCATAGCTCCAGATAAGGTAGTTTTTTGAAGTGTATTTTTTTTTTTCGGCCCAAAAGTAGCATATAACAATTTTTCGTCTGTGTGTTTTTTTTTTCTCTGCCCAAAAGTAGCATATAAGAATCTTTCATGGTTGTTTAGTGCATATCAAAAAATCTGTGACAAGGCTTTGTCGAATGAACCCAGACAGTGATCCTGAGGGACCAACACCCATGATATACTCTTATTTTTGCATACCTTTTCATTTCTAGTGTTTTTTGATCTTTTTTGTTGATTTTAAAGGCAGCAAACACTTTGATACACAATGAGTTATGTGATGTCATACACAACCAATGCATTCATCAACCACATTTTTCTTATTTTATCTTACCCAGGGCTCTAGAAATTCTGAAGTCTGAATTGGTCCAGCTGATGATGATGATGTCATTAACGAGCCAATTTCAAAAGTGTTATTATAATATCACCTGTCACGAAAACTAATGACAATTGGCAAAGTCTTATAAATCCTTTTCAATAATACATGTTATAAGTAATTTCATGCTTTAATACACATATCTATGTTTAATGCTGCTTTGTTATGTGTGCAGAGTTGGTCAGTTTCTACACTAACGATAAATATGTAAAATGAGAGAAAAAACAGATGATTTTGTTGCTCTTCCACCTCTATAACTGGTTTCTGTCTTGTGTGTAAGTGCAAAGAGATCTGACCAGACTGCTTAAATTTTAAGCACTGACCAATCTTTGTGTAGTGGGGCAAGTGCTGCATTACTTATTTTTACTGTGAAATCTACATTGAATTATACTCGCATGTTACGGCCGTCAAAAAAAAAACACAAAAAAAACCCAAAACAAAACAAACAAAAAAACAACAAAAAAAAAAACAATAAGATTTAGATCAGACACCGTTGTATGCGACATCTGATCAAGACCTACACAGTTTGGGAATTAATTTATTATTCATCTGACTTTCCAATATACATGCCAAATGACCGGTTAGAGCCGTTTAACTACCATAATATCGCATTTAAAAGGTGCAAGGAGGTTATCCGTTTGCGAAGATTTGACCGTTTGTGATTTTTTAGACATTATTGATTCGTGAAAACTGCTTGCTTGGGGGGAAAAATTGGGTCCAAGGCACGACCCTGTTGGACCGAATTATTAGCATTTTTGGGTGTTTAAAACTGGTCCGGGATTCTTATTTTCAGTTCAGACCGGCTATTTTCCAGTTTTCTAGAGCCCTGATCTTATCCCTTGGTAAGATAGGGTGGGTACAATAAGAATTGCTATCCCCAGCAAAAACCTCAGGTATCTTTATCTCGTATGCAAGAAATAGTTTTCTTATTTCCCCATGCATCACAAAAACACGCCTATATAATTTTGACCCCCATAAACCCCACTTTTATATAGTAAAACTGGGGTTTACAGGGGTATACATTATTTTTCTTATTTCTGCTCAAAACATAGATTGTGGGTACTTGTTAGAACCGCCTCATCGAGGCGGTTCTACCGAGTACCTACAATCTATGTTTTGAGCAGAAATAAGAAAAATATCAGAGTTTTTCATCTGAAAATTTTCATTTTTTGGTGGTAAAATTCTCAATATATTTGAATAGGCGTGTTTTCGTAATGGGAAGTGTATGTTGTGGCCACTCATTAGAAGCACCTTGCCAATGTGCTTCTAATGATTATCCACAGCATATTATGTTTTCATGGAGATATAAGAGAAAAAAAATTATCAGGATACTCTTTATAGCTATGATTTCAATACAATTCTCTCAAAGATCCTCAGCATTACGAAAACATGCCAATTCCAACACACTGAAAATTTTACCACCAAAAAATGGCAATTTTTCAGATAAAAAATTCTGATATTTTTCATATTTCTGCTCAAAACATAGATTGTGGGTACAATCTATGTTTTTGAGCAGAAATAACAAAAATAATGTATACCCCTGTAAACCCCAGTTTTACTATATAAAAGGGGGGTTTAAGGGGGTCAAAATTATATAGGTATGTTTTCATAATGGAAAGTTTCATTCTATTCGATAGGACTAAAATCACGTTCATGACACTAAATAATCCAATACCAGTTTGACAAGCCTGGATTGATTTTCTTACGTAACTTTTCAGAAATTAGACAATGCAGTTCCAGTAAGCAATATAAATAATAATTATGTAAACACTCAAATGTACAAAACATGCAATTTTGCATTTACTTGCAGGGAAGCAATTCAAAAAAAGACAAATTAGGTAACAAAATGTCTGCAACTACGACAGTTAAATATCTGTAAATCTTTCATGTCTGCGCACCCAAGTACACTCATAAATCTGAATTGCTGTAAAGCCTCAAAAGAACCTGAACAATTAAGATGTAATAGTTACTTAACCCTTCCTGAATAAATTTAGATGCCACGCCTACTTCTTATTTTCAACCAATCAGATTACTTGATCCAGATTGTTCTATAAATTCATAAACTTGATGGCAAAAAGTGCAGATCCAGATCAGTTGGCTTCTTCAGAAGCCAACTGATCTGGATCTACACTGTTTGCAAAACAGGGTATATCCGGGTTCAGCAGGACAAGGGTTAACATTCCAAAATTTAGTGTCTAAAATGAGTTGAAATGAATTTTTATAGACTTTAATATTAAGCTCAATGAGATGATTCTAAAGCATTATTTCATTGTCAACCATAACAGTCCACTGAAACAACAGCTCATTGTCTACTTCTATCCAACACAGCACCAGATAAGAGGGGGTATCCTAAAAAATTTTCTGCTAAGAGCTTCTGTGATCAGAACAGATCTACATCATCATCATTCAGACACACTTATAGCAATTATGACACCAAATCTTCAGCTGTATACTGTACAGCAATGACTAAAACTTTTCATCATACCATCATTCAGAGACCTTAATTAACCCTTGTCCTGCTGAATAAATTAAGATGCCACCCCCACTTCTGATTTTCAGCCAATCAGATTACTTGATCCAGGTTGTTGATTCAAATTCACATACTAAATGACAAACAGTGCAGATCCAAATCAGTTTGCTTCTTCAGATCTACACTGTTTGCAATGGCAGAGCATGTCCGGGTTCAGCAGGACCAGGGTTAAGAGCAAGTCCAAGACTCAGACTTCAGTTCTACGGTATGACAATAATAGTAGCTCATCACAAGACTTGCTATACCTCAAAGCATGTAACAGGTTATCATTTAGATATACCCTATCATCAATTGCCGTGTGGAATCAACAGATATATTGCAGAGCAATAACTGATATGCAACACAAAACCAATTATACCTCATAGCATGTAACATCATCATTTAACAGCAAATAAATGCAATACCCAATCACTAGCTATACCACATAACAACAAGTGAAACCTGCCATCAGACCAGCTATACACCATAGCATGTAACATGTCATCATTCCAATACCCCTAACAGCAAATGCCTCATACACAATCTTACACTGTATCATAGCATTATGCATCATAAAACTATCTATACCTCACAGCATTTAACATGTTATCATTCATATGCCATTAGAGCAATTGCATTAACTGCATCATGAAAGTATATACTTCACAGCAAATGCTGAAGCACATCATCAGACAAGTTACACCTTGTAGTATGTAACATGTCATCATTCAGATACCCTAACAGCAAATGCAACAACCAATGTCAGTTACACCACACAGTAATAACTGCAATGTGTCCTCAGATTAGCTATACCTCACAGCATCTAACATATCATCATTTAGATACACCAACAGCAACTGCAATGCCCAATCTTCAGTTATACTAGACTGCAATACATGAAACCTCTCATCAGATTAGCTATACCGTATTCGACCTAATTACCGCACTGTGCGCTTAGGTTTTTCAAAATTACAGGGAACACTCAGCTGTGGTAAAATATGTATCTACCTGCTAAGGATACACTATTAAAAAAAAGTCAGAAAAGGCCTTGTTTGATGATAATTACACGTTTTTTTTTCTAATTTTATTTATAAAGGCATATGTTGTTGGTACTCATTTGAACTGCATCGATAAGTCGATGCAATTCAAATGAGTACCCACAACATATGCCTTTATAAAGAAGTAAAGAAAAAGTACATTGGATGTAATCTGAAGACTACGGAATTTCTCGACTGTGCGCTTATAGGGGCATGTGCTGTAATTAGATCGAATACGGTACCTCATTATAGTATGTAACAGTGGTTAGCTCTCCCGACTTCAGATCACAAGGTCCAGAGTTCAAATCCAGTTCATCACTGTACAACTCTTCATTGCATAGAGCCTTTCATTTGATCCTTCCATCACTTCTTTACGACTTAACCCTTGTCATACTGAATAAATTAAGATGCCACGCCCACTTCTAATTTCCGGCCGATCAGATTACTTGATCCAGGTTTTTGATAGAAATTCACATATTTAATGACAAAAAACAGTGCAGATCCAGATCAGTTGGCTTCTGCAGAAGAAGCCAACTGATCTGGATCTACACTGTTTGCTAAGACTCAGCAAGAGAAGGGTTAAATAATGTTGAAAGGAATGTAAAACACCAAATCATCATCACAGCATTAACAGGTCACCAGTCACATACCCTAACAGCAAACCCAATCTTCAGCTTTACCCAAGGCAATAACTGATATGCATCAAGAGGTCAGCTATTACTCACAAAAGCTGACACTTGTTATCAGACCAGCTATACCTCATAGTGTGTTAACATGTCAAAAAATTCAGAAACCCTTACAGCAACTCCAACACCAGATATTCAGCTATACTAAACTGCAATAGCTGAAACCTGTCATCATCATCATCATCATCAACCAGCAATACCTTAAAGCACAGGCATAGCTCTCATTATGTACATTACACGGGATAAGAAATAATATTTGCAATAAATAGACATCTGTCACAGTGTGACAATTTCAGCCCAATAAATAATAAAATAAAATAAAAAATAAAATAAATAAAATAATAATAATAAAAAATAATAATAAAATAAAATAATAATAATAAAATGGTTGAAATTGCATAAAAGGGTAAAAGAAATATATTTTGTGTGATAATGTTTTGAAATATGATATAAAAGAAAACATGAAGAAGAAGAAGAAAAATGAAACATGAAGAAGAAGAAGAAAAGGAACATTATTTGTGAAAGTACAAAATTTAGAATTAATATTTCTCAGTGTCACTTTCCCTGTAAGGTGTTTTGACTATTATCACAACATAAGCTGTGCTCATAAGTGAAAATCTGATTGTTTGAAACTTGGGTGAGAAAATGCTTAATAGTTTAATTACTTTGATTAACAGCTGATACTCTGATCTGAACTGTACACACTGTCAAAGCTACCAGATTGAGTTTTGTTTGCAAAAGGAAATGACATAATTGATAGAAATTAACCTGCGCAAAAGAGATCTTAGATTTTGTTAAGTACTGCCTGATTACAACTTCCTGCCAAACTGGGCTTTGGTCAATTTAATCGTCACACTTATCAAACTTCTTTTATAACGTTGAGCGTTTGGCAATTCCAACTTCCCTGAGTAATTATGTCACCTGTTTGAGAAGAAACATATTTAAGATGGGCTGAAACTTAGCCTCTTCAGTCTATCACTGGTATTCATACATACTGCATCAAGAATCTAGGCTCAGCTATTCTCCGAACTTGAGATAGCTTAATTTGTGAACTTGGGTATTGTGTGCTTTAGCTTTAAACAATAGGACTTAAGTTAGTGACTTGGAAGAAATTTAGGACTTGGATTCATTTGGACATTCAAACTGAGGGAAGTACATTATTTACTTATTTGGAACTCTGCATTTATTTTTAGTTAGAACTTTGAGGTGGACATTTGCACAAGTAAAAGAGACTTGCTGAATTTACTGATAAATAATAAGTAATAATTAGGGAAGTGACTTAATACTGAGAAACTGTTATTTAGTTAGATTTATAAAGAAGATTTATTTAGAAAGAACTGTTGTTTACGTTACTTACATGACATTTTATTTGTGATATTTGGCATGAACATTTAGAATAATTTTGGGTAAATTTGAGAAATTCTACAACTGTGTTTGGACTTGTTATTTATTAGAAGTTAGGAACTTTACGTGTCTGATTAAAGGTTTAATTTAATCAGACCGGACCCCGTAACTGGGAATGAGGAAACAGTAACAGGATACGGCTAGAGCTAATTCCCCAAACTTTGCAAAAGCCGTATTCTGTCACAAGCGGTGTGTGCGGGACTGAGGCAACTGTAGTAGTCGTCATATCAGGCTCAGGTCAAAGGCAACGACCGGAGCCAAGCGACAGCTATTACAGCCGCGACAGCAGCAACGGATACAGCAGCTGGACAATAGTCACTCACAGACAGCACCCCGTCCCGAAGCGGAACAGTCCAGCCGACTGAGAAGGAGGCAGTCCGCATCACCTCCTCCTCATACCCCATCGATACAACAACGAATACAACCCGACGCCCCGACACACGCCCCAGGGGCATCACCGAGACCCCCTCACCTCCCCCATCTTTCTCTCCCGGTTGCACGTGGTGGAGAATCCGGGTAGCAATCAACGGTGGAAACAGCAGAAAATAGGAAAATTCTAGCGCTCATTAAAATCGTTCATTTTTTTTTTCTATTCATTTATTCATTTGGTGGAAATTATTCATTTATTCTATTGGTGGAAATCATTCATTTGGTGGAAATCATTCATTTATTCTATTGGTGGAGTTATTCGAAGGAGGAAAGTCTTGTGTTTTTATTATTTAAAATTAGAAAAATTTGTGCATTTTTTATGTGGCAGTTTAGGGAAAAAGCAGAGTAAAAATAGTGTTTTTCATAATAGTGGCAATTTAAGAGTATTAAAAAGTGGCAATTTTAGGCAAAGCAGAGTATCAAAAGCAATCAAATGGCAAATTCAGTGTTTGAGTAGTTGTGTTTAATAATCAGTGGCAATTCAAAGCAGAGTATTTCAGTGTTTTTATTCAAATATTGTGCAAAGTAGCAAATAAATAGGTTTTATTCATATTCTTGGAGGAAAAAGGAAATCTTCGTTGGATTCAAGGAGCAGCAGATTATTCTACAAGTGCAAGGATCAGCGGACACAGAGACACAAGCCGAGAAGAATACAGCTACAGACTACCTGTAATCAAGCCATCTCAGATTGGTGAGTGCAGTCTTTTGTATGCGAATCTCTTCAAATGCTTGTTTATATGTGACCATTGGTAAAATAATTGGTACAGTGTTTTAGTGTTGCTAGGAAACTAAATAAAATCTTGGTTAGATAATAAATTTTCAAGGCTTTTTTTTTTTTTTACAAATTAAAACTTAATCAGTTAATATTTCATTAAAATTTGGCTTTAATTTAAATTATTTACAATGGGTCCAAGGCGTTCAAACAGAAATAAGTGGTTGTGCTCCAAGAGAGCATGCAAGTCCGAAACTAAGGTAGACTCTGAAAGTCCTGTTTTGAATTTCACCCCTAAACTTAATAAGAACCGTATGCAAGTAAGGTTTGGTAAGCATAGTGTACAGTGTCTAGTTGACACAGGGGCAGAAATCTCAGCAATTAGTCAGCATTTGTTGAACAGAATAGCACCATATACAGATATTAGGCCAGCCTCACTATCAAATATTGTAGGTGTATGTGGTGAAGTACACAGAGTACTAGGTCAAGTAGAGTTAGAGTTTGAATGTGAAGGTTTGCAATTTAGGCAAAGGTTCTATGTTTTTGAGCATTTACATGTATCTATTTTAGTTGGTTTAGACTTTATGACTGCAAACAATGTAACTGTACAATTTGGTCAGGTAGAAATTCAGGTGCCCTCAAAACACGCAGCATCTGTATCAACAATTAAGGTTAAGGCTACACCAGTTACAGGTGGCCAGACTAGTTTTGCATACACAACTAAGGAGGTAATAGTCCCTCCTCACAGCGAGGTACTTGTTCCTGTGAGGATTTCAGGTTTTGCAAATAACTCTGTAGTTTTAATTGAACCAAAACTTAATTTGAGTGATCTGTCCTTAGCTGGTGGTAAGAATTTGTGTACAGTAGTCAACTCGAAGGGTGTCTACAGATTAATGAACCCGACAAACTTGCCTGTTTTTCTCAGCCCAAATCAGAGATTAGCAAAGGTTAGCTGGGTTGATAGTAAGTCAGTATTTGACCTCAAAGAGCCTAGTCCAGCAGAGGTTTTCAATTTTAGCCATACTTCGCAAAGGACCAATCATGAGCAAGTCATTAAAGATCTTGGTATTAACTTGGATAATTCGAACCTTACCGAGGAACAAAGGTCTAAACTTTACAACTTCTTAGGAAATAACCGAGACATATTTGTGAAGGACATGTCTGAGCTAGGTGAAACTAACCTACACTCTCACACCATTCATACTGGTGATGCTCAACCCATCAGTGCAGCTCCCTATAGACAAACCCCTCAAATGCGGGCTGAGCTTGAACGGCAGCTAGAAGAAATGCAGAAGCATGGCATAATTGAGGAAAGCAATTCGGTATGGCACTCCCCTGTAGTGTTAATAAAAAAATCCAATGGTGAATGGCGCTTTTGTGTGGACTACAGGAAACTGAATGCTGTTACTGTGCCAATGTCGTTTCCAATTCCTCATATGTCCGACGTTTTTGACACTCTGGCTCAGTCAAAAGCAGAGATCTTTTCAACTCTTGATCTCAGAAGTGGCTTCTAGCAAGTGCCCCTTGATAAAGCAACCAAACACAAGAGTGCATTCATCACTCACCAGGGAATCTTTGAATTTAATAGACTCAGTTTTGGAATGACCAATGCGCCTCTCTCATTTCAGTTTAATGACAAAGGTGCTTAAGAACTTAAACTTCAAAATTGCTTTGGTTTATATTGATGATGTTTTGATTTTCTCTAAAGACTTTGACCAGCATTTGCACCATCTAAACTTGGTTTTCAACAATTTACGGGCAGCAAATTTGACCCTACATCCTTCTAAATGTAAATTTGCAACTGAATCTGTCAGATATCTTGGTTTTACGGTCTCAAAAGATGGCTTGGAAGTTACGCAGGAAAACACTGACAAAATTCAAAACTGTCAGAGTCCCCAAAATGTTAAACAGGTTAGAAGTGCACTTGGAATGATGGGATACTACAGAAAATTTATTAAGGACTATGCAAAGATTGCTCAGCCATTAAACAATTTGTTAAAGAAAGACACAAAGTTTGTTTGGTCTGATGAGTGTGAGAAGGCATTTAAAGAGCTTAAGAGTAGATTGACAAAGGCACCCATATTACGGTATCCTCAGTTTGAAAGGGAATTTACACTGTCCGTCGACAGTTCAGAGTATTCAATAGGGTTCGTACTTAGCCAAGAGCATGAAGGTAAATTACATCCTGTCTGTTTTGGCGGTAGAGCTTTAAGGGACAATGAGCTAAAGTGGCATATAACTGACAAAGAAGGACTAGCTCTTGTCGAAGGTATCCAGCATTACAAGCATTACCTTGCAAATAATAAGTTTACAGTTTTCACCGATAATATGTCAGTGAAGTATTTGCAGAAGTTAAAAGATAGTCAAGGTAGGCTAGGGCGCTGGGGTCTTCTTCTGCAGGGCTACAACTTTGAAATAAAGCACAAATCTGGTTCACAAAACTGTATGGCAGATTTTCTTTCGAGACAAAGGTACAATGTTGATTCTGCACCCACTGACTCAAATGATCTGGCCGATCATATTTTCTCTCTTGAAACTAGAGCTGAGACAGCTGCTGGGCAAGCTCAGGACCTCCCTGATGAAGATAGAGAGCTGTTCATAGGACTTGCAATCTATCAGCAGGACTGTCCTGACTTTAAACACATCTTTCAGTATCTTGCTCATCGCCAGGTGCCAGAGGACCCGCAGTTGGCGCGAACTGTAGTTGCTGAGTCCTACAATTATGAGTTGGAAGATGGAGTCTTAAAGCACTTCTATTCCAAGAGAGGAAGGCATGTACCTTTGGAAGAACGTCTGGTGAAACAGACTGCAATTCCGAGGAGTCTGAGAGATGAACTGCTAAAGTCATATCATGACTGCATAGCAGGTGGTGGGCATCAGGGGTTCGAAAGGACATATGCGTCACTCCGCAACAAGTACTACTGGCCCTCTATGTATGAAGACATAAGGCAATATGTTAGGACTTGTGAGGTGTGTCAACAGTCCAAAAGAGCTTTTCACGCCAAACCTCCTCCTTTGCAGCCACAGCCTGTAGATGATGTTTTTGGTAGGTGGCAAATGGATATACTTAGTGGTCTGCCAACAACTAAGGATAAGTATAAGCACATTCTAGTACTGGTAGATAGCTATTCCAAGTGGGTAGAACTTTTCCCATTGCGTACACAAGAGGCCACAGAGGTAGCTTCTGTGTTATTCAGGGAAATAGTTTCTAGGTATGGAGCTCCGAGAGCAATTCTCAGTGACCGAGGTAAGAACTTTATGTCAAAGCTAGTTAAGGCATTGTCAGAGTTGTTCGATATCAAGCGTCATTACACAAGTGCATACCATCCCATGACTAACGGACTGACGGAGTCAAAGAATTCCTATATCTTGCAGGCTCTCAGGGCATATTGCAAAGGACAGCAAGATGACTGGCCTGAGATTCTGCCTGGTATAATGATGGCATATCGGTTGACCCCTGCCACTCAGTCAACACAGTATAGTCCCTTTTTCATGCTGTATGGCCGAGAAATGCGACTGCCAATAGACACTGTGTTGCAACCTAAGGATCATCTGCCTCAGGATTATAAGGTTCACCTGAGCAGAATACTGCAAAATTTATGGTATGTAGAAAAATAGCAGGCGAAAATATTAAAGATGCACAAGATAAATACAAGTATCAGTATGATAAGAGATCTAAGGTTCCTGATTACAGTCCAGCACAAAGAGTTTGGCTATACTGTACTAAGGTTCCGCCTGGCAAAGCACCGAAGTTACATAGAAAGTGGGTTGGACCATACTATATCACCATGGTGGGTCCGAATCACACTTTCAGATTACGGAATGTGAAGACCAATGCAGAGGTCAGATCTCTTGTTAATGCGATGCGTCTGAAACCATACTTTGATCCTGAAGATAGGCCCACTAATCCTCCTGAACAGTTAGTTGATAATGAGGATGAGTTAGATCCAGAAGAATTAGACAATGTTCAGAGAAGGATAATACCAGAAGATGCAAAAACAGGTAATAATGGTAAGAAACAAGCTGAAGTTAGACAGAAAAATCAAGTAGAAATTAGAAAGGACAGTACTGTAAGAAATGGTGAGAATATGAAATCTGAGCCAAAGGGCCAAAGTAAAACAGAGAGTACAGGTAAACGGCCACAGAGCCAAGGTAAAAGTAAAATAGAGAGTTGAAGTAAAGGGCCACAGAGCCAAGATAAAACTAGAGATACAAAGGTGAATAAAGGTTCAAAGAAGCAGGTTGATAATGAGATACAGAAGCCAAATTGTAGAAATGTGGTAGAACATGATGTACGGCAAAATAAAGCCAAGCAAAGAGTAAGGGTAGAGTCGGATTCAAATCAGTTAGGTAGAAATGTAGTAGAAAATGGTAAACGGCTAGATAAAGCCAAACAAATAGACAAGGTAGATTTGAATCAGTCAGGTAAAAATAAGAGGTACCAAACTGCAGATACGGTTAATAATTAGACAAACAGGCCTAGTAAACAAAATAAAAGGATAGAGACAAAAGATAAGGATGCTGTAAAATCAACAGAAAATAAAGGTAACTGTGCAAGCTCTAGGATTGAGCAAGATAAGCAAACTACTTTCAGTGAGGCAAAGTCTGATAAAAATATAGGTCAAAATGTGCAAAAGCAGAAAAGCCAAAATCAACAATCATCAGGTCAAAATGCAAAGGGCAAGCAAGTAGGTAAACAGGGCAAGAAAAATGTCATTCCATCCTGCATTGACTGTAAAGCTGGAAACTGTAAACCATGTAATGAAAAAGACATTAAAACCATTGTATCTTCTCAAAGAAGTAATGGGGCTCTTTATTACAAAATTAAATGGCAAGATAATAGTACAGACTGGTACTTTCCATGTAAGATACCAGGTAACATGATCAGGGAGTATCATGCAAATAGGACAATGTCAGGTAAGAAGCGTAAAAAGCCTCTTCATGATAAACAGCATAAGTTTTTCACAGAAAGTCAGCCAAACGTAAATACGGTTCAGTCTGATAGTGCTAAAACAGAGTCTGGTCAAGTACATAGTACAAATGTAAATCCACATAGGTCTAGGTTAATGGGAATGAAACTGATAAATGATAAACCATATTACTGGATTCAAAAAGGAACAGCTGCCCCGGAATGGCAGACAGTAACAGTGGCTCATTGGCTGGTAAGGGATCTACTTGAGTTCCTTATCAATGACAGAAATAAAGAGGATCGAGAACTTAGAATTAGTCACCTTAAAGAGAGACAGCAGGGCTATATTCAATATCATAGACCTGAACTTGATGATCCCCATTTAAGTCATGTCACTGAAATTCAAGAAACTGAGGATGGAAATTATTTATTTTTAGTGGCTTACCGAAATCAAGAGTTGCCCCCTGAATGGATGCCCATACACAATGTTGCACCTGGATGCAAACATACATTGATCAGGACACTAAAATATGATTATCATAAAGTGATTAAGAAAAATCAAGCTTATTAAATTGTTTAGATGTATGGTGGGCTGATCTTTGATATTATAAAGGTTATTTTATTTTGACTTGAGTTTGTCTCAGGTGTTTATTAGTGCTAAGAATAATATGGATGGCCACCATGTTGTTCACCCCAGCCCTTGTAATATCAGACATTGGTAGCAAAATTAATGCAGCAATATTCATATCAAAACTTTTCTTTCTAAATGGAAATGTATATTTTATTACTGCCACCTTCAAAATTGTATCAACAAATTATCTTGTGATAAAATTACTTTAGTACAGATTCTTAAACTTCAGTCATAAAGGCATATATGTATTTAATTAAACCTGTAACACTGTGCCATTCATGTAAAAACAAAATTATTTCCTGGTCACATGTATGCATGGTAGTGTATGATGAGATTTTGCTTTACGGAAGATTGTACCTGCTGATATGGCTTTGATTTCAGAACAGAGTTAGAAGCAACAGTAAAAATCATAAGAATGAAAATCAGTAACAATTTTATAGTTATAGCAGTTACATGTACATGTATTTCATTTTTGCTCAAAACATGCAAGTAAAGTCTGATAAAATATCCAAGTGAAGTAATACCAGTGACGTCATACTTGTATATAGTTAATAATATAAACTTTCTTTTCAGGAAGCATGCTGCGCAGCTGTGTATATAATGTATATTCATGTTGTTGTTGGTCGGACTGAAACTGAAAGTTCGAGGACGAACTTTATTAAGGTGGGGGGAATCTGTCACAGTGTGACAATTTCAGCCCAATAAATAATAATAAAAAAAAAATAATAAAATAAATAAAATAATAATAATAAAAAATAATAATAAAATAAAATAATAATAATAAAATGGTTGAAATTGCATAAAAGGGTAAAAGAAATATATTTTGTGTGATAATGTTTTGAAATATGATATAAAAGAAAACATGAAGAAGAAGAAGAAAAATGAAACATGAAGAAGAAGAAGAAAAGGAACATTATTTGTGAAAGTACAAAATTTAGAATTAATATTTCTCAGTGTCACTTTCCCTGTAAGGTGTTTTGACTATTATCACAACATAAGCTGTGCTCATAAGTGAAAATCTGATTGTTTGAAACTTGGGTGAGAAAATGCTTAATAGTTTAATTACTTTGATTAACAGCTGATACTCTGATCTGAACTGTACACACTGTCAAAGCTACCAGATTGAGTTTTGTTTGCAAAAGGAAATGACATAATTGATAGAAATTAACCTGAGCAAAAGAGATCTTAGATTTTGTTAAGTACTGCCTGATTACAACTTCCTGCCAAACTGGGCTTTGGTCAATTTAATCGTCACACTTATCAAACTTCTTTTATAACGTTGAGCGTTTGGCAATTCCAACTTCCCTGAGTAATTATGTCACCTGTTTGAGAAGAAACATATTTAAGATGGGCTGAAACTTAGCCTCTTCAGTCTATCACTGGTATTCATACATACTGCATCAAGAATCTAGGCTCAGCTATTCTCCGAACTTGAGATAGCTTAATTTGTGAACTTGGGTATTGTGTGCTTTAGCTTTAAACAATAGGACTTAAGTTAGTGACTTGGAAGAAATTTAGGACTTGGATTCATTTGGACATTCAAACTGAGGGAAGTACATTATTTACTTATTTGGAACTCTGCATTTATTTTTAGTTAGAACTTTGAGGTGGACATTTGCACAAGTAAAAGAGACTTGCTGAATTTACTGATAAATAATAAGTAATAATTAGGGAAGTGACTTAATACTGAGAAACTGTTATTTAGTTAGATTTATAAAGAAGATTTATTTAGAAAGAACTGTTGTTTACGTTACTTACATGACATTTTATTTGTGATATTTGGCATGAACATTTAGAATAATTTTGGGTAAATTTGAGAAATTCTACAACTGTGTTTGGACTTGTTATTTATTAGAAGTTAGGAACTTTACGTGTCTGATTAAAGGTTTAATTTAATCAGACCGGACCCCGTAACTGGGAATGAGGAAACAGTAACAGGATACGGCTAGAGCTAATTCCCCAAACTTTGCAAAAGCCATATTCTGTCACAAGCGGTGTGTGCGGGACTGAGGCAACTGTAGTAGTCGTCATATCAGGCTCAGGTCAAAGGCAACGACCAGAGCCAAGCGACAGCTATTACAGCCGCGACAGCAGCAACGGATACAGCAGCTGGACAATAGTCACTCACAGACAGCACCCCGTCCCGAAGCGGAACAGTCCAGCCGACTGAGAAGGAGGCAGTCAACATCACCTCCTCCTTATACCCCATCGATACAACAACGAATACAACCCGACGCCCTGACACACGCCCCAGGGGCATCACCGAGACCCCCTCACCTCCCCCATCTTTCTCTCCCGGTTGCACATCACCTAACATAAAACATATTTCTTGTTTTTGTTAGGAGCTGTTCTTAAAGGAATAAATTTGCTCCCTCCCTCTGGGAGCAAATTCTTTCCTTTAACCGTAGTCCCCATTTCAGAAGTGATAGGGTGAATTTGTCTAGATTTTTGCTAGATGTGTGTAACAATAATTTCATTCTGGATACCTACTGTAACATATCATTATTCAGATACCCTTACAGCAATAGCAACACCCAATCTTCAGTTACACCTACACAGCAATAACTGAAATATGTCCTCAACCCAGATACACCTCACATTACCTAACATGCAATCGTTGAATCTCATCATCTATTGTGGAAAGAATTTCCTTTAACAGCTGACGACAACTGAGATTAATGTATCAAAGTTGTAAGCCTGGCTAAATTATAGTTGACACCAGAGTCTCTTTCAGCATGAATAATCACTTCTTCCTGCACTCTCCACAAGTTTCTTGGCAGAATCTGAAAGGTTAAAAGTCTGGGTCCAGTTGTTGAAAGCATTGTTAGCTTAGCAAGCTCGTCAGTGGTCAAAATGTTTACTGTTCTAGTAAGTAGAATATCTACTTTACATGTATTTATGCTGAAAAAATGTGAGTAGATTTTGCAAATGCAAAAGCTACTCACATTTTTTTAGCAAAATAATTAACCTATACGCTATATTTTATAATCAAAGTTTTAACAATACGTTAACTAATGACAATGTTAGTTTTGAACAGCTGGGCCCTAGACTGTTGAGATTAATTAAAGGGAATAAGTACACCTTCAAAGGATATTATTACTCTTACTTGAAGTGAGCTTTGGTTTTGAACCACTGGGCTCACATGCACATATATCACAAAGTCTAGTTTTAAATTGCTCCCCTTGTATGCACATGTCCCTGGAACCCTGATTTCCCAGTACTAGGTTAATATGCACATATACCTGAACACCTGAGCCCAGTTGTTCAAAACTGAACGAAGTTGTTAGCTGACATGACATTAAAATTTCTATCTTGAAATATGGCAAATACATTGATATTTTTTGCTGAAAAAGTGTGAGTAGCTTTTGCATTGCAAAAGCTTCTCACATTTTTGCAGCAAAAATATAAATGTATCTGAAAATACCTTAGATACAACAGTTAACAAGTTTGTCATTACCAAGCTTGTTAAGCTAATCATGCTTTGAAGAACTGCACCCAGATTTTCATTTGATATGCACATATACATATACATGCAAGCTGGATTTGCAACACTCAGCTTGTATCCTAAAAACCTGATTTTGTATCCTAAAAACCTGATTTTGTAGCACTCAGCTTATATGCACATATACTTAAAGCCCTGATTTAGCAGCACTCAGCTTTCACCCACATAACCTTGCACTCTGACTTTGCTGCACTTGGTTTATGGAGACCGGTGTTTGACATGGGCTGCGTTCAGAAGTGCAGGTTACTTGCAAGTATTTTGCCCTGGATCCCTGCTCAATATTTGGTACAGGGATCCCGGATAAAAGTATCACTGTGCATTTCTGAACACAGCCATGCTTTACATGCACATATACCTAGAGCCCTGGTTCCAGAGCACTTGGACAACATATAATTGCCGCTCTGATTCCACAGCATTTGCCATACATATACATAAACCTGGAACCCAGACTTTGTTGCACTTTGCTTATATGCAGACCAGAGAGTTTGAATTAACTGGCTTATGCATGCATATCTGGAGCCCAGGCCCCAGAGTAAAAAGCTTTTTTCATGCTCAAATCAGCTGAGCATGAAATTTCTCTGCTAATATACTGAAAGGAAAAAGAAACGCAGGGTAGAGTTTTTTCCTTCTTATTTTAACCATTTTTTACGGTGTTTACTATAGCCATACACTTTTACAGATTGTCCTGTGAATGTGAACCGCGGGTATACGAGTCTTTGGTCCATGTGCTATCTACCCAGTGTGTGAAATCATTCAACCGTGCACTACACAGTGCATTGCACGGACAATACGGAAAGCCAAAATTTCGTGCAAAACAAGCATGTTTAAACCTTCAGCACAAGATTTCCTCACACCATTTGGTACACTTCAACGATACACAACGCTCTTCTATTCTTTTACCGATTTTTCTTTTCATTTTTACGCTACTCTGAACTTTTTTTTCAATCATGGTACGATTGACTGATGTTCAGAGGGGTAGGGCAATTGCGTTGCTGATGCAGGGTCAGAGGCAACAGCAAGTTCCCAATCATTTTGGGGTTAACGTCTCAACAATTGAACGTCTTGTTAGACGATTAAGGGAGACAGGGCATTTAGCAGACCGACCGCGCCTGGATGTCCACGCGTGATGTCGCAACGTCAAGACAGGTAAACCCATCTGGCACATATGCGGAATCGTCATCTCACTGCTACCGAAACTGCCCTTAATACAGTAGGTACGCATAATCGACAAATTTCTCCGAAGACTGTTGGAAGTCGATTGCGTGAGATTGGTCTTTGAGCTCATCATCCATACGTTGGTCTGCCTGTCTGACCCAGGCACGTAGGTTACGTCATATGGCGTGGTTGATGGCGCATGCGCCCAGGCTATTTCCGATGAGGCTGTGGAGACGAGTTCTTTTTACGGACGAGTCTAGGTTCACTCTCTATCATCACGGAGAACGTTTTGCCAACGCCTGTGTTGTCGAACGGGATCGGTTTGGGGGTGGCTCTGTTATGGTCTGGGGAGGCATTGCTCACGGGATAAAATCACAGTTGATTATTGTTGCAGGCAATATGACCGCAGTAATGTATAGGGATGAGATCTTGCGTCCTGTTGCAGTCCCGCTTGTGCAACAACGTAATCTGATTCTGCAGCAGGACAATGCCCGACCACATGTTGCCCGAGTTTGTCAGGATTTCCTGGCAAACAATAACATCGCACCACTAGCATGGCCACCGTGCAGTCCAGATTTGACCCAAATAGAGCACAATGTGGGATGAGCTGGACAGAAGGGTTAGGAAGCGCCGAAATCCCCCCGCAACTCTCGCACAACTAAGGAATGCGTTGATTGATGAATGCTATAACATCCCGATGCGAACTGTGAATGCTTTGATTAACTCTATCCAAAGGAGAATTAGGGCAGCAACGGCAGTAAGAGCGGGGCACACCCGATATTGATTTTCAGTTTGATTTTGATTTCAAGATTTGGGGAACAACTCGAGACTTGTTGATCACAAACCAATGAAATTTGGAAATTTTTGTTCCATACATGTACCGTTTTGTAATCATAGTAAAATATTTAACAAACTTTTTCAAACTTGAATGAAATTTAGGAATAAAATTTACCCTGCGTTTCTTTTTCCTTTCAGTATAGATATAAAAATGCCAACAACAGTTGGCATTTTCATATGTATTAGCAGAGAAATTTTCATGCTCAGCCATGTTAAGCAAGAAAGAATCTGCAATTGTTAGTAATTTGAGATTTATTAGCAGGACAAACATGTTCAGCTGAGTTGAGTACAAAAAAAATCTTACAACCTTAGGGCCTGGTTTCACAGCAATTGTATAACATGCAAATATATCTGTAGCACTGATTTCGCTGTACTAGCATTACATGCACATAAATATACCTGGGCCCTCATTTCGAACTACTGGGTTTACCTGCACATCACGAAAACACGCCTATATAATTTTGACACCCTTAAACCCCACTTTTATACAGTAAAACTGGGGTTTCCAGGGGTATACAATATTTTTCGTATTTCTGCACAAAACATAGATTGTGGGTACTCGTTAGAACTGCCTCACCGAGGCAATTCTAACAAGTATCCACAATCTATGTTTTGAGCAGAAATAAGAAAAATATCAGAGTTTTTTATCTGAAAATTTTCAGTTTTTTTTGGGGTGAAATTTTCTATATATTTGAATAGGCATGTTTTCGTAATGAAATACACCTGGAGCTATAAGCCTGAGCTAGATGGCTTATGTGTAAATTCAACTGGAGTACTGATTCTGAACTGCAAGCAGACTCTTGTGGCTTTTCTGTCACAGACCGTCAAAGATCATTAAATATTGAAAATCAATGGTAGAGAAATATCTGATCAAAATCTTGCTGCAAAGAACATGAAGCAACACAACTTTGAAATCCATATCACTATCAGCAGTCTAGGTATTAGTGTCCTGTTAATCTCCAGCCAGAGGCTTTGACACAATTAACACATAGCATGCTGGATAAAAATTTCAGCAAACAACATTTTGAAATATTTTCATTTTTTCCAGAAAATAGGCTTTGACATTTCATGCAAACAGTTTGCATGAAATGTCAAAACCTATTTCCTGGGAAAATTCAAAAAAGCATTTCAGTATGTCATCTGCTGAAAATTTTACCCAGCATGCTAAGCATTAATGGGATATACCATATTTACCCTAAGTATTCAAACACCTTATCTCCCTACTACATTTGTCCATTAATTTGAAAAAAAAAAGTCCATTAATTTTGACTGCCTGTTGATGTGTCTAAATATTGCTGGCTGAGTGGCAAACTGTCTCAACCCTGATCAGATTGTGGCATCTGATCTGGGTCTACACAGTTTGCTTACGACTGTCCAAAAACTTTGGGTAACTACGGTGATCTCCAACCAGAGCCTTTGATGCTATTAATTTAGCAATAAAAAAAAATGATGCAATTTTATGAGAAAATCTTGTTAATGTCAAGGAAAAATGTAGCAGATGAGATAAAATCAGTGAGAACTTTCACTTACTCCCAGGGTGATAAGATAAGTATCACATTACATCATAAGAGCTTTTGCATATCTATAGCTCCAAATAAGAGGGGGTAGCAACTTATCCCTTGTCCTGTTGAATAAATTAAGATGCCACACCCACTTCTAATTTTCAGCCAATCACATCACTTGATCAGGATTGTTGCTATAGTTACATACTTAATGGCAAACAGTGCAGATCCAGATCAGTTGGCTTCCTCAGAAGCCAACTGATCTGGACCTACACTGTTTGCTAAGGCAGGTATATACTGGCTCAGCAGGACAAGGATTAATATTCTTCTTATTTCTCCATGCAAACATATGTTGTGGGTACTCTGTAGAAGCACCTCACCAAGACACTTCAAATGAGTACCCACAACATATGTTTTTGTGGAAAAATAAGAAACATATCAGCACTTTTCTGCTGAGAAAAAGTGCCTCTCTGAAGCTGTATGTCCCTGTACAGTTTCCAATGCAAACATGGCTTTTTCATTTATGGTATTGCTGCTAGGAAATGTCAGTGCTGACAATGATTGATTGATAGTGTTGGGGTTTAACGACACGTCAACCCTTGTGGGTCATTTTGTGTCGTCTCCCAGAGAAAGGGAGAAAAGAGACAGAAGAGATAGCAGAAGAGATGAAAGAGAGGGACAGGGAAGAAAGAGGAACAGGAATGAAAGTGAAGAAACAGAAGAAATAAAAACATCACCTCCCTACCCTTACTTGCTACAAGGCTAGCAGGCCTTGCCCAACTGTAAGCCAATATCAGCTGGACGCCCCGGTGACATAAGATGCACGACACCTTTGCACCACCTGACCACCCCCATCAGTGCTGACAACATTTCAGATCTATCTGTCATGTACCTTACCCATCCTAAACACAGGGACACCTTAACTTTTAACGATTCTTGTAAAATTTTAATCCTTGTCCTGCTGAACCCGGATATACCCTGCCTTTGCAAACAGTGCAGATCCAGATCAGTTGGCTTCTGAAGAAGCCAACTGATCTAGAGCTGCACTGTTTGCCATTCAGTATTTGAATTATTTGAATTTGTATCAACAGCCAGATTCAAGTAAACTCAGTGGCTGAAAATTAGAAGTGTGGTCTTCATTTATTCAGCATGACAAGGGTTAATATGAGGCCAAAAGACCTAATATCACCCAACATCAGAAGCATGTCATAAATTCATTAACCCTTCTCACATTTTGTCCAGATCCTCATATTAATTGAAGCAATAAGATTTCAATAGAAAAACAAGGGGGTCAAATGGTACCTAATCACTCACCTGAGTTTCACTGTCTCATTGTTCAAATTGTATGTATAGTACCACAATTTAGCTACAATGCAGTAATGCCTTTCTTGAATCAGTGTAAGAGGACAGAATGACTGTAGAAATTATTTCATGATCAATCCATGAAAGTAAGAGGCCTTTATAATTGTTGTGTTTCTGGCTTGAACAATCTTGCTGGCAGTCACCAAAAGAATATTTCTGCCAAATTATATTGAAATCAGTACAATGGAGTCTAACAAGAAAACTTTTTAAATTTTAATATAGGGGAAATAAGCCCTGACCCCACCCACTGATGGCCACGTCTTTTTATGAATCAAATCAGCCCTGCCCCCACCCCTGATGGCCATGTTTTTTTATAAATCATGATGGCTTGAACAATCTTGCTGGAGGGTCATCAAAGCAATAATGCTGGCAACTAATATTGAAATTGGTCCAGTGGTTTCTGACAAGAAGACTTTTAAAGTTCTTCATATAGATAAATATGGGAAATTAAGCCTGCCCCTGGCAGCCATATTTTTTTTTTTTTTTTTTTTTTTTTTTTTTTTTGACAAATCAGGACGGCTTGAACAATCTTAGTACAGGGTCACCAAAGTAACATTTCTGCGAAACTATACTGAAAACTGTCCAGTGGTTTCTGGCAAGAAGATTTTTAAATGTTTTATTATAGAGATATAGAAAATCATTACTGATATATTGACAAATCATGGTTTGAATAATCTTTGTACAGGATCACCAAAGTAACATTTCTGCTAGATTATATTGAAATCAGTCCAGTGGTTTCTGACAAGAAGAGTTTATAGTTTTCTATACAGATGTATAGAAAGATAAGCCCCACCACCTGGTGGCCATGTTTTTTGACAAATCAACACAACTTGAACAATCTTGGTACAGGGTTACCAAAGGACCACTGCTGCAAAATTAAATTGAAATCAGTCCAGCGGTTTCTGACAAGAAAAGATTTCTAAAGTTTTCTATATAGATATATAGGGAAAATAAGCTCCACACTCTGGTGCCTACATTTTCTGACGAATCATGACTGCTTGAAAAATCTTAGTACACGGTTACCAAAGGAACATTTCTGCCAAATTATATTGAAATCAATTCAGCGGTTTTGGACAATAAATTTTTTGAAAGTTTTCACTAGAATGCTCAGTCCATGGCACACCATCGCAAATCCCAATGCTCTGTGCTAATGTTGCTAATAGCATGAGGGATGGACAGATAGTGTTACGAGCCAGGCGTAACGAGAAAGAAATGAAAGTGAAACCAGCAACAAGTTTTAAATTATTAACAATATTTATTCACAAAAAAATAAGATAAGATTCAAAACAAAAGAATGTAAGTGAACAGTACCTTTCAAGTTTATGTCACAAAGTCCCTCTGAAATAATCCATGAGAATTTACAAAACAAATCCTTTGAATATCAGTTTCTGATCCCACAATTTAAAGTTCCTGAATTCAGAATTTAAGTCCAGAATGAATAAAATAGTAAGTAATCCAGTATAGAATAATTTCCAGTGAAAGTATACAAAGATGCCCAGATGAAAATCTGTTCTCCTTATATAATATCAAAGAAGGTTCTAGAAAAAGAATTTACTACAAGCATCTCTTATTTTCCAGTTCCAATCAAGAAACTTCTAAATCTTCCATGACATTCCAAAAAGAACTCAGTCCAGAATCAAGGACGTAAACATCATGTTATTGTAAACATGCTGTTCTAGAAAGTTATTTTTGGAAACATAGTAAATAAAGCTATTTATGGAAACATAGTAAACATGTTGTTTAAAACAATTGAACACCCTGTTATATAACGCTTCCCCTCTTCAGGGAAAAGAAAGATTTATGTAATAAAGCTTTCTTTTGCCATAAAATTATCATAAAATAAAATACTGATAAAGGCAATTATTATCTTATATACAGCAAGTTACAGGAAACCACAGATCAAGACATCATGCTCTGGACAAGGCATCAGGAATAATATTATCTTTTCCCCTGATATGCCTGATGTCAAGATTGTATTCCTGTAACAACAGGCTCCATCTGAGCAACCTCTGATTCTTGTTTTTCATCTTATGGATGAAAGTCAGTGGATTGTGATCACTGAAAACAACAATAGGTGAGGACGAAGAAGTCAGATAAACTTCAAAATGTTGAAGAGCAAGAATGAGAGACAAACATTCTTTCTCTACTGTAGAATAATTCTTTTGATGTTTGTTAAACTTTTTGGAAAAGTAACAAACTGGATGATCCACACCATTGTCATCCTCTTGCAGTAATACACCACCTGCACCAACATCACTCGCATCTACTGCTAACTTGAATTCTTTATTAAAATTTGGTGCCAAGAGAACTGGCTCACTTCTCAGTATGGCTTTCAGTTTATCAAAGGCATTCTGACAATCACTGGTCCACTTAAACCTCATTCTTTTACTAAGTAAATTAGTCAGTGGCTCAGCAATGACAGAAAAATTATTGCAGAATTTTCTGTAATAACCGGCCATACCAAGAAACCTCATCAGTTGTCTTTTGCATGTGGGCACCGGAAAATTTGAAATAGCTTCAACTTTAGCCTCTATAGGTTTAACCTGACCATGACCCACAACATGTCCTAGAAATGTTAAAGTTGCATGACAGAATTCACTTTTAGCAAGGTTTATTGTCAATTTTGCTTCACTTAGTTTATCAAAGAATGCTTTGATAGTTCCAAGATGGTGATTCCATTCATCACTGTATATGATGGCGTCATCGATGTAAGCATCGCAATGCTCGATTCCAGCTATTATGGTGTTGATTAAGCGTTGAAATGTTGCTGGAGAGTTTTTCATTCCGAAAGGCATTACTTTATAGTGATACAATCCGTCAGGAGTAACAAATGCTGAGATCTCTTTAGCTCTTTCTGTGAGAGGAATTTGCCAAAATCCTTTCAGAAGATCAAATTTAGTTATATATTTTGAATTTCCAATTTTGTCAATACAATCATCCATTCTTAGGATGGGAAAAGTATCTGTTTTACTCAAATTATTGACCTTCCTGTAATCGGTGCACATCCGATATGTTCCATCAGGTTTTGGCACAAGAATGCAAGGTGAACTCCATTCACTTTGACTTGGTTCAATGAAATCATTGTCCAGCAAATACTGAATTTCCTCCTTAAGATATTTTTGTTTTGTTGGATTCATTCTATATGGATGTTGTTTGACAGGTTGTGAGTCCTCAACATTCACATCATGATAAATTTTGTCAGTCCTTGTAGGAATGTCCGGAAATAAGTGTTCATACTGATAAATTAACTGTTTCAGTTCCTTTCTTTGGACTGGATCTAGGTGTGAAAGTTTCTGGTCGAGATCCTTTAGAATGTCAGAATTCTGGAGTTTTGATGAAGCAGGATCAGATTTGATGAAGTTCATGTCTTCAGAGTTCATTTCACTTTGTTCCTGAGGGACTGAACTAACAACACTAATTGGTGTAACAGAAGAGCTATCCCTATCTATGTATTGTTTAAGCATATTAACATGACATAACTGTTTTTGTTTGCGTCTCCCAGGAGTGTTAACAATGTAATTTACATCACTAATCTGTTTATCTACAGTGTAAGGGCCGTAATACCTGGCTTGCAATGGTTTGCCAGGAATAGGCAAAAGAGCAAGTACCCTGTCTCCAGGCATGAATTTTCTTTCTTTTGCATTTTCATCATACCAACGTTTCATTTTCCTTTGTGCTGACTTAAGATTGGTCCGAGCAGCCTCACAAGCTCTAGACAGTCTGTCTTTAAAATCTGATACATACTGAAGTAAGTTCAGAGAACTGTCATCAACTGAGAGAAATTTTTCTTTCAAAAGTTTCAAAGGTCCACGCACAGTGTGGCCAAATACCAGCTCAAATGGACTGAAACCAAGAGATTCCTGAACAGATTCTCTAACAGCAAACAACAACAAATGAATGCCTTCATCCCAATCTTTTTCAGTGTCAAAGCAGTATGATCTGATCATATTTTTCAGTGTCTGATGAAATCTTTCAAGGGCACCTTGACTTTCAGGATGGTAAGGTGACGATTTATACTGAGTAATGCCCAACTCATGCATGACCTGCTGAAAAATTCCAGACATGAAATTTGAGCCCTGATCCGACTGAACAGACTTTGGGAGACCTACAAATGTAAAAAACTTTACCAAAGCCTTAACAATGTTCTTAGTTTTAATATTCCTAAGTGGAATGGCTTCTGGGAAACGTGTAGAAGCACACATTATAGTGAGAAGATATTCATTACCTGACTTTGTTTTGGGCAAGGGACCAACACAGTCAATAATTATTCTGCTAAAAGGTTCATCAAAAGCAGGTATGGGCTGTAAATGAGCTTTTGGTATTGTCTGGTTGGGTTTTCCTACCATCTGACAAGTATGGCAAGATTTACAAAACTGAGAAACGTCAGATTTTAACCCTGGCCAGTAAAAATGGTTAAGAATTTTGTGATAGGTCTTGTTTACACCTAAATGACCTGACATGGGAGTCTCATGGGCCAAGTTCAAAATTTCAGGGCGATAAACCCTTGGAACCACTATTTGGTGGTTAACAGTCCACTCGTCTTCTGCTGAGACATCAGGAGGACGCCATTTTCTCATTAAAATGTCATTTTTGACATAAAAACAGACTGGGACTTGATCTATTTCTTTCTCATCTAAAGCCCTTTCAAGCAAAGGCAAAATTTCAGGATCATTATGCTGTTCCTTACAAAGTTGTGACCTTGACACCAAGTCATGACCTTGACCTTGGTCATTTAATACTGAAGAGTAATGACTGGACTCTGACTTGTCACTTAAGTCTGTCTGCTTGCCAGACAGGCTGGGTGAAAGAGAATTTATAATCTCGTCTGTAAAAGACTGACCCAAAAAGGTATCAGTTAAATCAATTTCCCCATCATTCTGTTTTGCTTTCTTTGCCATGGCCCTTGTAACAGCACAAGATGGGTACAGATCAGGGATTTCCTGTTCAATGGGATCAGGTGGCTGATCAAGACAAGGTATAGTAGTCAAAAGTGGATTTACCACAACCTTATCTCCTGCTAAGTCATTGCCTAACAGTAAGTGAACACCTTTAAAAGGTAAAGAAGGTCGAATACCGACAGCCACTAAACCAGTTACCAAGTCTGAGGATAAATAAATGTTATGAAGAGGAACATTAACAAATCCACACTCTACACCCTGAATAAGGACACTTGTCCCAGAAGAAGTCTTCTCAGAAAAAGGCAGAGTATCTGCTAAAATAAGGGATTGAGAAGCTCCGGTATCTCGTAAGATTTTAATTGGGGTAGATTGGGCATAGTCACTATTTAGTGACACAAAACCATCTGATAAGAATGGTTCATAAATCTCCATAACAGAATCAGTCTCAGGCCTTTTGGTCTGGATAGGATCTTCCTCCTTAACACATGACTGCGGTTTTGACCGTAAAGAGGTGAGGCCTGTAGGTTTAAGCCCCTCTTGTTTTTCTTTCTTTCTTTTCAAATGTAAACATTCAGATATAATATGACCTGTCCTTTTGCAATAATTGCAAATTGGTTGAGATAAGGGATTTTGATCTTTATTTTCACCAGAAGGTTTGGGTTTGGGAGTAAATGTTTGGCTATAATTGCCAGATGGATTACTGGGACTATGTTTGGATCCTGACTGTGGGAAAAATGGTCTTCTAGAGGGATTCGACTTATTAATAAAGGAAACTTTATGTGTTAAAGCATAATCGTCTGCAAGTCTAGCTGCAGCTTCCAAAGTTTCAACCTGTTTCTCATCTAAAAAGGACTTAATGTCTGAATTTATGCACCTTTTGAACTCTTCTACAAGCATGAGCTGCCTAAGTTTTTCATGATCAGAGCCAATTTTCTTCGAAGAGCACCACCTATCAAATAACTGTTCTTTAGTTCTAGCAAATTCTACATGGGTCTGCTCATTTTCTTTCTTACTGTTCCTAAATTTTTGCCTGTAAGCCTCAGGGACCAACTCATAAGCCTTAAGAATTAATTCCTTTACAGTATCATAACTGGAGCTCTGCTCGACAGTCAGCTGAGTATAAATTTCTCGAGCCTTCCCAATTATAACACTTTGCAAAAGCAAGGTCCAATGCTCCTTTGGCCACTTTAAATTTTCTGCTACTTTTTCAAAATGAAGAAAATATTTGTCAACCTCTTTTTCCTGAAATGGAGGAACTAATCTAATGTGTTTGGTAACATCAAAATGAGAGCCAGACTCTAAAGGTTGCCGTTTTACTGTCATATTTTGCATTTCTAGTTCTTTCATTCTTAAATTAAATTGTCTCTCTCTTTCTTTTTCTTCCATTTCCATTCTTTCTTTCTGCATTTGTCTTTCTTGTTCAATTTTAAGTTTTTCCTGCTCTAATCTTAATTTTTCTAACTCAAGTTGCTTCTGAATTTCAAGTTCTCGCATTTGCAAACCTGTATGTGTAATGAGAACAAGAGACAAAGCAGAAGAATCTAGTAATTCCTTATCAACCAAAAATTGGACCAAAACATTTTTTATTTCCTGTTTTAACATGGACTTGTTGACGTTAGTCAATTCATAGTGAGCAGCAATATCCAACAAATCTGACTTTTTGGCCAAATTTAACAGCTCCTGCGAAGGCGCAGCAATAAAAGCTTGAAGGTCAAATGACATGATTGCTTTTTGCTGGTTTTATCAAGTAAATTTATCAATCAGAGTTTATTTACTGATATTTTTCAAAAGTCAATACTTGCTTTTTTTTTTTTTTTTTTTTTTTTTATTATTATTATATTTTTTGTAAGTCAATACTTGTTTTTTATTAAATAATTTTTTTTTTATCTTTACTGAAATCTTTTAAAAGTCAGTACTTGTTTTATAGCAAACAAATATTTTTTTTCTTTAAAAATCAATATTTGTTTTCTTTAAAAAACTCAAACTTGTTTTAGCTCAAGAAAATGTTCTATCCCGGACGAGCCCCCAATTTCTGTTACGAGCCAGGCGTAACGAGAAAGAAATGAAAGTGAAACCAGCAACAAGTTTTAAATTATTAACAATATTTATTCACAAAAAAATAAGATAAGATTCAAAACAAAAGAATGTAAGTGAACAGTACCTTTCAAGTTTATGTCACAAAGTCCCTCTGAAATAATCCATGAGAATTTACAAAACAAATCCTTTGAATATCAGTTTCTGATCCCACAATTTAAAGTTCCTGAATTCAGAATTTAAGTCCAGAATGAATAAAATAGTAAGTAATCCAGTATAGAATAATTTCCAGTGAAAGTATACAAAGATGCCCAGATGAAAATCTGTTCTCCTTATATAATATCAAAGAAGGTTCTAGAAAAAGAATTTACTACAAGCATCTCTTATTTTCCAGTTCCAATCAAGAAACTTCTAAATCTTCCATGACATTCCAAAAAGAACTCAGTCCAGAATCAAGGACGTAAACATCATGTTATTGTAAACATGCTGTTCTAGAAAGTTATTTTTGGAAACATAGTAAATAAAGCTATTTATGGAAACATAGTAAACATGTTGTTTAAAACAATTGAACACCCTGTTATATAACAATAGACAGACAGACAAATGGACTCACTCTTGCACACCATTACCAGTAGTGGAAGTCATGTAGCAAGTTTGTTTAAATTCCATCCAGTGGTTTGAGGAGATAGTGTAAATGACAGATGGACGTGAAAATGATGTTGCTCTTGCACACCCTTACCATGAGGCGAAGTCATGTAGCAAGTTTGGTTAAATTCTGCCCAGTGGTTTGGGAGGAGATAGCATGATGGACAGATGGATGCTGGGTGGATAGAAAAATGATGTTGCTCTCACACACACTTACCATGAGGGAAAGTCATGTAGCAAGTTTAGTTAAATTCTGCCCAGTGGTTTAGGAGGAGATAGTGTGACAGATGGATAGACCAACAGATGGAGGTGTTCACAATATCCCTATCACTTTTTTCAAATAAAAATGTGAAATGATAGTACCCCACCATTATCATGTCTCCGGCAGGTAACTGTCAAAAATAGACAAAATTTGCCCAATAGCAATCCCAAACCAGATCTCCACAATGTCAATGCACATATCAAATTTGATGAAAATCCATCGAGATTTACTCAAGTAATTGTCCTGAAACTAAAATACGGATGTGTTATGGGCAGATAACTCTGTCAAAAATCAACAAATCTCTACAATATCAATGCACAAACCAAGTTTGATGAAATTCCATTGAAATTTACTGAAGTTATTATTCTGAAATGAAAATACAGATGTGTCTCAGGCAAATAATTCTATCAAAAATTGTCAAAATTTGCCCATCAGCTATTCCAAACCAGATCTCCACAATATCAATGCACATATAAATTTTGGTGAAAATCCATTAATATTCAATAAAGTTATCATTCAGAAATGAAAATACGGACCTGTTGCCGGCAGATAGGTTTGTCAAAAATTGTTAAAATTTGCCCATTAGCAATCCCTAACCAGATATCCACAATATCAATTCACACCAAGTTTGGTGAAAATACACTGACATTAACTCAAGTTATTGTCCAGAATTTATAATACTGACAGACAAACAACAGATGGACAGATACAGGGACAACAAATGTGATACCATAATACCCCACCACTATTGTGTAGCAAGGTATACAAATCGTGGAGATAAATATAGATACATAGGGGAAAATAAGCCCCCCTGCCCCCCTCCACCACCTAGCAACCATTTTTCTTAACAAATCATAATGGCTTGAACAATCTTGGTACAAGGTCATCAAAGGAACATTTCTGTCAAATTACATTGAAATGGGTCCAGTAGTTTCTGACAAGAAGATTTCTTAAAATTTTCTATATACTATTGGGGAAAATAAGCCCTGCCCCCTGGCAGCCATGTTTTTTTTTTTATTAATCATAATGGCTTGAACAATCTTGGTACAGGATTACCAAAAGGAACATTTCTGCCACATTATACTGAAATCAGTCCAGCAGTTTTGGACAAGTAGATTTTTAAAATTTCCAATATGAATACATCTGACAAATCATCAAGGCTTGAACAATCTTTTTTTTACTGGGTCACCAAATTATTCGTAAGTGTTTTTCATGATACTTAAAATACTAATGTCAGTCTGTTTACATAAAATACTAATTCAGTTTATTTCTCAATATTCCATTTAGAACAGCCTGAAATTAAAATATCCAAAAGCTTTCAAATAAAATGACAATTTGTGTATATCTGTACGTACAAACCTGAAATATTGTTTGTTCATGTATGTAACAGACTGGATACTGGTTTGTATCCATCTGCATTTGCAAGGGGGACAGCTAAGTACATTATATATGTATGGTCACTGTTCATTGTATAGAGCTGTTTGAGCAGTGTACTTTGTAGCTAAAATTTGTCTTTATTTGAATGAATTTGGATATTTTAGTTTCCAGCTGCCCTAGATGGAACATTGTTGAACAAAACAACATCAGTAGTTTATATATTCATGAAAAACAAAAAGGAAATGTTTAATCCTGAATTTGCGCAAGTTAGAAGGTAAGCTTTTTCATACTTTATTAAATGTGTTGGTTCCTCTCAATATGCATTTTGTACACATTAAACTCATTTTTTAAATTGAAAGCATGCAGCAAGCGTTCAATTTGCATTCCATTGGAGCAGTTTGCATTAAATGTCAAATCCTGTTTTCTGGGAAAAGTAAGAAAAATATCACCAATTTGTCATCTGCTGTATAAGCCCAGAGGTAAAGGTTAATACAACAAAAATCTGTAACTCTAGTTTCAGAATTTGCATGAAGCTAGCTTTTTTTGTGCTGAGATTTTCAACTTACTTCAATATTTATGTTTTACTCAAAGTTTTTTTATCTTGAGGATATCACACACACAGACCATTCACTTCTCAAAGATGTTAACCCTTGCCATGCTGAACAGATTAAGTTGCCGCACCAATGTCTAATTTTCAGCCAGATTACTTGATCTTGGCTGTTGATACAAATTCACATACTTAATGACAAACAGTGCAGATCCAGATCATTTGGCTTCTTCAGAAGCCAACTGATCTGGATCTCCACTGTTTGCAAAGGCAGGGCATAGCCATGTTAGCAAGACCAGGGGTTATCCTTAAAGTGCTAATCACAACTGTTGGACACAACATTTGAATTTTTTTCTTTTATTTTATCAGATAAAATAAGGCTCAGCATAAGGCCTCATCTCTCCTTCCTTTAGTGCCTTCAGAGGGCTGCTTCATGATTGAAGCCAAATGATCTGGATCTGCACTGTTTGCCATTAAGTATGTGAATTTATAGAAACAATCTGGATCAAGTAATCTGATTGGCTGAAAATTAGAAGTAGGTGTGGCATCTTAATTTATTAAGCAGGATAAGGGTTAAAACTGCTGATTACTTTTTTTCTACTTTTAATGTTTTAATGAATGACATATACTGAAATATTTTTTCTTAATATTCCTAGAAAAGTCGTTTTGACATTTCATGCAAATTGTTTCCAATGAAGACAATTTGCATGAAATGTCAAATCCTGTTTACTGGAAAAAAATACGAAAAATAACTTCAATTTATTATCTGTTAAATTAGCCAAGAGAGTGGTAAAGGTTAAGTGGGCTGGAGTTTGTGATTATGGACTTTCATGGGTTATCTCAATATTATTTTGAATTCGTTTTTAGATCACATACCATGCTAAGAAATTACTTGAAGAAAGCACAGTATAATTCACCTGATGGTACAATATATCTCTCTGGCAATGGCAATTTACCGACCAGAAATAGCTAATCCAATAAACATTGCTCTAATACAAAACTGAAAAGCAACTTAACCCTTGTCCTGCTGAACCCGGATATACCCTGTTTTGCAAACAGTGTAGATCCAGATCAGTTGGCTTCTGAAGAAGCCAACTGATCTGGCTCTGCACTGTTTGCCATCAAGTATGCAAATTTATAACAACAGTCTAGATCAAGTAGCCTGACTGGCTGAAAATTAGAAGTAGGCATGGCTTATTAATTTATTCAGCAGGACAAGGGTTAAGTAAAGCTCTGCCACTGTTAGGAGAAACTGATAAACTTTCATGGGAGGCAACTGTCAAATCATTTTTGTCCTTCCGAAAAGGGGTCTACTCATAAAGGAAGAATTTTCTCCCCAGTAGGAGCAAATTCTGTCCTTTTTGAGGAGACCCCTTTTCAGAAGGGAATTAGTGTGCTGGAAAGCAAAGAGGAAGTCAAAAAAGTTGTCTCCCTTGTAAGCAATGGCAGAAAATCTACCCAGTGGTTCCAGTCCCTTTAAGCTGAAATAATATACCTTTCTTCAGTCCTTGCAATATATCTTTATACTAGGCCGCTTGAAATCATTCTTGAACTATCAATCGCATCTCTACTGCCTTTAATTGATGAACTAAATACCATTGTGTGACCTACACATTCATCAGTCTTTCCAAGCCTTTAGTTTTAGCCCTTAAAGCCCCAGCAAATACAGATGCTTTCCTTTTAAAGCAACTCAACCAGTGACCCCACTGAGAAGGTAGGTATTTATTTCCATGTCAGGGCTAATTCCATTGAAGGTGTATCAACATCACTTAAATGCCCGGTTTGCCTAGACTGTAAACCAATACAGTCTAGGCAAACCCGGTGTGTAAGTGATGTGGATACACTTTTAAAGTAATTAATCCTGACATAGAAATAAATACCTCCCTTCTCAGTGGGGTCAACGGTTGGGCTACTTTAAAAGGAAAGCTAAATTTTGCTCCATTTAGGAGCAAATTCTATCCTTTAAGAGGAGTATCATCCAGTTTTGAAATGTCATAAAAACTAAGGAGGAAAATTCTTGTATGCAAAAGTTGCTTCCATTTGCAAACAAGAGGGCCCAGAGGGCCCTAATTCGCTCACCTGAGTGTCATTGTCTTTATCATATTCTAAAAGACTATGGTTTCTCTTCATAGGACTATGTATGTTTAAAATTTGTTGAAAATGAATGTTTTCAGATGACAGCTGGAGGTTTAAGAACTGTGTTATACAGGCCTTGGGAGGAATGTGATGGTGCTTGATACAGATAAAAGCATGCTGGCTTGTACAGTATTATAGGCCTGGGGGAATGTGAGGCTGGTGCTTGACAGAAGCAAGATCCCATGATGCCTTAGTTTTTTTTTTTTTTTATTTTTAGCTCTGGCAGCCATCTTGTTCAGCAGAGCAGTTTTGGTAGAGGATCACCCAAGGAACATTCTTGTGAAATTACTGAAAAATCTGTTCAGCAGTGTCAGAGGACATGTCTTTTAAAGCAGAAGTTGCAATGTATGCATGTTAACTTTTATGGAAAATCAGCCCCTCTTATAACATTTGAAGACCCGATGAACAGAGGGACAAATGGATGAATGAATAAACAAACAAACCGAGGGGAATTTGGATTATTTGGATTGATATCTAACATCATATCAAATATTAACTAAATCCATCATTTTGTTAGAAAAATATGAGCTCTTTAAATATTTTAACATAAAAGTTATGACACAAAAACTCAAAGTGTGGTTTCGTAGACCTTAAAGTCATGGGCATAGGTAATGATAATCTATGGCATTTTTCTTATTTCTGCTTCAATACTTAGAATGTGGCCACCCTATATAAGTCTATATAAAACAAGTGGGCCCCAGGGCAAGGCCATTTTTTACCCCAGGGTTATAATTTGAACAACTTTGGTAGAGGTCCATTCGACAAGTCTATATACCAAATATCAAGGGCCTGGGCCTTCCAGTTTTAGACAAGAATAATATAATTTTATGTAAAACATGTGGGGCCCTGGGTGGGACCATTTTTGGCCCCAGGGCTATAATTTGAACAATCTTGGCAGAGGTCCACTAGACAAAGCTGTGTACCAAATATCAATGGCTTGGGCCTTATGGTTTCAAACAAGAAGATTTTTATAGGTTTTCCCTATATAAAGTTATGTAAAACAAGTGGGTCCCGGGACGGGGCCATTTTTGGCCCCAGGGCTACAATTTGAACAATCTTGGTAGGTCCACTAGGTAAAGCTACATATCAAATATCAAAGACCTGGGCCTTCTTGTTTCAGTCAAGAAGATTTTTAAAGGTTTTCCCAATGTTAGTCTATGTAAAACATGTTGGCCCCTGGGCGGGGCTAGTTTTGGCCCAAGGGCTACAATTTGAACAATCTTGGTAGAGGTCCACTTGATGAAGATGCTATCAAATATCAAAGACCTGGGCATTCTGGTTTCAGTCAAGAAGATTTTTAAAGGTTTTCCCTGTTAGTCTATATAAAACATGTTGGCCCCTGGGCGGGACCATTTTTGGCCCAAGGGCTATAATTTGAACAATCTTGCTAGAGGTCCTCTACATAAAGCTACATACCAAATATCAAAGACCTGGGCCTTCTGGGTTCAGACATATCAAATATCAAAGACCTGGGCCTTCTTGTTTCAGTCAAGAAGATTTTTAAAGGTTTTTCCCTATAAGGGTCTATGTATAATGTGTGACCCCTAGGGCTGGGCCAATGTTGACCTCAGGGCTATAATTTAAATAATTTTGGTAGAGGTCCACTAGACAAAGCTGTGTACCAAATATCAAAGACCTGGGCCTTCTGGTTTAAGACAAGACGATTTTTAAAGATTTTCCCTTATAAGGGTCTATGTAAACATGTGACCCTAGGGTGGCGCCATTTTTGGCCCCAGGGCTATAACTTGAACAACTTTGGCAGAGGTCCACTAGACAAAGCTGTGTACCAAATATCAAAGGCATGGGCCATCTGGTTTCAAACAAGATTTTTAAAGGTTTTTCCCTATAAGGGTCTATGTATAACATGTGACCCCTGTGGGGCCAATTTTGACCCCAGGGTTATAATTTGAACAATCTTGGTAGAGGTCCACTAGGCAAAGCTGTGTACCAAATATCAAAGACCTGGGCCTTCTGGTTTCAGACAATAAGAATTTTAAAGTTTTTCCCTATAAGGGTCTATGTAAAACATGTGACCCCTAGGGCGGGGCCAATTTGACCCCAGGGCTATAATTTGAACAACTTTGGTAATGGTTCATTAGGTGAAGCTACATACCAAATATCAAAGACCTTGGCCTTCTGGTTTCAGACAAGAAGATTTTAAAAGTTTTTGCTAATTTTCTCCTATTTGTTGCCATGACAACCAGAGTTCTACTTGGATTCCAAATCTTTGAACAACTTTCAGTTAGTACCTCCCAAGGATCATTTTGGTGAAGTTTGGTCCAAATTGGCACAGTGGTTTAGGAGATGTCAACTGTTGACAGATGACTGACGACGAGAGCCGGACGCCGGAGAACAGGCCTATCATAAGCTCACTTAGCACTATGTGCTCAGGTGAGCTAAAAATGGAAGCAAAATCATTCATGTACATCCATTCACCTAAAGATGAGGTCTTTCTGTGCATGGTTTAACCCTGGTCCTGTTGAATTCGCATAGGCCCTGCCTTTGCAAACAGTGTAGATTCAGATCAGTTGGCTTCTCAGAAGCCAATTGATCTGAATCTGTACTGTTTGCCATTAAGTATGTGAATTTGTATTGTTACAATCTGGATCAAGTAAACTGATTGGCTGAAAATTAGAAGTGGACGTAGCATCTTAATTTATTCAGCATGACAAGGGTTAACATGCAGCATAGAAACACAAAGCCTTACATAGCACTAATAACAAGAAACTACTGCCTTACAAAGGTTAGCAGCAAACCCATACAGTAAGGCAAAATTAAACGGAGACAATTAGTTTCTGCCGTCTTTGTAGGGTCCTGTTATAAACGGCGATCGGTTTTTATTTTTAGCAGAAGATATATAGGATTGTTCAGTGCAGTTAATCAAGCGAGACTATGGAGTTATGGTAAAACCCACCGTTTTGTAAACTCTGTGTCTGTGGTTTGAACAGCGACCAAAGCATCTTTTTATGTTAAAATTTCTGTTTTATTTAGTATCTTTGCTATTATTATTATTGCTATATTTTACGATTTTCATTTCTCTTTGTTTTTTTTTTCTTCATCGTTAATATATACATTTTAAAACAGTTGACCAATGCAAACAATATAATCGATTCAGTGAAATGCCTACAATTCACTCATCATGTCGATGCTTCGCAGCCCACTTCAGCTATGTCAGTGCCACTGTCATTAGAGCCTGTCACGTACATGTAAATCACAAAATATTCTCCGTGCTCACCAGTATCGAGATTTGTGGCTTTCATCTCATCTATCATCTTCTCCACATGGTCCCAGGCCTCATGTTGCAGGCTCATCTCTATCTGTCCACCCCAAACCCTGCAAAGGCTTTCTCATTAATTTTATCACTTCATTAAATCTGATGATGATGATGATGTTAATGATGATGAGTTCAGGTTTAATGACACTTCAATCCATGAAGGTCATTTGTTTCATAATGATATTTTAACCCTTGTCCAGCTGAACCCAGATATACCCTACCTTTGCAAACAGTGTAGATCCAGATCAGTTGGCTTCTGAAGAAGCCAACTGATCTGGATCTGCACTGTTTGCCTTCAAGTATGTGAATTTATAGCAAAAATTTGGATCAAGCAATCTGATTGGCTGAAAATTAGAAGTGGGTGTGGCATCTTAATTTATTCAGCAGGACAAGGGTTAACTTTGTTTGGCATTGAAATGGCTAAAAGTCATATGATTAAAGGCTCCATATTCCTCAAAAATATACTTTTTTTAATACAAGAAAGTTTAATAAATTCATCATATCATCATAATCAGATTTTTGATTAATGTGCAGGTAGAGGGCAACATCTACATTAGTGGGCCCCCTTCCAGAAAGCTGGCTTGCTGCACGCATGGCAGCTCTCACACCAGATCTCCACATACTTCTATCATGAGGGTTGATAGCTGAGAGCTTTCTCTTTCTGCAATCCCTCTCTGTCAGCTGCTTCTATGTCATCTTGGGCCTCCCAGGACCATGCTTTCCTTCAACCTGTATGTGAAAGGCTGTCTTAACTGCACCATTAGAGCGTTCCACATGTCCATATCAGTGGAGCCTTCTCTCCTTCAGAATGAGGTCCAGATCCTCAATGCCAAGCCGCATTTGTGACAACGTCTTGCGGCCTGACATTGCAGATCTGTCTGATCATGGCCCTGTCATTCTGCTGCAGACTTTGGAGGTTTGGTTTTGTCAAAGGCCAAGTCTCACTGGCATGGAGCATTGCACTCCACACACAAGAGCTATACACATGGCCATGTGTCTTGAAAGAGAGGTGGCATGAAGAGAGAACTAGTACCAGCTCCTTGAACTTCTTCCGGCAGTTTTCACACGTGTTGTGGTTGAAAGTTCACAGCCAACTGCTGCTGAGAGCATGTCTCCTAAGTAGCAAAAGGAAGGTACCACCTCCAGCTTCTCAGGTCTGACTTGGACTTCCATCTGTGGTCTGCCATCCAAGGGGCGCGCAGTTCCCTGGTACCGTGTACATCTGTAGTCAGGGTCCTTTGTCAAGCGCTTGAGCCCACTGCATTTCTTGTGCACCCAGTGCTTGCAGCTGTTGCAGAAGATGCTGTTGCTGCCCACTCCAGTGCAACAGCATGGAAACTCACCTGAACTCTGCAGGAGGTCCAGGCCCATACTGCAGATCATGATCTTTGTCTTTCCTGCATTTACTCTCAGTCCTTTCTTTTCCATTGCTTCTTTCCAAGTCAAGAGCCTCCCGACACATTCCTCGAGGGATTCAGCGATGATAACAAGGTCATTGGCATAGAGGTCCTCCCAGGGGACCCCAGAGCGGAACTCTCCACAATGATGAACAGAAGCGGGCTGAGTACTGAGCCCTGGTGAACACCCACCTTCACTTCAAACTCTTCACTGTACCCCTCACCAACACAGACATGGCTCCGCGCATTTGCATACATTCCCTGCACCAGTTGCACAATCCATTCACTCAAATTGATATATATGATCATAAAATGTGGCATCTGATAGTCTGTAAAATTTCAGTTAGTCTCTTGTTTTTGAACTGAATCAAAAATGAAATTTTTTATTGTATCTCACACTCAGCCTGCATTAAGCAGCTACCTGCCTCCACAGAATTCAAATTTTGTTTATACAGTGTCTGTTTAAATCGGTTTTACTTGGAAGAAAGCTATCTATAAATGTAGGCCAATTACTGGCTGAGTTATATTATGTGTCTAAATGTAACATATTGAGACAAATAAGTCTTCTTATCACATAAAAAGACAATAAAAACTTTCGACAGCTACAGCTGGGAGTGGAACCCACCATCCCTGTGATTGAAAAGTTTCCGTTTTATCCGTTAGTTTAACCGGGCAACTGTTACTTAATACACTCATATCTGTTGGTTTCCCACAATGTACAGCTTACTTTATCATCAGGAAAGCGATGATTACCAAATAAGTTCACAGAATATGCTAATGTCTCAGTTTAATTTTGCTGTACTATAACTGATACAAACATTATGATGTATAGATTGCATAACAGTTAACTCCTAACCAATACAAGAATTCCGCGGAAGGCATCATCGCACCTGCTGGGGCAAAAATCACAGGAGCCACAATCAGAACGTGGTTATTAAATAAGTTTATTTCATTCTTAGCAGTGCTTACTTGGAAAACTGGGTTGAAAAAAATGTAGACAAAGTGCCTAGTGGGGCACATATATTCCAGGCCAGTCCCATTCCCTCTAATGGCTATATCTTCAGCACTGACTTTTCGTATCATACACCCCAATGATAATGGAGCGTTGATGTAAAATGTGTAAAAGTCACTGGAGCATGAAATATAGGTCAAGGTCACGGGTCAAGATACCTGCTAATTCAGTACATCAAGGAGAAGCACAATGCAAGGTATAGTGGTTGTAGGCCTTATAGTTGAGGAGTTATCAAACATCAACGTAAAATGTGTCAAATATAAGTCAAGGTCACTGGGTCAATGTACCTGCCAAGCCAGTGCAATGAGGTGAAGCACTATGCAAGGTTTAGTGGTTGTAGGTCTTATATTTGAGGAGATACCGAACATCAACATAAAATGTGTCAAAGTTACTGGAGTGCACAATATAGGTCAAGGTCACCAGGTCAAGGTACCTGCCGAGTCAGTACATCGAGAAGAAGTGCTATATAAGGTTTGGTGGTTGAAGGCCTTACAGTTGAGGACATAAGGAAGGGGGACGTAAAAGGTGTAAAAGTCAATGGAGTGCGAAATATAGGTCAAGGTCACCCAGTCAAGGTACCTGCAGAGTTCGTACATTGAGGAGAAGCACTAGGCAAGGTTTGATGGTTGTAGGCCTTATAGTTGAGGAGATATTGAACGTTGACATAAAATGTGTAAAAGGCACTGCAGCGCAAAATATAGGTCAAGGTCACCGTGTCAAGATACCTGCCGAGTCAGTACATCTAGGAGAAGCACTATGCAAGGTTTGGTGGCTAGAGGTCTTACACTTGAGGAGATCTAGAACATTGACGTAAATTATATCAAAGTCACTACAGCCAAAATATAGGTCAAGGTCACCAGGTCAAGGTATCTGCCAAGTCAGTTCATTGAGAAGAAGCACTTTGCAAGGTTTGATGGTTGTAGGCCTTATAGTTGAGGAGATATCGAACGTCGACACAAAATATGTCAAAGTCACTGGAGCGCAAAATATAGGTCAAGGTCACCGGGTCAAGGTACCTGCCAAGTCAGTACATCTAGGAGAAGCACTATGCAAGGTTTGGTAGTTGTACACCTAATAGTTGAGAAGATCTGGAACGTCAACGTAAATTGTGTCAAAGCCAATGGAGCGCAAAATATAGGTCAAGGTCACTGGGTCAACATACCTGCCAAGTCAGAAGGTCAGGGAGATCTGTCATGCAAAGTATCATGGTTGTTGTAGAATTGTAGTTGATAAGACTACTAACTTTGACGTAAATGTCAAACTTCGACATAATAGAACTGTTAACAGACAGACGGACGGACGAACGGACAGACGAATGGAAAAGCGGGCACCTATGTCGCAAAGTCGGGAGGTCAGGGAGATGTTTCATACAAGGTTTGATGGTTGTTTAGTCTTGTAGTTGATTAGAATACTAACTTTGACATAAATGTCGAACCTCGACATAACAGAACTGTTAACAGACAGACGGACGGACGAACAGACAGACGAATGGAAAAGTGGCCACGTACGTCACAAAGTCGGGAGGTCAGGGAGATGTTTCATGCAAGGTTTGATGGTTGTTTAGTCTTGTAGTTGATTAGAATACTAACTTTGACATAAATGTCGAACGTCGACATAAATGTTGACAGACGGACGGACGAATGGACAGACATACGGAAAAGCGGACGCCTATGTCGCAAAGTCAGGAGGTCAGGGAGATGTTTCATGCAAAGTTTGATGGTTGTTTAGTCTTGTAGTTGATTAGAATACTAACTTTGACATAAATGTCGAACGTCGACACAAATGTTGACAGACGGACGGATGGACGGACGGACGGACAGAAAATCGGACGCCTATATCGCACCCTGCTACAAGCAGTTGCGATAATAAACCATCTAAATATAAAACATTGGTTAGGTTGGGCTGATGACACTTCCAGTCATGTAACCAGATTTTGGAGGTGAAAACATCCATGTTCCATCTCTATATGTACCTTGCTTCTTTGATCAAAATATTTTCAGAAAAAAAAAAAAAAAAATGAAAATGAATAAAAATCATTTTGAAGACCTGCTATTTTAACTCTAAATTCCGGAAACAGGTATTTCTAAATAAGTTTTGCAAATAATGAAGTTACATGTGGCCAAATGTGTACAGTCACCTATGATAAAAGCCAAATCAGTCACCTCCACACCTGGTCAATTAACAATTGTAGACTGGAAGAACTCCCCCAAACTATATATTGGAAGATTCTAATTTCAATTTAAGGTATGTCAGGCTATGCGATTTAGATATTCCTAGAGAAAAATGGTTGAACTATTTGCAAACAGTGGAGATCCTGATCAGATGCCGCATTCTGCGGCATCTGATCTAGGTCTCCACTGTCTGCCGATTACCCTTTTAATTGTCTCCAGACTACAAGAGGTAAATGATGACTTCTTTGTCATTTCATGAGACTAAAGAGTATCTGACTGACCTAACCAATAGACAAATTTAAGTCCTTATTTCTCTTTAAACATCATGGTACCCTATTTATCCTCAATATTGGACACCTTAGCACCTTGCCATATTTGTATTAATATCTTACTACTCAAGTGGCAAATAGTATAGACCCAGATCAGATGCTGCAGAATGCAAAATGTTTGCTCAGGCCTCTCTGTCCAAATATTTAGCATAGCTCCAGATAAGAGAGGGTATCAGAATTTTTTTTCTTATTTCTCCCTCCCTCCTCTCCCCCCCCCCCCCCCCCCCCCCCCCCCCAAAAAAAAACAAAAAAAAAACAAAAAAAAAACATGTTCTTGATGTTTCTATAGGCAAATAAGAAAAATATCAACTAAGTGTTAGGGTAAATATGCTATGTGGTGTTCTGATTTGCATGCAATTTCATTGGGTTGCACTCTTCCTAAATCTAGTCTACTGACTGATTCATTTGCCCGAAGGTACTAACTTGTTTTGCAATTACAGAGGTGAAGCAAACATTCTGTTCATACCATATTGTCAATTTAGACAGCCTAAATTGAAGTCATATTTGCAGACTAGAAAGTATTATTGGCAGAGAATCAGCCACTTTAGGAAATGAACAAGAGATTGTATGACATTAAATCACTAGAGGACGTAACAGGAGGACAGTTTACATGACTTGTCGCAATAACACATCAAGACAGTTTGTAACCTGAAACTTGGAAGTAGAAGTTGATTTGCATATTATGTTTCCCCTAAATATTGGGATACGACAACTCCACAACAAACTTGTCCAAAAATTTGAACAAGTCCGTATTACTGTCTGTTGACATGTTTAATCCTTCTCTTGCTGAACACGACATGCCCTGTCTTAGCAAACAGTGTAGATCCAGATCAGTTGGCTTCTTCATGAAGAAGCCAACTGATCTGGATCTGCACTGTTTGTCATTAAATATGTGAATTTCTATCAAAAAACTGGATCAAGTAATCTGATTGGCTGGAAATTAAAAGTGGGTGAGGCATCTTAATTTATTCAGCAGGACAAAGGTTAAAACACAGTTGGATGAGTGACAAAGTCTGGAGTGATCAGATGCTACATTCTGATGCAGTTGATTTGGGTCTACTCTATTTGCTCAGGCCTGCTGGTCCCATTAATTTGGGTGAATACGGTATATTGGATAAAGCTCTAGACAAGAGGAGTATTAGGTAAATATTTTTTTAATTTATCCACGAAAACGTACATTGTGGATAGTGGATACCCATAAGAAAAGCCTTGATGAGGCACTTCTAATGGGTACCAACAACAGATGCTTTAATGGATAAATTAAAAAAAATACCAATATATTTTGGCAGAATATAGGGTTTTCCTGGAGTTATGCCCCATAAGCAAATACGTGTATGTACAATTTCCCCTCAAGGAAATATACAAAGCTGTTATATCTATAATGCATATACACAAAGTGACTTCTCAGATAACTAATGTTAAGTGGTAAACATTCTGGAGCATATTTATGAAGCCCAATGGGGGAATAGTTTGCAATTTAATGCTTCCAAACTCTTTACATGCAACAGCAGCAGCTAAAAGCCATTTTCTCAGTATAATGCATTCTGTATTTAACCTAGATATTGTGGCAAACAGGCCTGAGCAAACCGTGTAGACTCAGATCAGATGCCACAGAATGTGGCATCTGATCAGGGTCTACACTGTTTGCTACCCATCCAGCATTTTAGACGTACAACAGGTAGTGAAAGGAGTTACACGGTCACAATATTTAGGGTAAATATGGGATGTGCCAAGGGAAAACATGTCTTCTGGCATGTGCGGTCAGCGAAGGCCCAGATCAGCCTGCACATCTGTGCAGTCTGATCTGGGCCTTTGCTGTCCGCTAACAGAATCAGTGGACACTACAGAATGTATCCATGGAGAGCAAATGCCTGGGCCCAGTTGTTCAAAGCTAAAAATGTCGTTAAAATTTACATCAAGTGATACGCAAATATGCTGAAATTTTTTGCTGAAAAAATGTGAGTAGCTTTTGCAGTGCAAAAGCTATTCACATTTTTTCAGCACAAAATATCGGAATATTGTATATTGAATCCCCTAAAATAGTTAACGAAATGACCCTTAACGACCTCGTTAAGCTAACGATGCTTTGAACAACTGGGCCCTGAATGAGAATTTGTGCATGGGTGGGATGAACTTGAATCTGTGTATTTTGAGCATGCTCAAAGACACCTTTTGGTTTATTGCAGCCCAAATGGTATACAGATCTCTTATCAGAAAGGAGGCAAGACAACTGGAAATGTATCCATTCCCCTTTAAGAGAATGCAAATGCCTCCAAACAAAATAAGATTTTACTTTTGGGAAGAGACATTCATCTGCACTATCCAGGTCCCTGTTAATATAAACTAGAGCTGGTGTTTGTAAAACACTGTGCCCCCAACTGCCTGACTCTAACACTGCTTGACTCCAACACTGCTTGCCCATGACGGTAACAATAGTACAAATATATGAGATTTTAATGTTATTTTATCAAAGGGAAATAACTCTAAATAGGAGATAAGAAAAAAATACGGGTCACCTATTTTTTCTTGAGGAATCAAAATATGAAATTTCAAAACATTAGCATACATGGTTCTAAACTTATGCTATACACAATAAAGCAACGACATTAAATGGTCAGAAATTGCGAAGGGCCATAACTCTAACATTTCATTTAATTGGTTCAAAATTTAATCAGGTGATCTCCTCCTCAATCCCAATCAGTATACCAAATATCATGGCTCTGGCTTAAATACTTTTTGAGATATCTTGCTGACAGGTCAAAATGCCTAGAACTACACAGGGCAATAACTACGTCGATTTTTCATGGAATTCCCTAAAAAACAAATCAGGTAATCTCCACATCATCCCCAATCAGCATATAATATTTCAAGACCCTAGCTTAAGTATTTTTCGAGACATCTTGCTGACAAGGTCAAAATGCGCAGAACCGCAAAGAGCCGTAACTTTATCAATATTTTCACGGAATTCTCTCAAAATATAATCAGGTAATTTACACATCATATCCACTTACTATATCGAATTTCAAGAACCCAGCTTAAATATTTTTCAAGATATCTTGCTCACAAGATTTAACTCTGATTTTTTTCAAAGGGGCATAACTCTAAACAAACATGCTGGACAAGGAAAAAAATAAGGGTCAGCTATTTTTTCATTGGGAACCCAAATATAAAATTTCAAAACCTAGCATGCAGGGTTCTTAAGATATGGCATGCACAAAAAAGCTTGATGAAAGGACAAATGGACAGACGGACAAACGAAGGCAAAATAATATGCCCCATCAATTTCATTTGAAACTGGGGGCATAATCAGGTCATCTACTCATTGCTACCAATCTATTCATCAAGTTTCAAGGCTCCAGCTTCAATAGTTTTTAGATATTTTGCTGACAAGGGAAACATGCCCAAATTTACAAAGGGCCATTACTTACGAAATATTTTTCAGAATTTACACAAAAGTTAATCAGGTCATCTACTCATCATTACCAATCAATTCACCAAGTTTCAAGTCTCTAGCTCTAACGGTTTTTGAGATATTTTGCTGACAATATAAAAATGCCCAAAAATTCAAAGGGCCATAACTCATGAAGTATTTTTCAAAATTTATTCAGAAGTTAATCAGGTTGTCTACTCATCACTACTATCCTATTCATCAAGTTTCAAGGCTCTAGCTCCAATGGCTTTTGAGATATTTTGCTGACAAGGTAAAAATGCCCAAAATTACAAAGGGTCATAACTCATGAAGTATTTTTCGAAATTTCTTCAAAAGTTAATCAGGTCATCTACTCATCACTACAAATCCATTTACTAAGTTTCAAGGCTCTAGCTTTAAAAGTTTTTGAGATATTTTGCTGACAAGGTAAAAATGCCCAAAGTTACAAAGGGGCATAACTCAAGAAGTATATTTCAAAATTTCTTCAAAAGTTAGTCAGATTGTCTATTCATCACTACCAGTCTATTCATCAAGCTTCAAGGCTCTAGCTTCAATAGTTTTTGAGATTTTTTTGCTGACAAGGTAAAAATGCCCAAAATTACAAAGGGCCATAACTCATGAAGTATTTTTCAGAATTTCTTCAAAAGTTAATCAGGTCATCTACTCATCACTACAAATCCATTTACTAAGTTTCAAGGCTCTAGCTCTAACATTTTTTTAGATATTTTGCTGACAAGGTAAAAATGCCCAAAAATTCAAAGGGCCATAACTCATGAAGTATTTTTCAGAATTTCTTCAAAAGTTAATCAGGTCATCTACTCATCACTACAAATCCATTAACTAAGTTTCAAGGCTCTAGCTCAAACAGTTTTTGAGATATTTTGCTGACAAGGTATAAATGCCCAAAATTACAAAGGGCCATAACTCAAGAAGTATTTTTCAAAATTTCTTCAAAAGTTAATCAGGTTGTCTACTCATCACTACCAGTCTATTCATCAAGTTTCAAGGCTCTAGCTTCAATAGTTTTTGAGATATTTTGCTGACAAGATTGCATCCATATTTTTTCAAAGGGCCATAACTCAGAAAAGAGACATAATCCTGTCAAGAAAAAAAATACGTATCAGCTATTTTTTCATGAGGAATCCATATAAGAAATTTCAAAACAGTAGCATTCACGGTTCTAAAGTTATGCTATGCATCAAAAAGCATGACGAACGGATGGACAGACGGACGGAAGGATGGATGGACGGACGAACAACCGAGAAGCAATATGCCCCTCCAACTTCTTTGAAGTTGGGGGCATAATAATGACTGAATGAGACTACAACAGAGACTCAAGGGCTACTTCTAGACACAATGAGCAGAGAGTAAATAAGTTTTCCTTTTTCCTTAAATTTCCCCCTAAAATAAACGACATTTCAATCAAACAATCCCTAAATATATTTAGGCCAGAGAAAATTTATCATTAGATTCTCATCCAGATTTAAGAAAAAAATGGAGCTGGTGGATGAATTTTATTTTTTATTCCTGGGCCATATAGTGAAAATGTCAGTCATAGCAAAACAGAATAATTGACACTAACTACCATGTACAAAAAGAATAAAACCATGTTTTAATACTCTTCTCATAACAATAATTCATTTGCAGTTCTTAAAAGTAGTATAAAATCTGTTTTCAGCAAAAAAAATTTGAACAAGTCCATTTTACTCTGTTGACATGTCGAAAACAAAATTTACCACCCAATGTTGTGTCGAAAAATTGCTGAATGAGTGACAAACAGTGTAGATCATGATGAAAGACTGTGTTCTGCGGTATCTCATCTGGGTCTACACTGTTCGCTCAGACCTGTCTGTCCAGTTATGTTACATTAAACATGGTAAATCAATTAAATAGGTATCATACGTACTAGGACACTAAATACTTGGACACCTTAACTCCTTAACCCATAACATAACGGGTAAAACTTTCTCAGAAAATAGGGTTTGACATTTCTAACAAATTGTCTCCTAAGGATACGGTTTACAGGAAATATTGGATCCTATTCTCTGCTAAACATGAGAATATCCATTTTGTTGTGTGCTGGTTTTGCCCTGGGAGTGCTTAACACTTACAGTGCTATGGGAAAATTAAGCAGAGGACGAAATAGGATCTGACACTTTATGCAAATTGGCTCTTCAGGACGCACTTTGCATGAAGTGTCAAATCAGATTTTCTAGGAATAATAAGAAAAATATTTCAAAATGTCGCCTGTTGAAATTTTTACCCAGCATATAAAATGTTAAGATTACCATATTTACCCTAAGTATTCAGACACAACTCCTTATCATACTTGTTCTAAATTTGAACAAGTACAATTTACTACCCAATGTTGTGTCTGAAAATTGCTGGATGAGTGGCAAACTGTGTAGGCCCTGATGAGATGCCACGTTCTGTGGCGTCTCATCTGGGTCTACACTGTTTACTCAGGACTGTCTGTCCAAATACATACTTAGACCTAGATACAGTAATATTTTTATCCTAAAATTTGAGCAAGCCCATTTAAGAGGACTAGATACCCTTAGTAAATTTTCCGCTATTTTATACAAGGGAGACAACTTTTTTACTTCCTGTTTGCTTTTTTCACATGATGGCTGTCTAAAAAGAGGTCTACACTAAAAAGGAAGGAATCTACTCCTCTTGGATGCAACAAAGAATTTGCTCCCTTGTGAGGGAACTCTTTCCTTGTAAGGTAGATCCCTTCTCACCAGCTGGTCATGTGTGGCTACCACTTGATGTCCCTCCTTTAAGCGTAGTGTGATCTGGGTCTAAACAGTTTTTGAGATATTACACAACCCCCAGAAAAATCAACTGATTTGATCAATTGAAAGGTTGACCTTTGAAGAGTGCCACATAACCACCTTGTGAATCTGTCTGTCGATCCATGGTCAGTTAGCAAATATGGCCATAGCGCTTGAACCGTTTGTATATTTTGATAATTTTTGGCATAATAATAGTTAATAAGATCTAGCCAATAAATTTGCAAAATGTTTTCACTAACAGAGGCTTAGCTGAGGCAAAAATGTAAAAATACGAAAATGGCCATGAGCCTCGAACCAAGTGTAATATTTTGATAAGTTTTTGTATTGATTGATATCAATTTTTAGTACTGATTGATACCTATGGACTTGCTATTATTATGTTATTAACCTGAGGCTGAATCGAGGAAAAAAAACAACAAGAAACAGTTCCATGATAAAAGTTTACCAGTTTGACAGCTGTAGCATACCATAGCGATTTTACACTAAAAGAACATGGCACATAAAGCGGGTCATGCACCTCTGCTGAAAGTTGCTTTAAATATGGAAATTCAGTGTGAACTGTATAGGCAGAGACAAGTTTCAATTTGACCCTTGAACAATATTTCCTTGTGTAGCTGACCCCAGGTATATCAAAGAAGAACAGTTAATGGAGCAGAGATGGTACAGAGATCTGTCACAGAGTGATGCCTTTTATACCAGGCAATGTGATGGGTTTTATGCTAAGCCTGACTGATAAACTGCTACCCTTAATGGAAATCCTGCTGCTCACCACTTTACAGCCAATCAATAGAGCAGTCACCAATAAGCAGCACAAGCAAAAAATGTACCTTATTGCTTAGTATGCTGGGTGAAATTTTCAGCAGATGATATAGTGCAATATTTTTCTTTTTTTCTTAGAAAACAGGATTTGACATTTTTGGAGACAATTTGCATATTTTGTGTTCTGTTTTCTGGGTAAATAAAAAAAAAAAAATCACCGATTTGTCATCTGCTGAATTTGCCCAGAGAGTGGTAAAGGTAAAATGTGATCAGTTTTGAGCCAAATCTGTGCATCCACTGTTAAAAATTCTACAAAATCCTGATACCAGATGACATGTTTGTGGTGGAACGGTGGTGTAAAGGGCTTGTAGCCGGTACTTTTAGCCAGTGGGGGAAGGGAGCATGTTCTTCCATTTCCATACCCTTATCCCCTATTCATACTCTATTTCTCCCTTTCTTCCCATCTACTAGCTCTTCATCCCATTTTCTCCCTTTTTCAGGAGATGACAAATTTAAACTGCCTTAAAAGTTGATGTGTCGATAGTTTGTTAAACTCAAATCAGGAAATAGGTGAAATAGGAAGGGTCTGATCAAGGTTCACATAGCATAGCTTCTTCTGAGTCAATTCATTTGGCTTATGCACTTACATAGCCCTAAAACACATTTCTCAACAAAAAATTATTGATATTTTTTATTTTGCCCCCAAAACAACTCTACCAATGTTTTTTTTTTTTAAGTTTTTGGATAAGAATAGAGTTATTTACAGGTAGAAAAGATACTTTACTTTAAATTTAGAAATACAATATTCGCCCTAATTACCGCACATGCTCCTATAATCGCACTGACAAGCAATTTCTAGTTCTTAATTCAGATTTAAACCAACTATAATTTTATCTGGTTCTTTTATAAAAACATTTATTGCGGGTACTCTTTTGAATTGCCTCGACAAGTTGAGGCAATTTGTCAAGGCAATTCAAATGAGTACCCACAACATATGCTTTTATCAACCTGTTGTGGTAATTCAAATGAGTACCCACAATATATGCTTCTATAAGACATAGAACACCTATCACAGAAGCTTCATTAAACAAACCCTTCCCACTCACTCCCGAGAAGTCCTCTGCTAATATTCCTTCAAAGTGTGCCCTTATTAGGAAGATATTTTACTACAGGTTTTTTCAGTAATTTAGAAAAACTTAAGTGCACAGTGTGGTAATTAGATCAAATACTGTAATTGTATTGGCTCATATCAAATCATACAGAGATCAGTAGATATAATTTTGCCTTGTTTCTTCACTTCATATTCTGTTAAGTCGATGTTTTAGATAGAATTTCACTGCCAACAAACTTTATATCTTTGAGAATAACATCCTATTGATTTTTCTAAAATCTTGCTGGGTAAATGGCAAACAGCGTACACCCTGATCAAATGCCACACATGAGGAATCTGATCTGGGTCTATACTGTTGGCTAAGACCTGTCCGTCCCAATACTTAGCATAAATACAGTAGCTGACAACAACTACAATATTTTTCTTTTTGTTACTTTTTTTCACAAGTTAATATGAATTGACATCTTAAAAATTGTCTCCACTACAGAGATAATTCACATAAAATTTCAAGCTCAGTTTTCTTCAATCTCAGTTTTCTTGGTAAAATAATATAACATTTTTAACCCTTAAAGCGCCAAGAAAACCTGCATCTGAAAATGTTGTTTATGTCATCTGCTGCTTCTTCTTGCAAATTTTTCAAACATACTTTTTGCATATAGGCAAACAGTGTGGACCCAGATCAGACTGCTCCTCTAGGAGCAGTCTGATCTGGGTCCATACTGTTTGCAACAATGACTTTTAAAGTGTCCAGCAGAAGACAAAGCAGACGACAATTGTTGTGTTTGGCGTCTTAAGGGTTAAGATGTCTGCTAATATTTAATTCTGGTGCTTTAAAGACTTTAAACTTTACCACTTTCTGAACAAATTTCATATTTCATGCAAAGTGTCTCCGAAGGAGGGACAATTTGCATGAAATATTAAAGCCTATTTTCTGGGAAAATTAAAAAAAAAAAAAAAATTCAAAATGTCTGCTGAAATTTTTACCCAGCATTCCTGTGTTGTGGAAGTAATCTAAGATTAAACATTAGAGCCCTTTTGTATCCATGAGGATAATCATAGAGTGCCTTTGATCTTATTTTTGGAAGAGCATATCGATTTGTTATTAACCTAATTTACTCTGCTGGACTTAAACAGCAGCAGATGACATTTTACATTTATTATTTCCTATTTTCCCAGAAAACAGGGTGTGGCATTTCATGCAAAGTATAACCAGCATGGAATGCTAAACCTTGTTTCTTGGGAAAACAAATAATAAAAAATATAACAAATTTTTTGTCTCCTGATTCTGCCACATACCCTATTGTGCCAAGTCTGCTGTTTCTGTCAAGAGAGTGCTAAAGAATAATTTAAGGTATTAATATTAGAAAGACTATTTTTATGACCCATATGCAGCAGCTATAATTCTATTTATGGAAAAATTAATGATTATTATTAGCTACAAAGCTGAGAAAAAGACATAACACTTAGCACACTGGGACAGATTTCAGCAGTTGACATTTTGAAATATTCTTCCCAGAAACAGAATTTGTCATTTCATGAACATGTCTCATAAGGAGAAAAATGTCTCCTAAGGAGACAATTTGCAAGAAAATACAAAGTCTATTTTCTGGGAAAAGAATAAGAAAAATATCAATTTGCTGTCTGCTGAATCTGCCCAGTCAGTGGTAACAGTTACATTAGAATCATGGCAATACCTCAATTCTCCTTCACCTAAATCATAGTATTTCAACTTCTTTATCTCAATGTATCAGAGAATGTCAGCATATATAATATGTACCATCCTCAGAGGATAAGTTGACAGTGACGTCATTGGTTGTTTACGTTATTGGACCAAGTCCATTTTTATAAATATACATAACAAGCATTGATGAACTTAAAATGGCACTAACTCAGTAGCAGATATTTTAGTTTACAAAGCTTGATCCTTTGGGTTCGAATCCAAATATGACCTTTTTCTTATTTTCTCTCAATTTTTGTTCTTTTTTTTTTCTTGAGCTATATTGCTGTTTATAATCATGATACTTATGCGCATGTTAGTTCAGCTAGTGTAAGCAATGTTGGTATGTCATTTGTTGTGTTCAAAAATAAAGCAGCATCTGTGTTTGGAAGTTACAATACGGAAATTACTGAAAATACCAAGATCTTTGCTCAGTAAACTCCATAAATGCGGCCGAAAATGACTCGGCAAACTCCAGAAATGCGGCCTAAAATGACTGGACCGATTGGCAATTTTCAGTTTCTTGCGCCCTGCTTTACAGGAATATCACTTCTCAACAGGACTGCAGGACCTGAATAATCTAGCTCAGTGGGAGCTGATTGCCAAATGAAATTTAATGTTGCCAAATGTCATTCCTTGAAAGTGATGAGGCATCTCACTCCAGACATATCAATATAAAAGTTGCACAATCGAACTTGGAACAGGTTCAGTTTGCAAAATATTTGGGTTTAATATTTCTGACAATTTGGATTGGGGTCAGCAAGTCTAAGATATTTCTTCACAAGCTACACTTTTTCTTCACCAGTTCTCAGGCACTTACAGACACCAAGGAAGCTGATATTGCTTGTGTGTCCCAAGCTGGATTGTGCAGCCCCAGTTTGGAATCCATAAATTTGTTTTAACAGATTGAATTGAGAAGGTACAGAGCACTGCAGCCACTGGACCTGCATAGGCTAGTGAAAAATGAGTCATATAAGTCAGATGCTAGATGAACTGCAGCATCCAAAACTGGAAGCCTAGCGGGAGCATGCTTCTTCTACCTACTTCCATAAAATCCAAATATTTGACCGGACCCTAAACCATTCCACTGAACAGTTTACTTAGGGTAAATATGGTAGACACATGTATAGCTCAGAAGACTTGTTAAGGAGGTAGAATCTGAGTTTTCCAATTTCCCTTAAAATACATACGCTGTGGGTACTCACCGAGGCACTTCTAATGATATCCACAACATACGTTTTTATGGAGAAACAAGAAAATAACTAGCAACAGTGTTTTCAGATGAAACAGATGTCTTCCAACCATGAATTTTCAGTTTTTCTACTGCAGTGACCTTGAAAATTGGGTCAAGGTCACCCAAATCTAAACTTTTCTTTATGTCCCCATTATATATCCATGAAAATTTGGTAAGAATCCAACCACTCATTCACAAGATATTGTGCAAATAAGAAAGTGTCAAGGAAACGCTAATGCCAACGCGGACGCCAATGGGATCAGCAACAAAATCAATATGTCCCCCTCCCCATAGACTGGGGGACATAAATTATCACCAAGTACTCCTTAACAAGAACAGTGTTTTCATAGAAAACAAATGTCCCCTCCTTCCCTAATTTTATAGTTCAAAAGCACTATTGCTTAAATTTGACAGTTTTAGTCCTGCAGTGACCTTGAAAATCAAATCAAGATAATAAGTCTATTATATCTGTGCAAAGTTGGTGAGATCATGCAGACAAAAAATCGTCACACCCATGTGGACACAGTAAGCAACACTAAAAACAATGTCCCCCTCACCTTTGGTGGGGGACATAAAAAGTTCTCTGATAGACCAAGAAATTTATTTTAAAATAAAAGCACTGCAAGCATAATACCCCACCACAGCGATTATTTGTTTATCTACTAAAGTTATCGTTGCGAAAATGTCTGGAAAGAAAATGACAGAAGGACAGATAACAATCCTAAACCAGATCTTGATAATATCAACGGACAGATAACAATCCTAAACCAGATCTTGATAATATCAATGCATATAGCAAGTTTGGTTAAAAGGCCTTGTTATTTACTCAAGTCATCGTCCGGAAATGAAAATATTGGCATGTCTCTGGCAGATAACCGTAAAAATTTGACGAAATTTCCCCATTAGCAATTCCAAAACAGATCTCCTTAATGTCAATGCATATAGCAAGTTTGGTTAAAATCCCTTGTTATTTACTCAAGTTATCATCTGGAAACGAAAATATGGGTGTGTCTCAGGCAGGTAACTCCGTAAAAATTTGACGAAATTTGCCCACTAGCAATTCCAAACCAGATGTCCTTTATGTCAATATATATAGCAAGTTTGGTTAAAATCCCTTGTTACTTACCCAAGTTATCTTCAAGAAACAACAAGAGCTGTCGGAGGACAGCGAACTCGCCTGCTGGGTACATTTTATATTGTAACATTTTTATCATTAAGCCATATAATATAGGTCACACTGACCTAGATGTATTTGTATGTAAATCATTTTGTCACTTAGATATAATAATCCAGGTATGACAATTCTCCATGAAATAGTAATAAAAATAAAAGGCAAAATCACTGAAGCATGAAATATAGGTCACAATGACCTAGATATAGTAAGTGGTCATTCATTGGGTCACATGGAAGTAATATCCCAGGTGTGACATTTATCCAACAAATATTCAAGATATAAGGCAAAATCACTGAACCATGAAATATAGGTCACACCAACAGAGATATATTTTGACGTCAATAAGCGGGTCACAAGGAACTAATATCCCAGGTGTGACATTTATCCAACAAATAGTATTCAAGATATAAGGCAAAATCACTGAACCATGAAATATAGGTCACAATGACCTAGATATAGTAAGTGGTCATTCATTGGGTCACATGGAATTAATATCCCAGGTGTGACATTTATCCAACAAATAGTATTCAAGATATAAGGCAAAATCACTGAACCATGAAATATAGGTCACACCAACAGAGATTTATTTTGACGTCAATAATCGGGTCACAAGGAACTAATATCCCAGGTGTGACATTTATCCAACAAATAGTATTCAAGATATAAGGCAAAATCACTGAACCATGAAATATAGGTCACACCAACAGAGATATATTTTGACGTCAATAATCGGGTCACAAGGAACTAATATCCCAGGTGTGACATTTATCCAACAAATAGTATTCAAGATATAAGGCAAAATCACTGAACCATGAAATAGAGGTCACAATGACCTAGATAAAGTAAGTGGTCATTCATTGGGTCACATGGAAGTAATATCCCAGGTGTGACATTTATCCAACAAATAGTATTCAAGATATAAGGCAAAATCACTGAACCATGAAATATAGGTCACACCAACAGAGATATATTTTGACGTCAATAATCGGGTCACAAGGAACTAATATCCCAGGTGTGACATTTATCCAACAAATAGTATTCAAGCTATAAGGCAAAATCACTGAACCATGAAATATAGGTCACAATGACCTAGATATAGTAAGTGGTCATTCATTGGGTCACATGGAACTAATATCCCAGGTGTGACATTTATCCAACAAATAGTATTCAAGATATAAGGCAAAATCACTGAACCATGAAATATAGGTCACAATGACCTAGATATAGTAAGTGGTCATTCATTGGGTCACATGGAACTAATATCCCAGGTGTGACATTTATCCAACAAATAGTATTCAAGATATAAGGCAAAATCACTGAACCATGAAATATAGGTCACAATGACCTAGATATAGTAAGTGGTCATTCATTGGGTCACATGGAACTAATATCCTAGGTGTGACATTTATCCAACAAATAGTATTCAAGATATAAGGCAAAATCACTGAACCATGAAATATAGGTCACAATGACCTAGATATAGTAAGTGGTCATTCATTGGGTCACATGGAAGTAATATCCCAGGTGTGACATTTAACCAACAAAAAGTATTCAAGATATAAGGCAAAATCACTGAACCATGAAATATAGGTCACAATGACCTAGATATAGTAAGTGGTCATTCATTGGGTCACATGGAAGTAATATCCCAGGTGTGACATTTATCCAACAAATAGTATTCAAGATATAAGGCAAAATCACTGGACCGTGAAATCTAGGTGACCTTGACCGTAAAATGTAGGTCACCATGACCTTCACTCTCTTACACTTAAACTGATGTCACATAGTTAGCTGATGTATAACCAGTTGTGTCTATAACCTGTAGGCATATAAGATTTTACAAATGTGTCCTAGATTTTGACCCCTAGCCCCACCCCAAGGCCCACCCTGAGGTATGAACCCAGGGGTATGTTCTTTTGGAATCTCAGAAGACTCGTCCAGGTACCCAAATTCTAAATATGAATGCTCTATGAGGAGTGAAAGTCAAGATATAAGAATTTGAAAAACTTTAACACAGTATTACAAAGGTGTCCTAGATTCTGACCCCTAGCCCCACCCAGGGGCATGAACCCAGGGGTTTATTCTCTTGGAATCTCAGAAGACCCTCCAAGGTACCTAAGTTCCAAATTTGATGCCTCTGTGAGGAGTGACTGTTGAGATATAAGCATTTGAAAAACTTTAACACAGTGTGACGGGAACGGGAACGGGAACGCAAACGCAAACGCAAACGCAAACGTGGACGACCGGGGTGACTACAATAGCTCTCCTTGTACTTCGTACAGGCGAGCTAAAAATACGGGTGTGTCTCGGGCAGAAAACTCCGTAAAAATTTGACATTTGCCCATTTGCAATCCCAAACCAGATATCCACAGTATCAATGCATACACCAAGTTTGGTGAAAATTCATTGATGTTTACTCAAGTTATCATCCGGAAACGAAAATTGGATGGACGGACGTATGACGGACGGACCGATGGATGGACAGATACATGGACGTCCAATGTAAACCATAACACCCTGCCACTATTGTGTGGCAGGGTATAAAAAATGAGGTGCTTCTAATGAGTACGGTAAATCTCCTTAAACTTTGTACTTCAAAGTTTCTGTTAAAATGGCATATGCAAACAGTGCAGACCCAGATCAGACTGCTCACTGTTTGCCATTCCACTAAGTATTGTAAGAAACAACAACATAAAAAGCAAACTTTAGGTAAAAAATGTATAAAATAAAGTGTTCGAAATTTTAGGACATTTACTGTACCATAACATGTTTTAGTGGAGAGATAAAGAAAAAATAATTTTCTGGATACTCCTCTTATCTAGAGCTATGATAAAGATAAAGAAAAGTTGTGGTACTCATTAGAAACACCTACCATATTCGACCTAATTACCGCACTGTGCGCTTAGGTTTTTTAAAATTTCTGGGACAACTTGCCGTAAAATATGCATCTACCTACTACGGGTGCATTGTAAAAAAATCAGCAAAGGACTTTTTGATGATGTTTATGCGATTTTTTTTCTTTCTTTAAAAAAGCATATGCTGTGGGTACATGTACTCATTTGAATTGCATCGACAAGTCGATGCAATTCAAATGGGTACATGCACCCACAACATACTGTATTCCTTTAAAAAGAAGTAGACAAAAAGTACACAGGCTGTAATCTGAAGACTAAGGAATTGCTTGACTGTGCGCTTATAGGGGTATGTGCAGTAATTAGGGCCAATACGGTAGCCTAGGTGCTTCTAATGAGTACCCACAATTTATGCTCTCATGGAAAAAATCAGAAAAATGATTTTCTAGAGGCTCCTCTTATCTGGAGATACGCAGATTTCAGTGTGCTGTCTCCTATCATAATGTTCTGTTTACAAAATATGCTTTTTCTTTGGTGCTTTAATTGAAGAAATATGCTAATGATCTGCCGGCATCGGAAACTAAAGGAATGGTTTCTGCACTGTATTAAAGAGAAAGTCAATAAAAGAGCAGAAAATTATCCATATAAACAGACCTTTTGTGGAATAAAAGATGCAATGATAGCAGGACATTAAATGAACAGAGTATTAAGAGAGATCAATACACTTTCAAGGGAAATAACTCCAACGGGAAAATTTATCTCACTTCTCTATTTGGGTTTATGGTTAGAGGAAAGAATTTGCTACTTCTGGGAACCAATTCTTTTCTTTAATAATACATAGGTCCAGATAAGGCACTTTTTCCAACCCAAGCTTTTAACTGGTACTTTCTTATTTCAGCACAAAAACATAATGCCGGGGGGTACTCATTAGAAGTGCATTGCTGAGGCGATTCTAATGAGTACCCACACCATACTGTATTCAACTAATTACTGCACTGTGCGCTGACATTTTTCAAAATTACTGGGAACACTCATTTGTGGTAAAATATGTATCTACCTACTAAGGATACACTATAAAAAGATCAGAAAAAGACTTATTTGATGATGATTATGCAATTTTTTCTGATTTTCTTTATAAAGGCATATGTTGTGGGTACTCATTTGAATTGCATCGACAAGTTGATGCAATTCAAATGAGTTCCCACAACATATGCCTTTATAAAGAAGTAGACAAAAAGCACACTGGCTGTAATCAGAAGACTACGGAATTGCTGGACTGTGTGCTTATAGGGATATGTGCAGTAATTAGATCGAATACGGTACATGTTTTCATGCAGAAATAAGAAAAATTCAAACCACATATGCCTTCTTATCTGGAGGTATGACAATACCCCCTAATTTTACTATTTGTATTATGAGATGTAAAAACTTGTTTTCAAGCTAATATATGAATTTACCAAGACATGTAATGAACCCAAATAGTTGTCTTCGAACAAAATATAGATTATATAGAAAAAGAGTCATTTATAGTTATTTTTCTGTATAATCTATACATTTTTGTCCATACATTGTTTTATATAAATAAAAATGTATAAATTATACAGGAAAATACACAATTTTGTTCCAGATTCAACACAGCTAGGCCAACATGGCTTTTGCTTTGGATTTCAGAAACAGTGTTACAAAGTGGCTGTGGTGCACCTTCGTTCGCACTTGTAATTTGAGCCAGTACACAACAAAACCTACAATAAGACTTGTCCATGCAATCTGATCAGAGTCTTCCCTGTTCTTATTTGCCTTGTACAGCCTCCAGGCTATCCAAAGAGGGATAAACAAGAACCCATGACATACTGGGTGGAGGTACAGGCTGATCGGAGTCTTTGCTTGTCACACAGGTCTCATTATAGTTTTTTTTTTTTCATGTGCTTCCTCTACAACACTGGATGATAGTGTGACATGGTTAATTTCCAAGACACAATGTCAACCAACATCTTTTCTTGTCTACTTCACAGCATCTTCTTAGTGGGATGTCGTATTATGGTTTAAACAAAAAGAAGACATTGCTTTGATGAAACAAGCAAAATATACTATGTATTACCTTATTTTTCCCATCACGAAAACATACCTATATAATTTTGACCCCCTTAAACCCCACTTTTATATTGTAAAACTGGGGTTTACAGGGGTATACATTATTTTTCTTATTTCTGCTCAAAAACATAGATTGTGGGTACTCGTTAGAACCGCCTCTGCGAGGCAGTTCTAACGAGTACCCACAATCTATATTTTGAGCAGAAATGTGAAAAATATCAGAGTTTTTTATCTGAAAATGTTCATTTTTTGGTGGTAAAATTTTCAGTATATTTGAATAGGCATGTTTTTGTAATGCTTTAGCTTAAAATACATGATGAACCAGACTTGTCACAGAATGGATTATGGGCTAGCTCATGTACCTCAAATAAAACATTTTTAAGTCCATGGTCTTGACCTTAAGGTCACTGAATGAATGTCAGGCTGGTTCTGAAAAAAAAACACAAGAAATTGCCAATAAGCAGTGGTTATTAGATTCCTCTCCATCCACCTCTCTCTCCCCAACCCCCTACCCCACTCCTCCAACCTAGGACAACAAGAGCTCCGCCAAGCGGGGCATTATACGCCCGTGGCAAGTAATATGTAGCATTTAAACTGGCTCCTGTATAATTTAGTGCTCTGGAAATAAACTGTAAGTGGAATTACAAAAAAAAAAAAAAAAAAAGTTAAAAAAATTTCATTGGGGCATCCTCCTGGGAAAATAGGGAGAAGTTTACTTCATCTAGGGAGAAGTGCTTTCTGATGGAGGACACACCACAGAAGCACGGATATATTATAAGCTCATATGAGCTTTTGGCTGATTTGTTTTTCCTATACTTCAATATCAGACCAAACAATAACAAAACAAAAATAAACAACTCCCCCCAAAAAAAACTCTGCAAATATTTGGTGCACTGTAACCTCTAAATTATATGTGCTGCTCCACATCATCGTGTATTTATTTATGAAGTTTCAGCTTGATCGGATGTAAACTGTAGGAGGATTTAGCCGGAAACAAAAAATTAATAGAAATTTTCAAAGGGGTTTAACTCTGCTAATATTTGGTGGACTGTAACCTTGAAATAATTTGCACTGCTCCACATCATGGTCTAACTACAAATCAAGTTTCAGTTTGATAGGATGTAAACTGTAGGAGGTTAGCCGGAATAAAAAGTTTACTGAAATTTTCAAAGGGGCATAACTCTGCTAATATTTGGTGGACTGTAACCTCGAAACAAAATGCGCTGCTCCACATCATAGTCTAACTACATGTAGTTTCAGCTTGACTGGATGTAAACCATAGGAGGATTTAGCCAGAAATGAAAAATTAAATAGAAATTTTCAAAGGGGTATAACTCTGCTAATATTCGGTGGACTGTAACCTTGAAATAATATGCGCTGCTCTATATCATGGTCTAACAGGGCGAGACTCCTTAGAAGATGACCCAAGGCCAGGTCGCCCTGCTGATGTCATCATCAGGAGATGATCAACCGTGTTGAGAGACTTGTGCTAAACAATCGCCGAATCAAAGTTGCCAAACTTGCTTCAGAATGTGGTACAGTCAAACCTGTCCTAAAGGCCACCTGTAACAAGCAATCACCTGCCTTTAAAGGCCACTTTTTCAGATCCCATTAAAGGCAAATAGATGGAAATCTACCTGTATTAAGCAAGGACCTGTCTTAAGCAACCAGTTTTCGGCTTTCCTATAGGTGCTTGCTTAACACAGGTTTGACTGTATTTCTAATGGAAGTGTTTACACTATAATCCATTAACATTTAGGCATGTCAAAATTATCTGCCAGGTGGGTACCCAGAAACCTGAACATGCAAGATCGTGAGCAAAGGGTGGAGTCAAGTCAAGAACTTCTGGAAGTGTACAATGCCAATCCAGAAGACTTTCACACTCGTCTTGTAACAGGAGATGAAACTTGGCTTCACCACTGGGACTCAGATACTGAAAAAAGAGTCCATGCAATGGAAGCGTCCTGGCTCACCCCCACCTAAGAAATTTCGTACCCAACCATCAGCCAGCAAGGTAATGGCCACGGTGTTTTGGGACTCCAAAGGGATTATATTGATAGATTACAAGCCTGCTGATACTTCAATTACAGGAGAATACTATGCCAATGTCATTAAACAATTAAGGGTTGCTATTAAAGAAAAACAAAGGGGAAAAGCTAGCTGCTGGTGTCCTTCTTTTGCATGATAATGCCCCTGTGCACAAGTCCAGAGTTGCAGAAGCGGCTATTCGGGAGTGCAAGTTCGAGCAGTTAAATCACCCACCATACAGTCTAGACCAGGCCCCAAGTGATTATTCTCTGTTTCGAAATTTGAAGTCCCACTTGGTGGAACGAGATTTCGGGATGATGATGAGCTCAAGGCTGCTACAGAGGCTTGGTTTGAGGACCAAATAGACGACTTTTATTTCAAAGGCATAGACTGCTTAAAAGAAAAATGGGCCAAATACATTGAAGTAATGGGGGATTATATTGAAAAATAATGTTGAAACCATCTTCCAGTCTGTGAGTTAAATGCTGAGTTCTACGAACTTATTGAACTCCCCTCGTATGTTACCTTTATTTTTCAGTGGATTGCTTTCATATTTGGTAGGGATGAAGAGGAGGACCATTAGGTGTGTCACATGCAAGAGGGCAACTGTATTTATCTTCCCTGAAGCCAAAATCTTGTGCAGGCCATAACTCCCATACTGTTTGAGATAATTTGATAATATATTGTACGGACAATTATCAGGTCAAGTAGGAGTGTTACATGCAAGAAGAACAGCTCTTGCTCTTTACTTTTCCTAGTTATCTCCCCTGAACAAATTCCCAAGCCAAATTCTTGTGCACTATGTAACTTCATTATGGTTTGAAGTATGTTGATAATATCTGTAGAGGCATAAATAAGGACCAGAAGAGGTGTCACCTGCAAGAGAGTCAACTCTTACTTTCTTCATTATTTAACTCCCCTGAAACCAAACTTGTGCTGGCAATAACTCCCCTACTGTACGAGATATTTGATAATATTTGGTAGGAACATATATCAGGTCAAGTAGGAGTGTAGCTTGCAAGAAGGACAACTCTTGCTTCTTCTTCCTAGTTATCTCCCCTGTTCAAATTTTTAAGCCAAATTCCACATCAGTAACCAGCATTTTTTGGATAAAATAGTATTTTTTGGATGGGTTTTTATATGGAAAAATTCTGTCCTTTAAAACAGTGATGTCTGGGTGGTCAGGCGTCATCCGAGGTTTACCTTTACATTTATTCTTCAGTTGAAAAACCTTTCCATAATGCCATCAGAAATTTTTCTTGTTTTATCTTTAAATACAGAAATACTTTATAAATGTAATGTACAACTGATTTAACCCTGAAAGGCCTTCAATTGCTAATCACAACTAGTAACAGCCAACAACATTCTGAACAATATATTTTCTTATTTTTCAAAACAAGAGGCCCACGGGCGACGGATCGCTCACCTGAGTGACATAGCCTCTGCAGATATGCAGATGTTATGCAACATTTTTCCAATCCTGTCATCTAACTAATGAAAAGATCATCATTTAAGTGGTTCTTAATTTTGAAGAAGAACATATATGACATGACAGTCAATGGAGCATAATCATTTGAACAAACTCTCAATCACATTTCACAAGTAGGATCAGTGTGAAATTTGGTGGCAAATGGCTAAGTGGTTTCTGAAGAATCATGGTTTTATACATGTAAACAGCTCAGTGATAGGGAAATATAATAAACATAAACAAGATGGCAGATATCTTGGATTTCCAATCAGAATGATTTTAGCTACTGTTGATCTACAAGTCACCTCGATACTTCCAATATACTTTGAGTCAATTGCCCTTTCAGTTCAGGAGAAAAAGTTCAAAACAGATTTTCAAGATGGCCGCAATTTGGGATTTCCTATCACAACAATTTGAGCAATTTTTTATCTACAAGTCACCCCGATGCTTCTTACCAAGTTTCGAGTCACTATGCCTTTCAGTTCAGAAGAAGAAGGGAAAAATAGATTTTCAAGATGGCCGCTATCTTGAATTTCCGATTGGAATGATTTTAGCTGTTTTTATCTCTCTTTCAAAACACGTGGCCATGTGTACAGCTCTTGTGTGCGGAGAACAATGCTCCATGCCAGCGAGACTTGGCCATTGACAAAGCCGAACCTCCAGCGTCTGCAGCGAAATGACTGGGCAATGATCAGACAGATCTGCGATGTCAGGCCGCAAGACATTGTCACCACCAGGTCCATTGAGCTACTTGTGCGGCTTGGCATTGAGGATCTGGACCTCATTCTGAAGGAGAGAAGACTTCGATGGTATGGACATGTGGAATGCTCCAGTGGTGCAATCAAGACAGCCTTTGACATACAGGTTGATGGAAAGTGTGGGCCTGGGAGGCCCAAAATGACATGGAAGCAGCTGACAGAGAGGGATTGCAGAGAGCGGAAGCTCTCGGCTATCAACCCTCATGACAGAAGTACCTGGAGATCTGGTGTGAGATCTGCCATGCGTGCAGCAAGCCAGCTATCTGGAAGGGGGCCCACTGATGTGGATGTTGCCCCTGTACCTGCACGTAAATCAAAAATCTGATTATATATATATATTTATACCTACAAGTCATCCCGATGCTTCCTACCAATTTTCAAATCAACTGGTCCTTTGGTTCAGGAAAATAAGCCAAAAAAAGATTTTCAAGATGGCCGCCATGGCGGCCAACTTGGTTTTCGGATCCAAACAATTTAAGCTATTTTAGATCTACAAGTAACCTCAATGCTTCCTACCAAGTTTCGAGTCAAATGGCTTTCAGTCCAGGAGAAGAAGCGAAAAATAGATTTTCAAGATGGCTGTCATGGCGGCCATCTTGGATTTGTGATAGGGATGATTTTAGCTATTTTCAATCTACAGGTAACCCTGATGCTTCCTACCTAGTTTAAAGTCAATAAGCCTTTCGGTTCGGGAGAAGAAGTGAAAAATAGATTGTCAAGATGGCCACCATGGTAGCCATCTTGGATTTTCAATTAGAATGATTTTAGCCATTTTTGATGTAAAAGTCACCCCAATGCTTCCTACCAAGTTTCAAGTCAATTGGCTTTTGGGTTTAGGAGAAGAAGCGAAAAAAGATTTTCAAGATGGCCACCATGGCGGCCATTTTGATTTTCAGATCAGCACAATTTTAGCTATTTTTGATCTACAAGTCACCCTGATGCTTCCAACCAAGTTTGGAGTCAATTGGCCGTTAGGCTCAGGAGATGAAGTGGCCATCTTGGATTTCCGATTGGAACGATTTTAGCAATTTTTGATCTACAAGTCACCCTGATACTTCCTACCAATTTTCGAGTCAACTGGCATTTGGGGTTAGGAGAAGATGCCAAAAACAGATTTTCAAGATGGCCGCCATGGTGGCCATTTTGGATTTACAATCGGCACGATTTTAGCTATTTTTGATCTACAAGTCACCTCAATGCTTCCTACCAAGTTTCGAGTCAACTGGCCTTTTGGTTCAGGAGAAGAAGCGTAAAATAGATTTTCAAGATGGTGGCCATCTTGGTTTTCTGATCGGCATGATTTTAGCTATTTTTGATCTACAAGTCACCCTGATGCTTCCTACTAAGTTTCGAGTCAACTGACTTTTGGGTTAAGGAGAAGAAGCGAAAAACAGATTTTCAAGATGGCTGCCATGCGGCCATCTTGGATTTACGATAGGCACAATTTTAGCTATTTTTGATCTACAAGTCACTCCAATGCTTCCTACCAAGTTTCGAATCAAGTGGCCTTTCAGTTCAGGAGAAGAAGCGAAAAATAGATTTTCAAGATGGCTGCCATGGCGGCCATCTTGGATTTCCGATCGGAAGGATTTTAGCTATTTTGATCTTCAAGTCATCCCTGTGCTTCCTACCAAGTATCAAGTCAATTAGCCCAGGGGTGTAGGAGGAGTAGGCTTTTAAAGCAATTGTTGATGCTGCACGACAAACTAGGAACAACGAACGACGGACATTGACTAACCACAATAGCTCTTCATGAGCACTTCGAGGCTAAAAAAAAAAATAAGGCTGGACATTTCAGGTAAATTGTCAGCATGACAGAAAATTCTCATAAATTGACAAGCTTTATTTTCTCAAAAAACACCAACAGAACTACAACTAACTAACTAATAACAAGAGAACCTCATAGTGAGGCAATATATGACAAGGGTACCACATCTATATAGCTGGACAATAAACTAAAACTAATAAAGGGAGAGCAACCATTTTTTGTACACAACAGGCCATCTTGACCTCATACACATAGCTACGAAGTTTTATAAAAATATTTCTTAAGTTTACATAGATATGATGCGCACAAGGGTAGTCTGTAAAAAACTAATCAAAGGGCAGCAATTCAAAAACAAAGAAAGGGAGAGCAACCATTTTTATATGTGACACACTGTCTACACCTCATACACATTGCTAGAAGGTTTCATCAAAATCTTCTAGGTTTCCTAGTTATGGCGCGCACAAGAATTGTTTACGCCAGACGGACAGATAGCCGAACAATGCCATAACATAATACGTCCGTTTTTTTTCAAAATGGGCATATAAAAATTAGAATGTCATCCATCACAATTTTGCAATGCATTTAAATGGTTAACCTTTTGTATGCCTCATGCAAAAGTGCCCACAACAAATTTTAACCTTTAACCTGATGTATTTATAGCGTAGCAAGAATTTTAATGCATAACACTGGGTAAAATTTCAGTAGATGACATATAGGAATATTTTTTTTTCCCATGGAGACAATTTGCATAAAATGTCAAATCCTGTTTTCTAGGAAAAATAAGAAAAACATCATCAACTTGTCATCTGCAGAATTTGCCCATAGAGTGGTAAAGGTTTTAATACTTTTCTGAATTTTCCCAGATAATGCAGAGGTTGACATTTCATGTGAAAAAAAATACCAATTTGTACTTCTGTATGGATAAAAGGTCTTGTCATTTTCAAAGTTTGCCAGAAAGACAAAATTTAATTAGCTGGGGCATTGTATTTCCTACAAGATTGCATGTGTGCCCAGTGTTGGCTCAGATCAGCCTGCCCAGAGTCTTTGCTGGTCCCCCTGCAGATGCTTTGAATCCTTGACTATACATGAAGTGCCCTGCAAAGCCTGATCAGACTGTGAGAATGTGCAGGCTGGTTCCAATCTACATTTAGCACACATGCAATCACGTAGAAAATGCTGTGCCTCCACTCAAATGGTAATTTTCTCTGTAATATGTCATGTTTTTAAATGCTAACATTGGCCTCAGGGGGGCCCTACCTACAAAAAATAACAGAAAAATTGCCTTCTCCTGTCCCAGCAGATATATCAGTTTTCATGACTAATTTGATCAAACCAAGTCTGCAATCCATTTCTCCCTCTCCTTCCAAATGATTTAGCAGTCTCCATAACTTCAGATAAGATGGGTATTCAGAGATACAGTTTTCTTTTTTTCTTCTTGAAGACATACCTTGTGGGCATTCACTGGAAGCATCTCAATGAGTCAAATCAAACCAGTAGCTACAATATGTGTTTGTCAAGAAAATAAGACAATGTGCATAATGTTCCCTGCAAATTCAAGTGCTTCAAATGGTTATAACCCGTTTTAGACCAAACAAACTCTCCCAGACTATATATTGGAAGAGTCAAATTTCAATTTTGAATTTCAAATTTAGGTATGTCAGGCTATGTAATTTAGATATTCCTAAAAAAAATGGTTGAACTATTTTCAAACAGTGGAGACTTTTCAGAAAACTCACTGTGCAGCATCTGATCTGGGGTCTGCACTGTTTGTCAATTACTTAACCTTTTGTGGGTCTCCAGGCTAAAATGGGTTAAAGAATCATTCAAAATTATGACAGACATTCTTTTTTTTTTTTCTGAGAAAATAAGGCTTGGCATTTCATGTGAATTATCTGCATTGCCTTATTTTCTCTGAAAAAAATAATAAATAGATAGTCATCTGCTGCTCTTGTGAAATTTGCTAAGGACTAACCCATTGTAGTCGGGAAGCCCCTAAAAAGGTAAGGTGCAGAACATAGCATCTGATCAGGGCCTCCACTGTTTGCAAATAGTTCAACCATTTTTCTCTAGGAATGTCTAAGTCACATAGCCTGACATACCTAAAATTGAAATTAGAATCTTCCAATAGTGTGGGGGGAGTTCATTCAGTCTACAATTGGTTAATTTTCAAGATAAACAAAAAATATATTATAACGACAGTAATGTGATTTGATGCTATGTATCACTTCTCATGGCTGTTACTTTATATCTAGATAACACTCAATGCAAGGGTTTTGTGTGATCATGTGACCAGGTAGCATCCACTCAATGTGATACAGAGCATCAGATCACATACAATCAATGTATTATTACTACAGTAATGTGATCTGATGCTCCGTATCACTTCTGGTGGATGTTCCTTTATCTTTGGATCACACTCAATGCAAGCTTCTTGTGTGATCATGTGTTCAGGGAAACCCACTGATACAGTGTTGTATCACACTGCTGCAGTAATAATGTATATTTACTGCATGACCTATAGGAAACTATAGCTCTAAATAACAGTGGCTATCAGGTTAATATTTTTTTTATTTCTCCATGAAAGGTACTTATTAGAAGTGCCTCAGTTATGCTTGTGTGAATCGTCTGTCAAGCACATTAAATGTGAAGATTTATTTGCTATGAAAAATAAGAAAAAATTAGAATGTTGTCTGATACAAATTTTGCTTGGCGCTTTAAAACTTAATAATCTTCAGTCAATGCCTTAAGATATCATTAAGATATTTGATGCTGTCTTTGACATACAGCTAAATTCTTCATAGAAGGCATAGATAACAATGCACTCTAGAGGGGAATTGATTCTCATTCAGGGAAAGCAACTCTTTCAAAATTGCTTTGGCCTCCCTTCTAAATTAGAGTAGACCCCTTTTCAAAAAAAAAAAACGCAGTGCCAGAAAGTAACAAGAAGTCACAGAAATTGTCTCCAATTTCAAATTGATGGACAATTTGCCAACTGCACCCAGTCTCCCTCATAGAAATGGTGGAAAAAATTCCAAGTCTAACCAGTCCCCTTAAAAACATAGGTCAAACAGTTATCATCTAGATCACACAGTCTATGGCACGCTATCGCAAATCCCCATGCTTTCACCACTGAAGCAGAGAAATTTAAAGTAATGTTGCTCTCGCCCACACCCTTACCACATGGGGAAGTCATGTAGCAAGTTTGGTTAAATTATGCCCAATGGTTTAGGAGATAGCATGATGGATGGACGGACAGACAGACGGATGGATGGAGGCATTGATCAGATCAGAATCAGAATATTTTACTGGTGAAACATCAACAGACATTCATTCACCAGGGCCAATGATTGCAAAGACTAGTCTCTAGATCTCACAAGTGATATGAATCCAGTGACAGGGTCCTCAGAACTTTCAGCAGATGAGATTATAGGTGCAGGGAGTGCATTCCAATCCCTAATGGTGTCTGGGAAGAAACTGTACTTATAAATGTCAGTTCTAGCATATGGCACTTGAAATGCCATTGGATGCTGATTCCTACTGCGCCTATTTGGTTGAAGGTCATCACAAGGTATACTAGCTCTACCTTTCAGACCTTTGAATAGCAATATAAGTTTACTACCTTTGCATCTCTTGTGAAGAGACTCCCACCCTAGCTGTTCAAGAATGCTAGTCATACTTCCAGTTTCAAAGTTGTAGTTTCCAGTAACAAACCTAGCTGCATGATTCTGAACCTTTTCTAATTCTTCCTGGACTACTATTCCATGTGGGTCCCAAACAGGGCTAGCATACTCCAGGATTGATGATTCACAGTATCCCCACTGCTATTTTTAAAAAGCATAGGGATAACCAGAAATTTTTAACAATTAACATTTTAGATGCATCTGTTAACAAATGACATTTTAGATGCAATAAGGCATTTGAAAAAAAAAAACAATCAGATGTATCCATTTACAGCAGAGGACGTTCCCATTTTTAATTTTTTTTTTCAGAAATATAAGACTTGACATTTCATGTGACTCATCTGCCAAGTCTTATTATTATATTAATGCACCAAAAACAAAATCAGAATACTGTCTGCTGCAGTCATGATTGGTGTTTTAAAGGTAAATTACCTGAATCACCCACTTTAAGTTACTGCATAAAACAATATCAGGTTTTAGACTGCAACATTCTTGCGAGATAGCACCTTTAGTCATGGCTAATTCAGTCAAAACTTATGTACTTTTCCTATTTTCCTAGAAAATACTGCTTGACATTTCATGAGAATTCTCTGCTTGGTCTTCACAAGAATGGCCAAGTATTGTTTTCTTTGCTACAATTTTGAATGGCTTTTTCAGGGTAAAAGGCTCTGGATAATTATAGAAATTATAGAATTAATGTGTGTTTGTAAAATACTATGCCGCTAAATATTGGCTTTTCCCTACAAAATGCCACATTTGATAAGGGACATAATTACAATTTATTTATTTATTTTTTTTTTTTCAAACGTTAATCAGGTGATCCAAATCTCAGCTCCCAAATATGAATATAAAAACCCACACATTTGATAGCTTATACACAAATGAATGAATGAATGAATGAATAAAGCAAGGTAAAATGTGATGTCAGAATTAACAAATGGACAAATGAAACCAAATATGGCCCCTCAGCATTTCAAAGTTGGGGGCATAATGAAAACAAGCAGAATTGCTTTAGCTGATGTTACACTGCTGGGAAACAAATTACATGTTAGTTCTCTCACCTGCTTGTTGAAGCCCGAAAAACAGATGGGCTGTCTAGTGCCTCTGCAACACAGCTGCTAGCAGCTTACCACAGATCTGGTAAAATCAAGTAAAAGTCTTACTAATTCAGAAGCAACATCTCAAAATTACTGAAACATGGTTGACTGGGATGTACCTACACAACCAATTCTATGTTATAGATCATTTGTTTCAATCTGGACAGATCATCATTTGAAAAAACAGGTATTTCTGTTTCATTCTTCCAGCTGTTTTTGAAACTACATTATGAAAACATGCCTATTCAAATATATAGAAAATTCCATCTCCAAAAACTGAAAATTTTCAGATAAAAAATTCTGGTATTTTTCATATTTCTGCTCAAAACGGTGAGGTAGTTCTAATGAGTACCCACAATCTATGTTTTTGAGCAGAAATAAGAAAAACTAGAGCTGGTGTTTGTAAAACACTATGCCCCAACTGCCTGACTCTAACACTGCTTGACTCCAACACTGCTTGCCCATGACCGTAACAACAGTACAAATATATGAGATTTCAATGTTATTTTATCAAAGGGAAATAATTTATTCAAAAGTTAATCAGGTTGTCTATTCATCATTACAAATCCACTCACCACATTTCATGGCTCTAGCTCTAACAATTTTTGAGATATTTTGCTGACAAGGTAAAAATGCCCAGAATCACAAAGGGCCATAACTCAAGAATTATTTTTCAAAATTTCTTCAAAAGTTAATCAGGTTGTCTACTCATCACTACCAGTCTATTCCTCAAGTTTCAAGGCTCTAGCTCCAATGGTTTTTGAGATATTTTGCTGACAAGGTAAAAATGCCCAAAATTACAAAGGGCCATAACTCATGAAGCATTTTTCAGAATTTCTTCAAAAGTTAATCAGGTCATCTACTCATCACTACCAATCCACTAAGTTTCAAGGCTCTAGCTCTAACAGTTTTTGAGATATTTTGCTGACAAGGTAAAAAATGCCCAAAATTACAAAGGGCCATAACTCAAGATGTATTTTTAAAAATTTCTTCAAATTTAATCAGGTTGTCTTCTCAGCACTACCAGTCTATTCATCAAGATTCAAGGCTCTTGTTCCAATGGATTTTGAGATATTTTGCTGACCAGGTAAAATTACCTAAAATTACAATGGGCCATAACTCATGAAGTATTTTTCAGAATTTCTTCAAAAGTTAATCAGATCATCTACTCATCACTACAAATCCATTTACTAAGTTTCAAGGCTCTAGCTCTAACAGTTTTTTTAGATATTTTGCTGACAAGGCCAAAATGCCTAAAATTACAAAGGGGCATAACTCAAGAAGTATATATCAAAATTTCTTCAGAAGTTAATTAGGTTGTCTACTCATCACTACCAGTCTATTCACCAAGTTTCAAGGCTCTAGCTTCAACAGTTTTTGAGATATTTTGCTGACAATATTGCATCCATATTTTTTCAAAGGGCCATAACTCTGAAAAGAGGCATAATCCTGTCAAGAAAAAAAAACACGTGTCAGCTATTTTTTTTCATGAGGAATCCATATAAGAAATTTCAAAACAGTAGCATTCACGGTTCTTAAGTTATGCTATGCATCAAAAAGCGTGACGAACGGACAGACGGACGGACGGACGAACAACCCAGAAGCAATATGCCCCTCCAACTTCTTTGAAGTTGGGGGCACAATAATGCATACCCCTGTAAATCCAAGTTTTACAGTATAAAAGTGAGGTTTAAGGGGGTTAAAATTAGTATGTTTTCATGATGTATGCGCATCATATGTAGCTAAGGACTGGCTTTCTATCATGACTTCAACACAATGTACCCAGTAACAGAAAATTGGGAGAAAATGGAAGTAGTAAGTGTATGAACATTTTCCATGTTTTATTCCCTAAGCTTTATTCTTTATGTGTCTGTTTTTTTGTTTTTTTTTTGTTGTTGTTGTTGTTGCTGTTTTCTTTTCTTTTTTTTTTTTTAAGAAAAGTTTGTGCATGGAATTTTAGGATAACTTGAAAAGTGTCCCATCAGACATGAATGCCCTGGCCTTTTGCTTTTTGTATCATACAATGCTTAACCCTTGTCCTGCTGAACCAGGATATACCCTGCCTTTGCAAACAGTGATGATCCAGATCAAATGGCTTCTGAAGAAGCCAACTGATCTGGATCTGCACTGTTTGTCATCAAGAATTTATAGCAATAATCTGGATCAAGTAATCTGAGTGGCTGAAAATTAGAAGTGGGCATGGTATCTTAATTTATTCAGCAGGACAAGGGTTAATTAAGTTAAAGGCCAAGAATGGTCTTCCAGAGAAATAATGCAAACAACATTAGAGATCTTCTAGGTAAGACAAATTTATCAAAAAAATTTATGATCAACTCTTCCTTGTTCGGTACACATCTGTGAGGTTTTAAGAATATATTCCATATGGTGTAGGAGTTATGAGTTACAAATTATGGATGCAAATTTTCTGCATTACAATACACATGGGGGAATAATTAAATTTTTAAAACAATAAAACAATGCTTTAAGTTATAGAATAAGAGTAGTGGTCTAGAGAGATAAAGCAAACAATATAATAGAGATCTTCAAGGTAGGACAAATTTATCTGAAAAATATCATGATCAAATCCCAAGTGGGGTAATTCAAAAACCAAGTTGTCTTCCTTCTTGGAGACAAATCGTTTCCTTATGATTTAGATATCTGTAAAATTTCATGAATATATTGAATACTATTTTGGAGTTATGAGTCAGACAGGAATTTTCAGCAGGGGTTAAAACTTAATTCCCTTCCAACAATCTTCAAATGATCGGGGGTATAACAAGCCATAGCCTGGGAGATAACTTTGCAAACATCATTCTGCTTGTTACAATGTCAAAATACTCCTTTGGAAGTTACAAAGAACAGAATATACAGTATATACCCTAAGTATTGGGACAGACAGGCCTGAACAATCAGTCATGGTCTGTATTGTTTGCCACTCATTCAGCAGTGTGTTTAGAAAATTAAAGTCCACATGGTTGAATTACATTCTTCCTTTTTGGATAAAATGAACTAGAAGATCAGAAATTTACCAGTAAATAACAAACCAATACTTTTTCTCCGCAGATATAATCAGAGGTGTAACAGTCAACATCACGCTTTTAATTTGATAACATGCAATGTGTTCTGCTAACAGCAGTTTAGAAGGTCTTTGGAATTGGCTAAGAATCATATTCTAAACTTTATTGCACTATTAAATCAAACTTGTAGCAGATGACATTCTAAAATTGATTTTGTTATTTTCCAGAGAAAATAAAATGACATTTCATGAGATTTGTCTTCTTGACCTTTTGCTTTCACTGAAAAATAAAACTAAATATTTCAATGTGTTTGTGTAAGCACTTTAAGAGTTGATGTCAGAATAACAGGTGTAGGGGATAAAAAATGAGGTACTTGTAAGTAAAAAACTAAAGGTATACATCATCTGCCAAGTAAACAGAATGACAGCATTTCATAAGAAAACAAGAAAAGTAAAGTACAATATCAGCTCAACTAAACCAATAATTATTCTGTCTGCCAAGCTAGTGAATACCTTCCATCTGCCTCCAAAGAAACCATCCAAGGTTATAATATCTGCCAAATGCCAAAGCACAATCTATTTTAACCCTTGTCCTGCTGAACCCGGATATATCTGGTCTTTGCAAACAGTGAAGATCCAGATCAGTTGGCTTCTGAAGAAGCCAACTGATCTGGATCTGCAACTGTTTGACATTAAGTATGTGAATTTATAGCAACAGTCTGGATCAAGTAATCTGATTGGCTGCAAATTAGAAGTGGGCGTGGCATCTTAATTTATTCAGCAGGACAAGGGTTAATGCTCTGTATACTGGGTAAAAACTTCAGCAGAAGACATTTTGAAATATTTTTCTTATTTTCCCCAGAAAATAGGCTTTTGACATTTCATGCAAATTGTCTCCTTATTTGCATGAAATGTTAAATCCTATTTGCTGTGAGAAATAAGCAAAGATATCAACAATTAGTCATCTGCTGAGTTTGCTTAGTGACTGGGAAAGGTTAAAGAAAACAACTTTAAATATCAGTGCACCTAAACACAAAATAATGACTACAATTGTTTGTTTTTTTTCGATCCCAAAAATGATCTGTTTTATACAAACTTTATAATTCATAACATTTTAATAGCCTCTTTCTCAGAACATAGCTCCAAGGCAGTTTTATATTTATCCTATACCATACCTACCCTGTATATTCAGACAGATGTCTGAGCAAACAAGGTAGACCCAGATGCCAGAGAATGCGGCATCTGATCTGGGTCTACACAGTTTGCCACTCATCAAGTACTTATTAGACACCTCAATAGATAGTAAAATAGAGCTATTCACAGTTTAGAACAAGATGGAGACGAGTTAAGATATCCGAATATTTAGAGTTACCATGGTAATCATAGAACTTTGACAGTTATTGATGAGCACAATCTTTTTGCAGTTCGTGACTGTATTTTAACCTTGATATGGCATCCAATTTCCAAATTAGAATATCTTTTTTTTTTTCCTTTTTACAATTTGCATCTGAATCACAGATTTCTATCTATACTGTACCAGACAAATGCAGAAGTCTTATTACCCTCCTTTCGATATCTTTTGTTAAGATAGTTTTTTGCCTGGTGCTTTACCCAGAAGAATAAATTTGCAAACTTTCAGCATGAACCACTTGTTGTAACTACCTACCCACAAAAAATGTTATTCCAGTCATTGGCTTAAAAATAATCAAGTATTTTCATTTTTTCCCAATAGTAAAAATGGCTGCTTAATAGGCAAATATCAATAGGATGGGTAGTTTGGATGCAAAATTTAAACAAGCTCCATTTGTTCAAACTTTCTGAAATTTTCACAATATTGTTATGGAATATGAATAATTTAAAAGTATTTTTAATTAAAAAAATTCCAAAAATTAAGTTTACAATAGAATTTGTAGGTCAGACCCATTTTTGGCCATAAAATTAATTTTGAAGAAAATATTTGAAAACTAAGCACAGGATCAAAAAAACAACAAATAATTACTGATAAGATACTGTCAATCTCAAATCAAATTTTCCATCTAGAATAAAACACCTGATAAAAAACGTCTTTCCAAAAGATGTCAAAAGCACAGTAGTCTTTGTTCAAGTTTGATGCAATGACATACAGTATCAAACACTAAGTATTTGTTTGTGTTGAGGTTTTACGGCCCAGTCAACCCAATGGGGTCATGTCGAGCGCGGTCAATTTACCTAACCACACGTTTACTGGGCAGGCTTAGTCCTCTAAGCAGTTAACCAGTATTGTGCACATTCTTTCGCCAGAAACTGACAACTGCCCTTCTTGTATCAGCGGAAGGGAGAGAATGACCGTAGAAAATATTTCATGATCAATCTCCACGAAAGAATGTTGCCGACCTCGGCGGGGGTTGAACCCGCGACCTCCTGGTCTCCAGTCGGACAGCACATCCAACTGAGCCACCGAGGCCGGCATAAACACTAAGTATTGGACTCCTTAAACTTCTTACCATATTTGTCCTAAAATTTGAACAAGTCCATTTTGACTACCTGTTGATATGTTTAAAAACTGATAGGCTAGTGACAAACAATGTAGACCCAGATCAGATGCCACATACTGTGGCATCTGATCTGGGTCTACACTGTTCGCTCAGGCTTGCCTGTTCAAATTCTTACGTAAAATATAGTTCTACATAGTTTCCAGTGCAGAATACCACAAGACTCAAAACTGGGTTCAAATCACTTCAGTGGCTTTTGAGGCAGTTTCATTTAAAACTATTAACCCTTATCCTGCTGAATAAATTAAGAAGCCACACCCACTTCTAATTTTCAGCCAATCAGATTACTTGATGAAGGTTTTTGATATAGATTCACATACTTAATGGCAAACAGTACAGATTCAGATCAGTTGGCTTCAGAAGCCAACTGATCTGGATCTACACTGTTTGCAAAGGCAGGGTATATCCGGGTTCAGCAGAACAAGGGTTAACAGATGGGTGGATAATGGACTGATGCAGAGACAGAAGACCCACAAATGCAATCACTGTTACACATCAAAAGCAAAGTTCAGATGACCTTGATACATATATCTTTCTTCTTTAGAGTTGTTGCAGTTTCCAAGGCGTGCAGTGTGCCCATTACTTAATCAACAGATATTAGTAATATCATAGCATTAGCCATCACTTCAAAAAACAGCTGCAAGAATCAAACTGCATTACCATATCTACCTCTGCATTAGCTGCATTACCTCTACTTAAGTGATGCATTACCTCTACTTAAGTAATCAGACTGAAAGGCCCGTATAAACAATGTAGACCCAGATCAGATGCCAAAGAATGTGGCACCTGATCAGGGTCTACACTGTTGCCAATCATCAAGCAAATGACACATCAATGGTCTTGAAAAAAATTTAGGACGTGTATGGTAAGGTCTGTTTGTTTGTGTTGAGGTTTTACGGCCCAGTCAACCCAATGGGGTCATGTTGAGCACTGTCAGTTTACCTAACCACACTTTTACTGGACAGGCTTAGTCCTCTAAGTCGTTAACCAGTATTGTGCACATTCTTTCACCAGAAACTGACACTGTTCTTCTTGAATCAGTGAAAGGGAGAGATTGACCGTAGAAAATATTTCATGATCAAATCTCCACGAAAGAATGTTGCCGACCCCGCGGGGATGGAACCCACAACCTCCTGATCACCAGTCCAACGCCCATCCAACTAGAGCCACCGAGGCTGGCAAGGTAAGGTCTGGCCCCAGAGGTTATAAAACTTTTTTCATGCTCAACTCAGCTGAGCATGAAATTTGTCCTACTAATAAATCTCAAACTACTAACAATTGCAAATTCTTTCTTGCTAAACATAGATGAAAATTTCTCTGCTAATAAATATGAAAATGACAACTATTGTTGGCATTTTCATATTTATTAGCAGAGAAAATTTCATGCTCAGCGGAACTGAGCATGAAAAAAGTTTCATATTAAACCTCGGGACCTGAATGTTTCGGGTAAATACAGTATGTGCCAACACAACGTAAAACAGTGCTAACGCAAACATCAACGACTCGTCTCGTGTCTCATGCAGTCTGACCAGGACCATCACTTCTCTCCAGCACTTTCTCATAGCACTAGATAAGATACCTTTTTTCAGCCAAAGTGCCAATAATTTCTTATGCCTATGAAAATAATATATTGGGGTACTCATTAGAAGAGCCTCAGCAAGGCTCTTCTAATGAGTACCCACAATACAGTATTTGATCTAATTACCGCACATACCCCTATAAGCGCACAGTCAAGAAATTCCGTAGTCTTCAGATTACAGCCAATGTACTTTTTCTTTACTTCTTTATAAAGGCATATGTTGTGGGTACTCATTTGAATTGCATCAACAAGTCGATGCAATTCAAATGAGTACCCACAACATATGCCTTTATAAAGAAAATCTGAAAAAAAAATCGCATTATAATCATCAAATAAATCCTATTCTGATTTTTTATAGTGTACCCTTAGTAGGTAGATTCATATTTTAGCACAACTGAGTGTTCCCAGTAATTCTGAAAAACCTAAGCGCACAGTGCGGTAATTAGGTCGAATACGGTATATGTTTTCATGGTGAAATATTTATCTGGATACTGTTCTTATCTAAAGATAGTGGCACCACTGTTATTCACATCATAGCTACAGATAAGATGGGGTAGCCACATAGTATTTTTCTTATTTCTCGACAAAAACATGGGTTGTGGGTACTCATTAGAAGCACCTTGGCAAGGGGGTTCTGAGTACCCACAACATATGTTTTCATCAAGAAATAAGAGAACCATTAATACTTTTCAGTTGAAAAAGACTTTGGCATCTTATCTGTAGCTGTGTCACATTCTGTATATGTACAAAGCATGTTGGTTAAAAATTTCAGCAAACAATACTTTGAGACTCACAGAAATTAAGTTGTGACACTGTGTGTAAATTGTCTCCTTTGGAAATGTCAAACCCTACTTCCTTAGAAAAGTAAAGAAGAATATCCTCTTCAATTTGTCATCTGCTAATTTTGCCCGATGAGTGTTTATGTAAGTCAGGCAAAGAGACAATTAACATGCAATAACTTTTTACACATTCATTATCTTTTCCTATAAAGAACTGGAAACAATATTTTCCTTCGAGCTTTAAAATGTCAATCACAGCAACAGCAGACAAATATAGACTTCACATGTCACATTTGGTTTTATTCAAATTTGTTCCCTGAGGCATTATAGTGATAATTTCCAGTAGGGTTGCAGGGTGTTTACTGTTCTCAAGAAAAAGCTACTCTGCTTGTATTCCAGTGACTGTTCTTCAAGACATCAGCATTCCAGTGCTATATACCACATGAATTTTATATTTCACTGAAAATTTTCACTGTGACTGATATGCCAATCCAATGACTGTTCTCCAAAACTGACATTTATAGTGGTATTTCACTAATAATAGTTCATCTGTCATTACTGATAATGACCAATCTTAATCACATGTGAGAAATGCTTCTGTTTGTGTGTTCTAAGATGGCTGATCAGACCAGTATTCTAGCTCTAAACTGTCTGTTGCAGATGGAACAACAGAGGTCAGAGCAAGACAGCTCTGTTTGTGATGCCTTAGCTCTGGCTTTGCGCTATGCATGTTTCTGCTCGGCTTCGCTGTGTAGCATGAAACCGGATCTTCTACGAAGTCAAGCACTGCGGTCACCCATCCAGGTACTCACCGCGATCTCCGTTGTTTAACTTCGTAAAAATGCCAATCACTCTACCAATGTCACCATAAAAGCCGGCTTCCACAGCGAGGCTGTAGAAGTGATGTATATACTATTCCGTTACATTTCTCCCTCTCTTCTCTTGCCTTTGTCCCGAAGTCACACACACCTCATAAGGCTAATTTGAGGGCGGAGCCTATGCAACACTGTCTTCAATCCCACCGCTGCCACCAATGTAGCGTGAAACCGGGTCCTCTACAAAGTCAAGCACCGCGGTCACCCATCCAGGTACTAACCGCAATCTCTGTTGCTTAACTTCGTAAAAAAGCCAATCACTCTACCAGTGTCACCATAAAAGCCGGCTTCCACAGCGAGGCTGTAGAAATGATATATATACTTTTCCGTTACAACTGATTCTTTTTGCCTCATATTCACTAGCACCTCTTCTGAGGAGGCCTCGCCACTTTGTTCGGTCGTGTGCTATTTGTTCCCATGACTCTGTTGGTATGCTGAAATCCTTGAAGGAGGCTTTGCGGGTGTCTTTGTATCGTTTCTTCTGAGCATCATGGGAGCGTTTGACCATTTCTAGTTCTCCATAGAGGATTTTCTTTGGCAAACTTTCCTCAGGCATCCTGGTAACATGGCCTATCCATCTTAATTGTGCCAGTTTCAGAAGAGTATGTACACTCTGCATCCCTGCCCTTTTCAGGACTTCTGTGTCTGGAATCCTGCCTTGTCACTTAATCTTTAAGTTTTCCAAGGCAGCTTGTATGGAAGTGGTTCAGTCTTTTGGCATGCCATTGGTAAACTGTCCATGTTTCGCATGCATACAACAGTGTTGGCAGCACCACAGCTTTGTAGACTTTCAGCTTTGTGTCAAGACTGATTCCACTTAGATCCCAAACACTACCACATAGTCGGCCAAATGCTGCACTTGCTTTGGCAATCCTGGCATTGACTTCATTATTAATAGGCACAACTCTTGACAATGTGCTTCCAAGGTAGGTGACCTTGTCTACCACTTGCAATTTTGACCTTTCACTGTAATGGTGTGCTCCTTGTAAGGCTTGCCAGTGCTGGCTGATAAACCACCTCTGTCTTTTTGATGCTGATTGTGAGTTCATAGTTGTCACAGGAGTCAGATACTTGATCTACACCTTTTTGCATCTTCTCTTCTGTTGGAGCACCCTTTGCCATGTCACCAGCAAAGAGGAACTTGTCTAGCACCTCTGTCTGCACCTTGGATTTGGCTTGCAACCATCTTAGGTTGAAAAGCTTCCCATCAAAACGATACCTAATAGGTATACCATTGTCACCATCCATCCTGGAAAGCAGTGTAAGCATGGCAGAGAACATCATGCTGAACAGAGTTAGGGCTAGTACACAGCCTTGCTTGACACCATTTGTAGCAGGGAATGGATCAGAAAACCCAACATCATTTTGGACCTGTGCAAGCATACCATCTTGGAACTGCCTCACTATTGCTATGAACTTGATCGGACAGCAAAAACTTCGCCATAATTTTCCAAAGACCCTCACAACTGACTGTATCAAATGCTTTGGTAAGGTCAACAAAGGTCATGTAGAGGTACATGTTCTGCTTCTCTTGAAGCTGCCTTGCTGTGAAGATCATGTCAATTGTTCCTCTGTCCTTTCTGAATCCACAATGGCTTTCTGGTAGAAGCCCTGACTGTTCAAGGTGTTCATTCAGTCAGTTAAGTAGAACTCTTGCAAGGACCTTCCCAGCAATCGACAATAAAGAGATGCCACGATGATTATCACACAGTTGAGGATTCCCTTTTCGTTTGAATAGGTGGATAATTGATGCATCCTTGAATTCTTGAGGGATGGCTTCTTTTCTCCACATAATATGAAATAACTCTGTCATCTTCTTTGCAACTGGATTTCACTAGAATACCATTTGAAACCAGAGGTATTTTCAGTTGCTATTTTCACAAGGGCTACAGTGCCTTTGCTGCTTAATGGATAAGCTACTTCACTCGTATTTCAGTGACTGATCTTCAAGAGACTGGCATTCCTCATTGTTCTACATAAGAGTGGGTATCAGGTACATAGTTATCTTATTACTTGATGAAAACATATGTTTAGGGTACTCATTAGAAGAGCCTCAGCAAGGGTAAATTGTTGGTACATGTTAGAAGGCAGTTCTAATGAGTACCCACAATCTATGTTTTGAGCAGAAGTAGGAAAAATATCAGAATTTTTATCTGAAAATTTTCATTTTTTGGTGGTAAAATTTTCAGTATATTTAAATAGGCAAGTTTTCATAATAAACTAGACAAAGTGCCCAGTGGGGCACGTATACCCCCAACCAGCGCTACCCCATTTTTTAAAGAGCACAAAGTATGTAGCTTTGACTCTGGAGATGGCAGTTGTATGCTATATGTTATAACACTGAAAAAATTCAATCACACATAATATGAAGCCCTTGACCTCAAAATTGCAGGGATTGAGCTAAATAAAACTTTAGCCCTATAACTCTCACCACATACCAGTGAAATCAATCAGTCTTTACAATATAAGCAAAAATGACATCTGTATGAAAAGTCTGCGACTTTGACTTAAAAGCCACGCCCCAGCTTGGGGATGATGCCTAGAAAAACTTTAGATCTATATATAGCATCATGCTTAATATTAATGAAACAAGCAAGAGTCTTCATAATATAGCTATATAAATTTTAATGAAAATTTTAAGGTGACCTGCCTACTCAATGCCCTCTACATATCGGTACAGTATCATAAAAATATCTTAAAGAATTTTTAGAGTTATTGCCCGCACAAGATTTAAATAACCAAGGGAGAAAACTGCAGAATGGAGTCAGAAAGTCATTCTTGAATGTGATATGCCTACTCAATGTCCTCTACATACTGGTGAAGTATCATGAAAATATCTTAACATGTTTTAAAGTTATGGTTCGCACAACATTTTTACAATTCTGGAGACAAGGGTAGATAACTCATGGACCAAGTCAGTTAGAGTTGTCTTTCTTGTACCTGACACCCCTACCAAATGCCCTCTACAACCTGACAGTTTCCTGAAAATAGTTCAAAGGGTAGTTAGGAGTTATGGGATGCACAATAATGCGTTTATGGACAGACAGATGGATGGATGGATGGATTTCATGCTGATAGCTATATCCCCTAAACCTCTCGGTAGGAGGATAACAAAATTCAACAAAAGGTCTTGATGGTATAGCTATATAAACTTAGATGCAAATTTTTTTACTTTCATATGAAATTTCTAAGTCTGTGACCTTGACCTCAAGGTCATACCCCCGGATGGGGATGATGCTGAGTAAAACTCTAGACCTATATCTACCAACATGTAAAATATAATTGAAATTCCTCAAAGGGTCTTGATGGTATGGCTATATAAACATAAACACAAAAATGTTGACTTATTTATGAAAATTCTAAGTCTGTGACCTTGACCTCAAGGTTATCCCCTGGGATAGGGTTAGTGCTGATAAAAACTTAAGCCCTATATCTACCATCAGACCAAATATGAATGAAATCCATCAAAGGGTCTTCAAAATATGAGGTCTTATATACTTTAACGCAAAAACTTTGACCCTGTGATGGAAAGACGAACGAACAAATGAATGAACGTACGTATGAATGAACGAACGGACGAATGAACAGAAAAGCGAAAACTATATATCCCCACATACTTCGTATGTCGGGGGTATAATTAGTTCCTGACCAGATCACAGAAGCATCTGGGGATTCTCTTCTTCAGTATATTGGCTACAGGCTCAATTTCTTTTGGCATGATACAACAAAGACAGTACACCAAAACCTCTTTTTAACCTCAGTCCTGCTGAACCCGGATATACCCTGCCTTTGCAAACAGTGTAGATCCAGATCAGTTGGCTTCTGCACTGTTTGCCATTAGGTATGTGAGTTTATAGCACCAATACTGATCAAGTGATCTGATTGGATGAAAATTAGAAGTGGATGTGGCATATTAATTTATTCAGCTGAACAAGGGTTCGCACTATTGCTAGGATTCAAAGAAAAATTCAGGTTACCGAAATTGCTAAATGACTGTTTTGTGACCAAACAAAAACAATGTACAGATGTTTAGCAAAAATATAAAGATTATATAGACAAAATGACAATTTATGATCATTTTTCTAGATAATCTACATATTTTTGTTTGGCTAAAATATTTTGTTTAGTCCATCTTTATACTGTGTTATAAAAGAAACCATGCTTGTATAATGAACCATGTTAAAAGCAGTTCCTCTGTATTCATGAACTATCCAAGCATGACATATGAAATCATGACAAGCTTTAGCTTCATTTTCTACTACTTTGTAGTTTCAGATAAGCTGTGTAGTTTAATCAGATAAGCTGTATATGCATTGATAATTTAAGATAATTTTTGTTATTTTTTGCTCAAAAACAATATCTTGTACCTCAGTGAGGCAGTTCCAATAAGTACCCAGAAGCTGTTTTGGCCAAAAAAGAATAAAAATTCTTCTTCCCAATACTCCTTTTATCTGGACCTATTGGTATGCCACTTTAGATTCCTTTCATTCCAACATTCACACACCCTACACATAGCTACAGATAAGAGGGGGTATCCACATAATATTTTTCTTATTTCTCCACGAAAACATATGTTGTGGGTACTCATTTGAAGCGCCTCGCTGAGGCGCTTCTAATGAGTACCCACAACATATGTTTTCGTGGAGAAATAAGAAAGATATCAGCATTTTTTTGGATGAAAAAAGCGCCCTATCTGTTGCTATGCCTACACACAGCTCCAGAAGAGAGGGGGTATCCACATGATAGGTTTCTTATTTCTCCATGAAAACCTAAGTTGTAAGTACTCATTAGAAGTGCCTCAACAAGGTATTTCTACCCACAACATGTTTTTTGAAGAAATAAGAAAAATATATACTTTTCAGCCGGAAAAAAAGTCTTATCTGGCTATGCGCACACAAACAGAAAACTATTGACCATTATGTGTTTTTATTGGATATTATCAGCAAGTACCGCAATAAATTTCTTCCCAAAGAAAGGTCTCGTTCCAGTTTATCGTTTTTCTTTTCCTGAAGCAAAATAGCAAAGCCGCACACAACACTGGATGTTGAGTGGAAATGAATGTCACTAGATGGATCATAGCTGGGAGCAGATAAACCTGATTTCAATCTTGTCACCTTAATTGTTTTCCCTTCTTAATCATTACTGCGATATTGTACTAGAGATATAAAGCAGATAAAGCAGGGAGGCGAGAAAGAGAAAATTCAAAGAGATGTCATGAGACAAGGTAGCTCACCTGAACAGCTACTTGCTATGTTCACTGCTAAGGCCAAATTAAAATATTTGTGTTTAGGGTAACATGTTAGAAAAAATAGGTATGGTAGGTAGGGATCGATTCCCTTTTTTTTTTTTTTTTTTTTTTTCACTTTTTTTTTCACATGTTTTTATGAAGAATAATACCATAATTACCAAATATATTTAGAATTTGCACATTATTCACATAAAATTCTACCAAGACTGTTTGACTATCCTTAGATATTTAAAGTACTGACAGAATGGCAAACAGTGTAGACCCTGATCAAACTGCTCCTTTAGGAGCAGTTTGATCTGGGTCTACACTGTTTGCTCAGCCTCCTTGTCTGAATATTTAGCATAAATATTTTATCCCAATACCACTTTTTTTTTGAGAAAACATGAAAAAATTGCTAGGTTTCACCAGGAAAATTAGACAGGGTAGTTTTACCTTAAACACACATATTTTTTTCTTGGCCTTACAAACCCAACCTAAAACCCAACTAGGAAACTAACAAGTGAGCAATGGCCCCACCAGTGATGCTACATATGAAAGATATGAGAAGCATACAAAGAAGGCAAAGTGTAACAAGAGACCCACATGGCATGGCTCACTCACCTGAGTGAAATAGTCACTGCAGATATGCAGATGTTACGCAACATTTTTCCAATCCTGTCATTGCAACTAATGAAAAGATCATCATTTGAGCAATCTTGGTTTCAAAGAAGAATATGTCTTCTATTAGTTCTTTTTCACCATATATGGGCATGACAGTCGATGGAGCATGACCATTTGAAGAAACTCTGAGTCCCGTTTCAACAGTAGGATCTATGTGAAATTTAGTGGAAATTGGCCATTAGAGGTATTTTGCATGAAATGTCAAAATCTGTTTTCTGGAACAAGAAAAATATCATCAACTTGTCCTCTGCTGAAAAGTTTTCCCGGAGTCCTAAGCATTACTACATATGGCCCCCAAAACAAAAATGTATGTATTATATAGAAAAATTATCAGAAATGGCAAAAATAAAAAGACTATAATTTGCATGAAATGTCAAATCCTATAAACTGGAAAAAATAAGAAAATATCATCAATTTGTTGTCTGCTGAATTTGCCTATAAAGTGGTGAAGATTAAACAGTCTTCCCTGTAGCACTACCTAGGAAAATACAGCAGATGACAAATTTATACAGTTCTGATTTTTCAGAGAAAACAGTAGTTGACATTTCATGCACATTGTCTCATAACATGATAATAAGGCTAATATGTCATGCAAATTATCTCAAGCTTTTAGCAACAAATGTCAGAGATTATTTTGGGGGAAACTTAGAAAAAAAAATCAAGAATTTTTTCACCAAGTATTCTTATCATTAATAAGAAAAATGCCTAATGACATTATGGGCATGTTTTTTACACTGAAGAATAAAGGTAGCATATCACTTTGAAAAAAGAGTTAACCGAAAGGTAAACCTGAGCCCTGCCCGTCGCCCACCTGGATATCGCTTTTTTTAAAGGACGAAATTTTTTCGTGAAAAATCCATCCAAAATGCAAACAATTTACATTAATTTAACCCTTGCCATGCTGAAAAAATTAAGATGCTACCTTCTAATTTTCAGTCAATCAGATTACTTGATCCAGGTGTTGATAGAAATTCACATACTAAATGACAAACAATGCAGATCTAGATCAGTTGGCTCTTAAGCCAACTGATCTGGATTTACACTGTTTGCAAAGGTAGGGCTTGTATCTTACGCCACCGGGGCGTCCAACTGAGATTGGCTTACAGTTGAGCAAGGCCTGCTATCCTTGACTAGGTAAGGGTAGAGGGGGAATGTTTTATTTCTTCTGGTTCTTCATTTTCATTCATTTTCTTCTTTCTGCTCTGTCCCTCTCTTTTATCTCCTCTACTATCTCTTCTATCTCTTGTTTGTGTTGAGGTTTTACGGCCCAGTCAACCCAATGGGGTCATGTCGACCGCGGTCAGTTTACCTAACCACAAGTTTACTGGGCAGGCTTAGTCCTCTAAGCGGTTAACCAGTATTCTGCACAGAATCTGACAACTGCCCTTCTTGAATCAGCGGAAGGGAGAGAATGACCGTAGAAAATATTTCATGATCAATCTCCACGAAAGAATGTTGCCAACCTCAGCGGGGGTTGAACCCATGACCTCCTGGTCTCCAGTCGGACGGCGCATCCAACTGAGCCACCGAGGCCGGCATATCTCTTCTATCTCTCTTCTCCTTTTCTCTGGGAGACAACACAAAATGATCCACAAGGGCCGACGTGTTGTTAAACCCCAACACAATCAATCAAAAATCCAGGTCCAGCCTAAATGGGATTAATAATGTCAGCCTACAAACCAGGAAATCTGCAATATTTTCATAAAAGGAAAATGTACTTTCTCATAATTTCTGACCCATGTTTACCTCCTTTTTACTATATAAGTGGTAATTGTGGTTTCTGCCCGAATTCTGAATAAAGGAATCATTTCTTTATGATTATGTATAAAACCATTTCTGTTATTAAACCACTCACTGAAAAGAGGTAAAGCCAAACTTTGTGCAAGCACAGTAGAAAAGTTCCAAAGTTGAAGGTTACTACTTTAACCTGCAGGCTATAAATAAAAGTAGGCAGCATTTAAAATACTTTCCTTACTTTGTACTGACAATAAGACAACATTTCATTCAAATTGTCTCCTTGGGAGACAATTTGAATAAAATGGTATCTTATTTTCTGTGGAAAAAGAGAAAAATATCATTAAATTTCAGCTGATGATTTAGCCTACAGTGTACTAAAGCTTAAAATGTAGGTGAGACAAAACATACAATGTTTTCTAAAAGCTTCCATGCAGTCTCAAAAGGTATCAATTCAGAAAAAATTATCAGGGAATAATCATTGTTTGTTTGTTTGTTTCTCCTAAAAGCACCAACAAAACACATTAACCATCAGCACTCTGAGCAAAATCAAAAAATGACAAACTCACAAAATTTTTATTTTAATTTGCATCCAAAACAGAATTTAACATTTCATGTGAATGGTTTTCTTAGACAATTTGCTATAAAATGGTCAACCTGTTTTCTGCAATGAGAAAACATATATATAATGTCTTCTATTGTTATTCAGTTAAGTCCAACAGGTTAAAGGTTAACTATGCAGCTTTGGAGTCAATGAATACAGTATTTCTCCTGTTTCCAGGGCACTAGACATATTTGGTAGATAGTCCACATTTTTGACAATGGAGACAACTTTTGTGATTTCCTGTTTGCTTTCTTGTATAAAAATCTCCTTCTAAACAGATGTCTACTCTAAAAGGAAAGAATTTGCTCCCAAGGGAAGCAAATTCTTTCCTTTCAGAGAAGATCCCTTTTCAGAAGGGAGCAAAATCAATTTTGACAGAGTTGCCTCCCCTGAAAGAGTATCAGTTCTCCTTAAGAATTAAACTTACTTGATGTTTGCTACCAATAAATGTCCCCTTTGAACACTACCCATTAGTAAAAGTAATATCAGCCTGTCCTACTGTTGGAAGTGTCATCTATGATTAAATAGTTTGAAAGCTCTAAGAAATGGGACAGAATAAAATGGGAAATATCAAGTGAAAAAGGGTCTTTTAGCACATATTACCATAACCCAAGACACATATTACTGTAATCGTAACCCCAGACACATGAGGATGCGGAAATACTTTGGGGTAGTCAATCTTAACCCTTGTCCTGCTGAACCCAGATATACCCTGCCTTTACAAACAGTGCAGATCCAGATGAGTTGGCTTCTTCAGAAGCCAACTGATCTGAATCGGAACTGTTTGCAAAAGCAGGGCATATCCGGGTCCAGCAGGACTAGGGTTAAGATCATTTTTTATCAGTCCAAAATATTTTCTGTCTTATTATTCTATATTCAATATTAAGACCACCACTAATAAGACCACTTTTAGATGCAATCCCAAAGATGGCCTTAGTATAGTGGAATTTCACTATATACCTAAAACTTTCAAGTAAGAAGAATCAAAGGTAAGGTGATATAAAAATATAACCTTAAATGTTCTTGTAGTAATGTTTCAAGATAAATACCTTTCTTATTTGTACATAAAAACAAATGTGGAAACTCATTAGAACTCATTATAAAGACCCAGATCAGATGTATTGCACTATCTACCGAGCTAGCATTCTTTATAAATCTATAGCGGGCCGATGTCGGCCCGTCAGCTACCCTGATGGGCCGATTATGGCCCGCTATAGATTTATAAAGAATGCTTACTGGGTACACAGTTTGCCATACATGAAGTAACTTTTAGACACATCAATGGGCAGTAAAATGAACTTGAACCAATTTTAGGACAAGTACAGTTTGAACTTAACCCTTGTCATGCTGAACACAGATATACCCTGCCTTTGCAAACAATGTAGATCCAGATCAGTTGACTTCTGAAACCAACTGATCTGGATCTGCACTGTTTGCCATTCCGTATGTGAATTTATATCAACAATCTGGATCATGGAATCTGATTGGCTGAGAATTAGAAGTGGGTGTGGCATCTTTATTCAGCATGACAAAGGTTATTGGTTTGCATTTTTTGGTGAAATTAAAACACACAATGGTAATAGACAATAGACAATGCTCAACTACAACAGACTAACATTTCTGATTTTCAGAAACTTAGGCTATAGGACAAATTGGTGGAATTGGAAGGCTTGTAGTCAGTGTCTCCAGACTCCTATCTTTTCTATCATTTTCTCTTTTCTTTTCAAAGGTATGCAATTTAGTACAGCTTATAATGATTTGATAAGTTATGTCCCTTAGTGGAAAAGAGTTTCTGTAGTAAAACAGTGAAATAGGATTAAACAGACAAATACCGATACAGGAAAAAAAATGCAGAAATGACTGGAGCCAGTCTAGAAGGCTTGTGACCTTTGCTGATTTTTTACTACCTATTATAATGATATAAGCAGCTGGCATTACCATATCAGAAGGAAACAATTATTCATAATTTACTTAAAAGGTTCAGAATATTAAACATCCAGACAGTAAAATAACCCAGTCATGAAAACTTATTTTGTATGAATATGCATTCAAACAGAAGAGTGTTTACTTCTTTTCATTTTAGAAGCTAGGTACCTAACCTGTACCTAACCTCAGTCTTTACCACTCTCTGGACTAATTCAGCAGACAACAAATAATTATTGAATATATTTCATTTTCCCCAGAAAACAGGATTTGACATTTCAGCCAAACTGTTTCTAGTGGAGACAATTTGCATGAAATGTCAAATTCTTTTTCCAGGGAAAAATATTTCAATATGTTGTCTGCTGAAAATTTTACCCAGCATGCTAAGCATTAAACCAGGCAAGGTGAGACAATGTGCATGAAATGTCAAATCCTGTTTTCTGGGGAAAATATTTCAATACGTTGTCTGCTGAAAATTTCACCCAGAACGCTAAGCATAAACCAGGCACTTGGGAATACAATATGTTGAAGATTTTAATTCAATGTCCCGATGACAATTTCATGATTTCATAAATACAATGTATATGGCTAAAAAATTCAGTTCAGCTCGGGCGCTAGACTACATTTTCTTGGGGAAGAATGGTCACTATACTTACTATCTGAGGAAACCCTTTTATTAAATTTTTCCTATAACTGCAACTGCATTTAAGACCCAGTATATGATACTTAACCCTTGCTAAGCTGAATAAATTAAGATGGCCCACCCACTTCTAATTTTCAGCCAATCAGATTATTTGATCCAAGTTCTTGATACAAATTCACACACTTGATGATAAACAGTGCAGATCCAAGTTCAGCATGACCAGGGTTTATAGCCTTTATCACTGAGTATTTCAGCAGATGAGAAATTGATGATATTTTTCTTATTTTGCCCAGAAAATAGACTGATATTTCATGCAAAATTTTCCAAGAAAATAGGCTGTGATATTTCATGCAAAATTTTCCATGAAAATAGGCTTTTACATTTCATGCAAACTGTCTAGAAAAAATATGGAGAATATTTTAAGTTGTCAACTGAAATTTTTACCCAGAATGCTAAGTATCAAATTTTTCCTATAACTGTAACTGCATTTAACACACAGTGTATGATACTTAATTTAGATAAAATCCTTTTTATCTCAGTATATAATACTTAATTTAGATAAAAGCCTTTTTATCTGTCTGTATATCGCAGGGTCTGTAACTCATTTACCATATTAACACAAAGTATTTCGACAGCTTGACTTCTTACCAAACTTGTTCTATGATTTGAACACTAGTCCAATTAAAAACCTCTTGATTTGCCTAAAAATGCTGACTGAGAGCAGTGATTTATTTACAATTTTATACCTATGCATCCCAGGACTCGCTTGGGCTATATAAAGTGAGTCCTACTACAAAATCATTGCATCCATTACAGAATTTTCCACTATAACTTTGTGAGTCCTGGGACTCGCTGAAATTTAAAATATGAGTCCCAAAGCAAAAATGTGAGTATGGGACTCGGGATGCGCAGGTAAAAAAATCACTGTGAGAGGCAAATTGTGTAGAGGGATCAGGAGCTATGTTCAGCAGCATCTGACCTGTTTGGTCAAGCCATTTTGTCTGAATACTTAGGGTAAATATGGTAAACAGTTCAGTGGGGTAAGCATTTTGTTTCTACTATATACACCACAGTCTCTTTACAACACTACTGTTGGGGTCCATAGCATAAACTGTGTTAGTTAAACAACTGTGTTATATCCAAACAAAAATGTATAGATTATATTGAAAAATGACCATATATGGTCATTTTTCAATATAATCTATACATCTTTGGGATCCATGTTTGAACCGTGTTATATCCAAAAACGTGTTATAACGAACCGTGTTATAAAGAGGTTGTAGTGTATATACAGTATGCTGTTCTTAAGTAACTGACTAAAGAGCAGAGCAGAACAGAACAGATCATATCTTTCTTTATCACTCAGGTCATATATACAATAACGTATTACATCTATTTTATTAAAAGCCTTACAAACAAATAATTGAGAGGAAGAGCACCACATATACAAGGAAGCCAAATAATGTAACAACTACATATACCACGACACATGCAACAGCTTATAGCAAAAATACAATTAAGTGTATGACATGAGAACCAGATAATATGCAACAAGGGTGTATGTTTTAACTTAATTCTGAGGTCCAAAACCTAGTCAGAGATCTGGAAGGTAAGTCAATGTGAGGTCCTATATACATCAGACCTTGTATCAACTTGGCCTCACTGTCATGTAACATAACTCAAAAACAGTGAAATATCACGGTACTAGGGGGTTACCTGGATACTGGCAAATAGTTCAAATGGACCTCACAAAGAAAAAGTACTCAGATGCAAGTGTGTATGTGTGTGTATGTTCAGGAAGTGGGGTATATCTGAAATGGACCTGGACACACAGATAAACCGAGGGCGATCCTCTGTTTGAATACCTACACTGGATTTTGGAATCAAGTGTGTGTGTGTGTGTGTGTGTGTGTGTGTGTGTGTGTGTGTGTGTGTGTGTGTGTGTGTGTGTGTGTGTGTGTGTGTGTGTGTGTGTGTGTGTGTGTGTGTGTGTGTGTGTGTGTGTGTGTGTGTGTGTGTGTGTGTGTGTGTGTGTGTGTGTGAGCAGAACAAGGTCAAAATTAATTTGGTAGCTAATTATACTAAGTTTAATATCTCTTGCATGGGTCTTGATAAGAGTGGGTATCAGGTACATGGTTTCCTCAGTGAGGTGCTTCTAATGAGTACCCACAACATACGTTTTTGTTGAGAAATAAGAAAACTATAGATACTTTTTGGTTGAAACAAGAAATCCGCGGAAAGCAATGTCGCACCTGCGGGGATTAAGTCATACAACTTCCTATTTGTATTGAAAAAAATCTATTTTGCAGTATTCAAGAAATTGATAGGTTAGAAAAATGGACAAAGTAGAAAATTTGGAATATTAGCTTGCAAAATTTTATCTAAACCTGTCCATTATTTCACAAGATATTGATATTGAGCGGATATCATTTTTGCCCATTACTCAAGGCCAGTAACTCAGCTGAAAATTGATGAAATCCCAAGCTAGGTATTGTAAACAACAATATGTATGCAAAATATGATCCTAATCCATCAATTCTTTCACAAGATATTGAGCGGAAACCAATTTTGGGGATAAATCAAGGACCCCTAACTCTGCTGAAATGAATCTGAGATTTATGAGCAAATAATATGCACATCTTCAGACCATGTCCTAATCATATGTGAAGTTTCAAAGCTATTAGCCTAAAACTGCAGGAGGAGTTGCGCTCACGAAACACCCACTGACTATACGGGTTTTAGACAAAAACTGACTAAGTTAACAAAGCGAAAAAAGTTGAAAAAAAAATCTGAGATTTATGTGCAAATAATATGCAAATCTTCAGACCCTGACCTAATCATCTGTGAAGTTTCAAAACTATTGGCCTAAAACTGCAGGAGGAGTTGCACTCACAAGACACCCACTGACTATAAGGGTTTTAGGTAAAAACTGACTAAGTTTTAAACAAAGTTGAAAAAGTTGAAAAAAAATCTGAGAATTATGAGCAAACAATATGCACATTTACACACCATGGCCAAAACCTGTAGGAGGAGTTGCGCTCACGAGACACCCACTGACTATTATGGTTTTAGGTAAAAACTGACTAAGTTCACCCACTGACTATTATGGTTTTAGGTAAAAACTGACTAAGTTAACAAAGCCAAAAAAGTTGAAAAAAAAAATCTGAGAATTATGAGCAAATAATATGCGCATCTACACACCACGGCCAAAACATCTGTGAAGTTTCAAAATGATTGGCCAAAAACTGTAGAAGGAGTTGCGCTCACGAGACACCCACTGACTATTAGGGTTTTAGGTAAAAACTGACTAAGTTAACAAAGCGAAAAAAGTTAAAAAAAAATCTGAGAATTATGAGCAAACAATATGCACATGTACACACCATGGCCAAAACATCTGTGAAGTTTCAAAATGATTGGCCAAAAACTGTAGGAGGAGTTGCGTTCACAAGACACTCACTGACTATAAGGGTTTTAGGTAAAAAACGACTAAGTTAACAAAGCGGAAAAAGTTGAAAAAAAAAAATCTGAGAATTATGAGCAAATAATATGCACATCTACACGTTATGGCCAAAACATCTGTGAAGTTTCAGAACGATTGGCCAAAAACTGTAGGAGGAGTTGCACTCACAAGTCAATTGTTGACGAACGGACAAACGGACAGGTCACGGCACGCCTATATCGCACCTGCGTGCTAACGCAGGTGCGACAAAAAGCGCCTTAAAAAGAGCTATGTCTTGAAAAATACTGAGCTAGTAAGTCCTTTTATATTTTTAAGTTGACAGCTGGCAAAACAGCATATGCAAACAGTGCTGACCCAGATCAGAGTGGACTGTTAGCAATTTCACTGAGTATTTTACAAAACAACTTGATAAAAAGAAATAAAACAGGCCAAAAAAGTACGAAATGAATACCTTTTGTACCCATCTTATCTGGTCCAGTGTGGTCTTATTGAAATCTGATTACAGAAGTATATTAATGACTTTCTTTTCCCAATGGTGCGCAACACAGGAGATCAGTCGCATGATAAGACCGAAGTCATAAATTGTGAAATAGTCCTGAAAAACACTAGTTGTGGTTACAGTGTTAACCCTTTGCACTGACAAGCACAGCACTCAGATGACGTGGAATGCAGCGTTTGATTTGGGTCTACACTTTGGCACTCATCCAGCAATATTTGGACACCTCAACATGTAGTAAAATGGGCTTGTTCAAATTTTAGAAGTATGGTAAAGAATTAAGCTGTCAGAATACTTAAGTTAATAGAGTATGAGAGAAGTTGGAAGTGAATTCCAATTTAACCCTTGAAGTGCCAGTCAAGTGGTCATCTTGATTAATGGACCATGACCATTTGTACAAATTTTCAATCCCCCTTTAACACAAGGCTCCACACTGAAGAAAATTGGCCCAGGGGTTACAGAGGAGAAGTCCTTCAAAGGTGAGAATAGATGGATGGATGATGGACGACGGATGCCGGATGGATGATGGATGGCAAGTGATCACAAGTGCTCATCCTGAGCCTTGCTCAGGTGAGCTAAAAGGGGACAAAAACTAGAATTTGTTTTTCTATAAAAACACAGATGTCTGCCGCCACCACCCCCTCCCCCTCCACCCCCCCCCCCCACACCCTCCACTCCAACACACACACACATGCTTTTGGTGTCATACTGTACTGTACATTCAGCGAGCATTTATATTAATGAGATTCCAAGGGAAATAACTCAAAAAGCATAGATGCAAGAGTTATGGTTCTTGCGCTTTGCCTGTCGTCTACTGTTGATTCATATTCATATACAGTTTCATGAAGATGTCTTGAACAGTTTTCAAGTTATAGAGCCAACACATCTTTTGTGAAAGTTCCAAGGGAAATAAAATAATTCAAATAGTATAAATGCAAGAGTTATGGTTCTTGTGCTCTGCATGTCGTCTAATGCTGTTTGATATTTACATGACATTTCTTGAAGATATCTTGAACAAGTTTAAAAAAAAAGTAAGAGTTATGGTTCCTGCACGTTGTCTAATGTTGATTGATATTTATATAAAACTTCGTGAAGATAGTGTGAACGGTTTTCAAGTTATAGAGTGGACACGATTTTGTGACAGACAGACAGACAGAGAGATGCCTAGAGGAAAAACAATATGTCTCCTTACCCTAAAGGGGGAAGATATAATTAATGCAAGGATTATATCAAAAGCACATGCATAACTTAGGACTATGGAGAAAACATGTGCAAAGTTTCAAAAAGATTGCTACAAAACTGTGAGAGGAGTTGCGCTCACAAGAGTTACCCACTGGCTATATATTGAGGGTGAAAAATGATTAAGTTTACAATTTGTCAAAAGTGACAAAAAATGTTCTAACATTTATATCCAAACCACACGCACATCCTCATACCATGTAGAAAATGTGTTCAAAGTTTCAAAACAATCGGTATAAAACTGTAAGAGGTGTTGTGCCCAGAAGTGGTACATAGTGTCTATAAATTTAGTATGAAAAATGACTAAGTTTACAATGTATCAAAAGTGATAAAAAATGAATCGAACAATTATATCCAAACTACATGCACATCCTCATACCATGAAGAAAACATATGCAAAGTTTCAAAATGATCGGTACAAAACTGTAAGAGGAGTTGCGCTCACAAGAGGTACCTATTGTCTATATATTGAGGTGAAAAATGACTAAGTTTACAATGTGTCAAAAGTGACAAAAAATGAATCTAACAATTATATCCAAACTACATGCACATCCTCATACCATGAAGAAAACATATGCAAAGTTTCAAAATGATCAGTACAAAACTGTAAGAGAAGTTGCGTTTACAAGAGGTACCCACTATCTATATATTGAGGGTGAAAAATGACTAAGTTCACAATGAGGAAAAAGTGACAAAAAATAATCTAACAATTATATCCAAACCACATACACATCCTCAAATGAAGAAAACATATGCAAAGTTTCAAACAATCGGTACAAAACTGTAAGAGGAGTTTGTACTCACAAGAAATACCCAATGTCTATATACTGAGGGTGAAAAATGACTAAGTACACAATGTGGAAAAAAATGTCAAAAACTGATCTACCAATTATATCCAAACCACATGCACATCCTCATACAATGAGGAAAACATATGCAGTTTCAAAATGATCCGTACAAAACTGTAAGAAAAGTTGCACTCACAAGACATCCAGGGTAAATGTTCGACAGACAGACAAGTCGATGAACTGACAAACAGATGGATAAATGGATGGAAACTTGCGAGCCTAAGTTGCCCATGCTAAAGCAGGTGCAATAAAAATGCTATCATATTAACCCTTGTCCTGCTGAATAAATTAAGATGCCACACCCACTTCTAATTTTCAGCCAATCAGATTACTTGATCCAGATTCTTGCTATAAATTCGCATACTTAATGGAAAACAGTGCAGATCCAGATCAGTTGGCTTCTTCAGAAGCCAACTGATCTGGATCTACACTGTTTGCAAAGGCAGAGTATATCCGGGTTCAGCAGGACAAGGGTTAAGTGTTTCAATGAAACCAAGGCTCCAATTTTCATTCTTTTTTGTTTTCTTTGTTTCCATGGGCAACCTTTATAGATTTTACTTTATTTCTCAGTTCATTAAGATTGGATCCAATTATGCAATCTTGTTTTATTTTGCTATTAAAATTGACTTTCACAGTAATCGGACTTTTATAGTTTATTCTGCCACAAAAAAGAGCTTCCCAGTTCACTCTTATTGTCTCAAAATAAAAAAAAAGGCTTGACATTCAATCATTTTGTCCTGTTTGAATGAATAAAATATCAAACATTATTCCCTAGGGACAGTAATAAAAAAATATTGCCTTTAGAGAGCAAATAGTTTGTAGAGTTATATTTTATTTTATAATCTGGCATTTCACTTTGCAGATGTGACATACTCAACAGCTTTGTATATTAACCCTAGTCCTGCTTAACTCCGATACGCCCTGATATTGCAGAGTATATCCAGAGATGCCAACTGATCTGTATTTACTCTCATTACCAAAACACGCCTATTCAAGTATACTAAAAAATTCACCATCAAAATCTGAAAGTTTTCGGATAAAATTCTGATATTTTTTCAAATTTCTGCTCAAAAATTAGATTGTGGGTACTCATTAGAACTGCCTCGATGAGGCGGTTCTAACGACTACCCACAATCTATGTTTTTGAGCAGAAATAAGAAAATTAATGTATACCCCTGTAAACCCCAGTTTTACTATATTAAAGTGGGATTTAAGGGGGGGTCAAAATTATATAGGCATGTTTTTGTGATGCAAGCCAAAACTAGACATAATTTTTGCAGACACATTTTAACCCAGTGATTATGAGTTCACATAGGGGGACTCCAGATAACAGAGGTATTCACATAGTATTTTTTCTCATTTCTCTACAAAAACATATGCTGGCGGTATTCATTAAAAGTGCCTCGGTGAGGAGCTTCTAATAAAACCCACTACGTGTTTGTGTGGAGAAATAAAAAAAATGTCAGTACTTTTCGGCTGAAAAAAGCACATTATCTGAAGCTATGAGTTCAATATTATGCCAGACTAGTTTAACCCTAGTGATTGTAAGTTCAGTATTATAAGCTAGACTGTATTGAATGTGCATTAAAGATGATTGCATATTAATGGCAAACTGGCATTCTAATTCATCAAGTAAAGTACAGAAATAAATTAAGCACCATAAATCAGACAGATGCTTAGAAAACTGAGAGCATATTTACCCTTAATACCACAATTACCCTAAATCTTGATATACCATAAGTCTTTATCTTATCTCCTCTAATCTTCTCCATTTTATCACCTGCTATCATGTCTACAAGCTGCAGGACAAGCGGTTGGGTAGACTCCAATCAGATGCATATTCTGTGGTCCACACTAATTGCTCAGACCTGTCTGTGTCAGTGTATTTAGGATTAACCCTTGTCATACTGAATAGGCATAGCCCCTATGTGACACTGTTGCCCGGCTATGTTAAAAATCTTGACCTGACTTGACATGCTGAATAAATTAAGATGCCATGCCCACTTCCAATTTTCAGCCAATCAGATTACTTGATGCAGGTTGTTTATATAAATTCACATACTGAATGACAAACAGTGCAGATCCAGATCAGATGGCTTCTTCAGAAGCCAACTGATTTGGATCTACAGTTTGCAAAGACAGGGCATATCAGGGTTCAGCAGGACAAGGATTAATACTTTAGTAAAATATGGACTAATAATACAATTTACTATTGTCAATCATGCTTTCATCTGGATTTATTAACTATACTGTCTTCATCTAAGTACGTGGACACCTTAACTTCCTACCAGGGCTCAAAAAACTGCCATTCTTTTTGGTCTGAGGCCAATTTTTTAGTGAGTTGGACCAAATTAGACTTCAAAAGGACATCTAAAATTCTGTCCAAAATAGGCATTTCTCACGAAAAAAAAAAAAAAAGGCCACAATTACCTCCATATTAGTCAGTTATTTTCAGTGAATACACGATACCTCTTTGGCTTTCTGATCACATTTCACAATGATGCATTGCATAAATTTGACATGCTCTGTGTATTAACAGGACAGGAATAATCATTTTGATGAGCAGGTTGATGTCTCAAAAATGTGATAAGGTATCCATGTTGATTGTCACTGCTGTTCGTCAAAAAAAAAAAAAACAACAACAAAAAAAAAAAACAGTAGGCATCTTCATGAACTTGGTAACAGAAATAATTTAGGGATCAAAGAATACCTGGGCCCAGTTGTTCAAAGCGTTGTAAGCTTAACGAGCTCATTAAGGGTCATTTCGTTAACTGTTTTAGCGGCTTCAATATACAATATTCTGATATTTTTTGCTGAAAAAATGTGAGTAGCTTTTGCACTGCAAAAGCTACTCACATTTTTTCAGCAAAAAATTTCAGCATATTTGGGTATCACTTGATGTAAATTTTAACGAATTGTTAACTAACAACGTCGTTAGCTTTGAACAACTGGGTCCTGTTAATTAACTTTTTGCTCTTTCGAAGTATGTAGGCCCAGATCAGCTGCAATATACACAGGCTCTTCAGTGCATTGGACGGGTGTAGACTGATCAGGGTCTGTGATTCTAACAAGGTAACCTAGTCAAAGTGTGTCTGCTTGGAATATGCGTTGAGTAGCATGCATTTGTTTCAGTTTTCATGTTAGTCATCGCTGAGAAATGTCTCCTGCATTTAGGGAAACTACCATCGGTCATGGAAATTATCAAAACAGGCTCTTTGAAAACTACAGTCAGTCACAGAAATTAAAGAAACCCAGGATGGGTAAACGCATCCAGAAATGGAAGAACGTTAGACCAATTAGTGATTGTCAGTTTCTCAAGCCCTGCTTCCCATACGCTTACCAATCACTCTCATGCGAATAGGGGGGCGAGAACAGGAATCTATGAGAGGAGCTTCTGGTTTTGCACAAGTGGAGCTCAAATTGTCAACAAATGCTGCACGCTGTGAAGGTTTGGCTTATTTACTTTCTCTTGAAAACATTTACATAAACTATTAGAATGCTATTTTGTCACATATGGACTGCTTATTCTTCACAACAAAGGATTTGTCACAAGATCGTTCATTTTTCAAGCTATTGGACTTGTTAGGTGAAACAGCTACTGAAGGTAAAATTTGGCCATTTGAACAGGTGAAAAAAGCTTATTTTCTGGCTCAGTTTAAAAACTTCGACCTTGTCAGAGCAATCAAGTGAACAGAATTACTTCAGGCAAGTGTCCAAACATCAGAAGTAAGCTTCAGATGACAAAACTTCAGCACACAGAAGATATATGCTGAAACATAGCATCGAAGGGCCGGTTGAGCATGAGATTATAGAAAATGTGAAAGATTTTCATCAAACCCAAATCCATCCCCTGAAGAAAAGAGGGCTGAAGAACTGGATGTAGATTGTGGTAGTTCACAACTCTATACATTGTTGATGGGGGTCAAACCTGCAACCTCGTGATCACCAGCCAGACACACATCTGAGCCACCAAGGCTGGCTACCCGGACACTTAACACCAACATTTTCAAAATGGTGGCTGTGGTGGCCATCTTGTATTTCTGATCTTAACTAGAACAGTGTTTTCAGAGGAAAATGTATGTCCCCCACCAGTTTGAACAGACCTATCATTGAAAAAGGTTGTATCTATAATTTATCTTCTTTTTTTTGCGTGTGTGTGGTCAATGGGGGGCCATTTTTCCAAAATCTAAGCCCTAGTGTGACCTTGAAAATAGGGTCAAGGTCACTAAAATCTAATCAGTTCTTGTCCCTGCCCAAACAATATAGCTGTACAAGTTTGGTCAAAATCCATCCATTCATTCTGGAGATAGGGTGCAGAAAAGCCATTTTCCAACAATCTGAGCCTCCTGTGACCTTGAAAATGGGGTCAAGGTCACCAAAATCTAATTAGTTTGGTGCAGACAAGCCATTTTTCAACAATCTAAGCCCTTGTGTGACCTTGAAAATGGGTTCAAGGTTACCAAAATCTAATAAGTTCTTTTCCATGTCACAACAATATAGATGTACAAGTTTAGTCAAAATCTATCCATTCATTCTGAAGATAGGGTGCAGACAAGCCATTTTCCAACAATCTGAGCTCTCCTGTGACCTAGAAAATGGGGTCAAGGTCACCAAAATCTAATCAGTTCTTTTCCATGTCTCAACAATATAGATGTACAAGTTCGGTAAAAATCCATCCATTCGTTCAGGAGACAGGTGCAGACAAGCCATTTTCCAACCATCTAAACCATCATGTGACCTTGAAAATGGGATCAAGGTCACCAAAATCTAATCAGTTCTTTTACATGTCCCAGCAATCTAGATGTGCAGGTATGGTCAAAATCCATTTGTTTCTTCAGGAGATAGAGTGCAGACAAGCAACTTTCCAGCCTTTTCCAACAATCTAAGTCCTCATGTGACCTTGAAAATGGGATCAAGATCATCAAAATCTAATCAGCATTTTCCCCCACCCAATGATAAATTTGTGTAAGTTTGGCCAAAATCCATCCATTCATTAAGGAGATAGAGTGCAGACAAGAGGCAATGCCGATGCCAACCGGATCCACACTAAAAACAATATGTGCCCCCCCTATGGTGGGGGATATAATGAATTTAGCTATTTCTGATCTACAAGCCACCCCTATACTTACTACTAAGTTTTTAGTCTAGTGGCCTTTAGGTTCAGGAGAATAAATTCAAAATGGTGGCCATCTTGAATTACTGATCAAAAAGATCTTTGCATTTTGTTTATCTGCAAGTCCCTCTGATACTTCCTACTAAGTTAAAGAGTCAAATGGCCTTTCCTTTATAGAGAAGAAGTTCAAAACAGATTTTCAAGATGGTGGCCATGACCGCCATCTTGGATTTCCAATAGAAACGATTTTAGCTATTTTTGACCTACAGGTAGCTCTATACTTCCTACCAAGTTTCGAGTCAATTGGCCTTTCATTTCAGGAGAAGAAGTTCAAAATACATTTTCAAGATGGTGGCCATCTTTGATTTTAATCTAAATGATTTTACCTCTTTTTGATTTACAAGTCATCCCAACACTTCTATCAAGTTGCTAGTCAACTGGCCTTTCAGTTCAGGAGAAAGTTCAAAACAGATTTTCAAGATGTTGGCCATGGTGGCTATCTTGGATCTCCATCAGAACAATTTAGATATTTTTTAATCTACGAGTCACCCCTGATACTTCCTACTATGTTTTGAGTCAATTCATCTTTCGGCTCAGGAGAAGTTCAAAATAGATTTTCAATATGGCAGCTGCGGCTGCCATCTTGTATTTCCATTCAGAAAGATTTTAGCGATTTTTGATCTGCAAGTCACCCCGATACTTCCTATCAAGTTTCGACTCAATTGGCTTTTCGGATCTGAAGAAGAGGTTCAAAATAGATTTTCAAGATGGTCACCATGGCAACCATCTTGGATTTTTGGTTGAACAATTTTAGCTATTTTTAATCACCTAGATACTTCCTACTAAGTTTGTCAATTGGCCTTTGGGTTCAGGAGAAGTTCAAAATAGATTTTCAAGATGGCCACCATATCGGATTTTCAAGGTGGCAGCTATGGTGACCATCATGGATTTCCAATTGAAAGGATTTAGGTATCTTTTATTTGCATGTTGCCTAAATACTTCCTACAAGTTTCAAGTCAATTGGCCAAGGGGTATAGGAGTAGTCTTTTAAAGCAAACTGTTGACGCTGCACAACGGACAACACATAACAGTCATTGACCAATCATAATAGCTCACTTTGAGCACTTTGTGCTCAGGTGAGCTAAAAACATATGTTGTAGGTACTCCTTAGAAGCTCCTTGGGGAGGCACTTCTAATGAGAACCTACAACATGTGTTTTTTATGGAGAAATAAGAAGAATATCCCAGAATTATCACAAAATACTCCTCCTTAACAAGTCCTATTTGGTAAATACAGAACAATACTTTTTGGTATCTAGATTAAGCTGTGAGATCCTAGCCCTTTCATCCCTTAGTTTCTGAAGTGGACTCTTCCATTCTTGAATCTGGACTTGTTCATTGATGCAAATTGGGGTTTCAGTCTAAAATCAAAAACAGAATGGCAAACAGTGTTATGAGCCTTCCTATCCGGATCTACATTCTTTGTACAGGAACTGGTTTTGATCTGCCGGAATGAAAAAGGTAAAATGTTACTAGACTAAAGCTTATGATTAGGATACAGGCCTATATTTCTTGTATAAAAAGAGGCCGAATAAGTATCAGCTCTCATTTCCTTACATAAAGCTGTCAGTCACCAGCTGAATATAACCACTGATTTGAAATATAAAATAATTACCTGTCAGTTTTCCAAAATTAAAAATCTTTACAGGACTCAGGAACAGCTTCTACTTTGTAGACAAAAACCTTTATAACATACTTTCTCTAAGCTTTTGGATACCTTAACTCCATACCATACTTATCCTGAAATTTGAACAATAAAGCCTATTTTTACTACATGTTTCTGTGTCTAAAAGCTGCTGGACACCTGAACTCCATACTACACCTATCCTAAAATTTGATGTCCATTCTACTACAAGTTACTGTGTCAAACTAGAATTCCGAGAATCGAATGTGTCACCTGCTTAAAGTGCCAACCATTTGATATGAAAAAGGAAAAAAATACTGGTTCTTATAATCGCTCCTATCCCTAAAGGCGACTAAGTAGAAAAAAGGCCATAACTTGCCCAAAATTTTGCCAATGATTACCAATATCGAACTTGACCTGTATTTTACAATAACATATCCTTCTGCAAACTTTCAATAAAATCAATGCATCCCTGCAAGAGTTATTGATCGGAAACCAATATCAACACACCATCAAAAACTAAGTCGAAAAAGGGCCATAACTCAGCCAAAATTTGGTGGATGATTATCAATATCGAACTTCATCTGTGTTTTACAGTGATATAAAGTTCTGCAGTTTGAATGAAATCAATGCATTCCTTCAAAAATTATTCAGCAGAAACGAACAACAAAAACTAAGTCGAAAAAGGGCCATAACTCAACCAAAATTTGGCGGATGATTACCAATATCAAACGACCTATATTTTATAGTGATATAAAGTTCTGCATAATTTGAATGAAATCAATACATCCCTTCAAAAGTTATTGAACGGAAACGAAAAGTGTGACGAGGACGCCACTGCCGACGACGATTCCAAACGCCGCCGACGACATGGACGGACAACATGATCACTATGTGTCTGCCATGCTACGCAGGCAACACAAAAACTCTGAATGGCAAACAGTGTAGACCCTGATCAGATGCTGCATTATGCCACATCTGATCTATGTCTAGATTGTTTGCTCAGGCCTGTGTGTATAGAAGGCTGAAACCATCAAAAGTTCTATTTGCAAACAAAACAAGCAAAGAAATGAACTAAAGCAATTTGAAATAAAAAAAAAAAGTCATCAAAGCAAATAAAACAATAACTTTTCAAATGATAAAATCAAAAATGGCAAATAAAATGCTACAAACAAAATGTCTGTCAAAATACTTATGATATATGTGCAAATTATTTTCATTAATTTCTCCATGAAACCACATGTTGTTCTGGAAATGAAGAAAAATTATTATTTCCTGAGCAAACAGTGTAGACCCACATGAGACCCACGGCAACTCATCAGGGTCCACACTGTTTGCCACTCATCCAGCAATTTTTAGACACAACATCAGGTAGTAAGTGAACTTGTTCAAATTTTAGCACAAGTATGGTAAGGGGTTGAGGTGTCCAAATCCTTAGCATAAATATGGTATGTCAAAATATTGTTATCTCAAACCAATAAATCGAGGGTTGAGCGCAAGACTATCGTAAGTCAGATGATTGTTTTTCCCCAAACCTAATCTCCTCACCATGAATGCGTTATGAAGATTACAACATTTCTTTCTGTAAACAATGAAAATTTAGGTGCCATTGCTCGTATGAGCAATGGCACCTAAATTTGCATTGTTTACAAAGGGGTCCAAGTTGCCCCTAAACAAGGGTTTCAAAAATACGTTTGAGTTACCATAGTCTTGCGCTCAACCCTCGAAATGTGGTCCCTTGTAGTTTGAGACAAAGAAAGTTGACTGTATTATGTTCTAGTACATCATATGTTAGATCCCTCATAAGGTAGTCAAACTGACTTGTTCAAATTTTAAGGTAAGTATGGATTTTATCTAGGAAATAATAATACTGCATTTACCATAAGTATTGGGACAAGTTTATTCCATACCATTACGAAAACATGCCTATTCAAATATATAGAAAATTTTATCTCCAAAAACTGAAACTTTTCAGATAAAAAACTGAGATATTTTTCATATTTCTGCACAAAACATAGATTGTGAGTACCCACAATCTATGTTTTGAACAGAAATAAGAAAAATAATGTATACCCCTGTAAACCCCAGTTTTACTATATAAAAGTGGGGTTTAAGGGGGTCAAAATTATATAGGTATGTTTTCGTGATGCTATACTGTACTTCACAGCTGTAGATAAGAGGGAGTAAAGGGTACTTCAGCATTAATTTGTTTGAAAATCAGCATTGAAATTCAAAAACAAAATACGGTATGTGGGGTAAAAATACTCAATGCAATTTTGGATTTTAGCAATGAAATAAAATTTAGGAGATGAACATTTTCAGTGAACTCTGCAACTTTATGAATAAATTTTTCAAACTTTGGTTCTTTTATGAGCAGCATCAGTAAATTAGATCAGAAAGAGTTCAACCCTTAAAGTGACAATGATACATGCAGCAGACGGCATCCTATTGTTTCTTGTCAGAGAAAATAAGGCTTGGCATTTTATGTGAAGTGTCTGCTAGTAGACAATTCAACGGTATGCCAAGCCTTATTTTTTCCAACACAAAGGCGAATTTTGTATGCTACTGTTTTGCTTGGTGCTTTAACCCTTGTAATGCTGAATAAATTAAGATGCCACGCCCACTTCTAATTTTCAGCCAATCAGATTACTTGATCCAGGTTTTTGATACAAATTCACAAACTTAATGACAAACAGTGCAGATCCAGATCAGTTGGCTTCTTCAGAAGCCAACTGATCTGGATCTACACTGTTTGCAAAGGCAGGATATATCCAGGTTCAGCAGGACAAGGGTTAAAGAGTTAAGTATTGCGAATGGGCATTTCAGCATTAAGCTTTAAAGCAGGAGGTAAAATCTTCATTGTACCAAATCCTTATCTAGAGCATTGATACTTGAAGTATCTGATCTGATGCATCATTTGATCTGGGTCTACACTGTTTGTTCAGACCTGTCTGTCCCAATACTTAGGGTTATTACAGTATTTTGCAACCTCCCTGATCTGAAGATATGCTGGAGCAGCGTTAGCATTATGTAGGCCCAGATATAGACTGGCTCAAGTATCCAGTGACTAAATACTTTTCTCATAATCCTGTTTGATAATCTACTAAAATCAAACCAAAAATTATCATGACTATAAAGGCTGGTCACTAGTGACCAGCCTTTATAGTCATATTACTTTGGTTTTATTTTAGTGGATTAATAAAAAGGGTAAGAAAACTATATTTACTCTCACAGGAGACTGAAGCTAGTCTAGCCCAGCTAGTAGGATTTTCATTTTTTTTTTATTTCAGTGAAAACAAATCTAATTGCATCTACATCCGCAGTGCCTCACAGACAGTTCTAATGAGTATCAATGAGCCAGCTGTAATGTGCTGTCACAATTTTTTTTCATGGAGAAATGTGAAAAAACAGTGATGTCTTTATCACTTACCATGCTATGGACAAATTAAGCTGACAACAAACTATGATATTTATCTCATTTTTTTCCTAGAAAATAGGATTTGACACTTCATGCACATTGTCTCTAAAGAGACAATGTGCAATGTGCATGAAGTGTCGAATCCTATTTTCTAGGAAAAAATATAAAAAGAATATTTCAAAATGTTTTCTGCTGGAATATTTACCCAGCATGCAGTGTTATTCATCCAGAAAGTTTCTTAGCTAGAGCCAGACTTGGTCTTAACGAAAGTTATTCCTGTACTCATTAGCAAGTCATGAGTAATTATTTCTGCTCCAACTTGCAAATTTTTCATGATAAATTCTCGGTAGGATTTCCATAACATCTTGTCATATTTTGCTCATGAAATACATGGGATTATGTGACTTATGAAGTAGTCTCCTTCATTTCCATTGTAATCCATAATGATCAGAGCATCTTTCTTGGTGATGCAAGTTTTTTTTTCCCTGAGAAATTAAGGTATTTATACCATAATTGCATGTATACCATACATACACTAAGCATCTGGATGTCAAACATCTGGGTCTATACTGTTTGCTATTCAGCCTGCACTTTTTTGGACATATAACATCACAACTAGCAGTGTAACAAATTTGTTCTCGGGTACTTATGGCAAGAATTTAACCCATTTTAGTCTGGAGACCCCTGAATGGGTAATTGGCAAACAGTGCAGACCCAGATCAGATGCCAAAGAATGTTTGTGTTGAGGTTTTACGGCCCAGTCAACCCAATGGGGTCATGTCGTGTGTGGTCAGTTTACCTAGCCACACGTTTACTGAGCAGGCTTAGTCCTCTTAGCGGTTAACCAGTATTGTGCACATTCTTTCGCCAGAAACTGACAACTGCCCTTCTTGAATCAGCAGAAGGGAGAGAATGACTGTAGAAAATATTTCACGATCAATCTCCACAAAAGAATGTTGCCGACCTCGGCGGGGGTCGAACCCGCGACCTCCTGGTCTCCAGTCAGACGGCGCATCCAACTGAGCTACTGAGGCTGGTGCCGAAGAATGTGGCATCTGATCAGGGTCTCTACTGTTTGCAAATAGTTAAACCATTTTCTCTAGGAATATCTGTATCATATGAGCCTGACTAAACCTAAAATCTAAATTAAGACCCTTTTTCAATATATAGAGTGGGGGATTACATTCAGTCTAAAATAGGTTAAGGTGTCCAAATCCAAAATTTTTAGTGTACCATAATTACGTATTTATAACAGTTAGACACCTAACTCCTTACCACAGTCATCTTAACCCTTAAAGTGCCAAGAAAACCTGCATCTGAAAATGTTGTCTGTTTATGTCGTCTGCTGAATATTCTTGCAGACTTTTCAAACCTATTTTTGCATACAGGCAAACAGTGTGGACCCTGATCAGACTGCTCCTAAAGGAGCAGTCTGATCTGGGTCCACACTGCTTGCAAAAATGACTTTTAAAATCACAAGCAGATGACAAAGCAGACGACAATAGTTGTGATTGGTGCTTTAAGGGTTAAAATTTTGAATAAGTTAATCTGACTACCTCTTGATGAGTCTGAAAACTGTTGGCCAGGAGGCAGATGACAGTTCTTGTCTGATTTTTACCAGAAAATAGGCTTAGGAGCCAATCTGCAGGAAATATCAAAGCCTCTCTTATGGGATTCTAAGAAAAATATTTCAAAATGTTGTCTGCCAAAATTTTAAACGAGGATGCAGAGTGTTAGGGGTAACATGTAATTTTCTGTAAGGCTACATAAGTCTAAGTCACTACCAAGATGTCATGGAGGATGCTTAGAAACAGCTTTTACATGGAATACAAATATTTCGTGTTAAACTTATTAAGTAATAATCTGAGTTTATGAGACAACTAAATAGACAGAAAATTGCTGTCTAGTCATCTCTTGATGTAATTCTAGTACAAAGTAAAAAGAAATTCTCTGACAGACAATGAGTATCATAGCTCAAGATAAGAGGGGGTATTCACATAATATTTTTCTTATTTCTCCACAAAAACATATGTTGTGGGTACTCATTAGAAGTGCCTCTTAAGGAGATAATTTGCACATGTCAAAGCATTCTTTCTGGGAAACATAATAAAAATATCAAAATGTCATTTGCTGAAATTTTTACCCAGCATGCCAAATGTTAACCCTTATCTTGCCGGAAAAAAAATGAATCAGGCCTGTAAGAGGGGGTACCTCTACTTGAGAAGTCATTACCCCCTGAATTTTACCTCCATTTTCATGAAATTTTCACGTATAATTTGCCAATCCTAGGTGGCCATTTTACCGGAGAAAGGATGGTCACGTGACTAGAAAGTCACGTGACAGTCATGTGTAAACCGGGAACCGTTTAAGACACTTTAAAAAAAACAAGAGGACCATGATGGTCCTATATCGCTCACCTGACCAAACAGATTTGCATATTACTGTTGAAGTTTCAGCCAAGTTCACTGCTCAAGGATTTTTGTATAAACTTTATAGCACTAACCACCCCCACCCCCCTCCACCACACCCCCGGCCATGTTTTTTTACAAATCTTGACGACTTGAACTGAATCTTAAAAGACGGTCACCAAAGGAACATTTCTGCCAAGTTATATTGAAATTGGTCCAGTGGTTTATAAAAGTTTTATATAGCTATAAAGCCCTACGCCCTAACGGCCATGTTTTTTGATGAATCATGAAAGCTTGAACAAACTTGGTAGAGGGTCACCAAAGGAACATTCCTGCCAAGTTATATTGAAATCTGTTCAGTGGTTTCTGACAAGAAGATTTTTAAAGTTTTCTATTTAGATATATAGGGAAAATAAGCCCCACCCCATGGCAGCCATGTTTTTTGACGAATCATGATTGCTTGTACAATCTTAATAGAGGTTCACCAAAGCAACATTCCAGCCAAGTAATATTGAAATCGGTCATGGGGTATGTGACAATAAGAATTTTAAAATTTTCTATGCAGATATAGACGAAAAATAAGCCCCGCCCCCCTGGGGGCCATGGTTTTTGACATATCATGAAGGCTTGAACAATCTTGGTAGAAGGTCACCAAAGCAACATTCCTGCCAAGTTACATTGAACTCAGTCCAACTGTTTCTTACGAGAAGATTTTTTATATATAAGTTTTCTATATAAATATATAGGGAAAATAAGCCCCGCCCCCTAGCGGCTATGTTTTTTGATGAATCATGACGGCTTGAACAATCTTTGTAGAGGGTCACCAAAGAAACATTCCTGCCAAGTTGTATTGAAATCAGTCCATTGGTTTCTGAAAAGAAGATTTTTAAAGTTTTATATATAGGGAAAATAAGCCCTGCCCCCGGCAGCCATGTTTTTTGACGAATCATGATTACTTGAACAATCTTAGTAGAGGGTCACCAAGGAAACATTTCTGCAAAGTTATAATGAAATCAGTTCAGTGGTTTCTGACAAGAAGAGTTTTAAAGTTTTCTATAGATATATAAGGAAAATAAGCCCCGACTCCTGGCGGCCATGTTTTTTGACGAATCATGACGGCTTGAACAATCTAGATAGAGGGTAGCATAAGAAACATTCCTGCAATGTAACATTGAAATCGGTCAAGTGGTTTCTCAAAAGGCTATTAAAATTTTCTATATAGATATATAGGAAAATAAGCCCCGCCCCCTAGTGGCCATGTTTTTTAACAAATCATAACGGTTTGAACAATCTTGGTAAAGGGTCACCAAGGAAACATTTCTGTGAAGTTATATTGAAATCAGTCCTGTGGTTTCTGACGACAAGATTTTTTCAAGTTTTCTATATAGATATATATGGAAAATAAGCCCTGCACCCTCTAGAGGCCATGTTTTTTGACAAATCATGATGGCTTGAACAATCTTGATAGAGAGTCACTAAGGAAACATTTCTGCCAAGTTATATTGAAATCGGTCCAGTCGTTTATGACATGAAGATTTTTAAAGTTTTCTATACAGATATATATGAAAAATTAACCCCGCCCCCTAGCGGCCATGTTTTTTAACGAATCATGGCGGCTTGAACAATCTTGGTAGAGGATCATCGAAGAAACATTACTGTAAAATTATATTGAAATCCGTCCAGTGCTTTATGACAAGAAGATTTTTAAAGTTTTCTATATAGATATATAAGGAAAATAAGCCCCGCCCCCCTGGCGGCCATGTTTTTTGACAAATCCAAATGGCTTGAACAATCTTGCAACAGGATAACCAAAGGAACATTTCTGCAAAATCATATGGAAATCGGTCCAGTGGTTTCGGACAAGAAGATTTTTAATGTTTTCTATACAGATATATAGTGAAAATACGCCCCGCCCCCTGGCGGTCATGTTTTTTGACAAATCCAAATGGCTTGAACAATCTTGGTACAGGATCACCAACGGGACATTTCTGCAAAATTATATTGAAATCGGTCCAGTGGTTTCGGACAAGAAGATTTTTAAACTTTTCTATATAGATATATAGGGAAAATAAGCCCCGCCCCCTGGTGGCCATGTTTTTTGACGAATCCAAATGGCTTGAACAATCTTGCAACAGGACCACCAAAGGAACATTTTTGCAAAATTATATGGAAATCGGTTCAGTGGTTTCAGACAAGAAGATTTTTAAAGTTTTCTATATAGATATATAGGGAAAATAAGCCCCGCACCCTGGCGGCCATGTTTTTTGACGAATCCAAATGGCTTGAACAATCTTGCAACAGGATCACCAAAGGAACATTTCTGCAAAATTATATTGAAATTGGTCTAGTGGTTTCGGACAAGAAGATTTTTAAACTTTTCTATATAGATATATAGGGAAAATAAGCCCCGCCCCCTGGCGGCCATGTTTTTTGACGAATCCAAATGGCTTGAACAATCTTGGTAGAGCATCACCAACGGGACATTTCTGCAAAATTATATTGAAATCGGTCCAGTGGTTTCGGACAAGAAGATTTTTAAACTTTTCTATATAGATATATAGGGAAAATAAGCCCCGCCCCCTGGTGGCCATGTTTTTTGACGAATCCAAATGGCTTGAACAATCTTGCAACAGGACCACCAAAGGAACATTTTTGCAAAATTATATGGAAATCGGTTCAGTGGTTTCAGACAAGAAGATTTTTAAAGTTTTCTATATAGATATATAGGGAAAATAAGCCCCGCACCCTGGCGGCCATGTTTTTTGACGAATCCAAATGGCTTGAACAATCTTGCAACAGGATCACCAAAGGAACATTTCTGCAAAATTATATTGAAATCGGTCTAGTGGTTTCGGACAAGAAGATTTTTAAACTTTTCTATATAGATATATAGGGAAAATAAGCCCCGCCCCCTGGCGGCCATGTTTTTTGACGAATCCAAATGGCTTGAACAATCTTGGTAGAGCATCACCAAAGGAACATTTTTGCAAAATTATATTGAAATCGGTCCAGTGGTTTCGGACAAGAAGATTTTTAAACTTTTCTGTATAGATATATAGGGAAAATAAGCCGCGCTTACCCCTGGCGGCCATGTTTTTTTACGAATCCAAATGTCTCGAACAATCTTGGTAGAGGATCACCAAAGAAACATTTTTGCAAAATTATATTGAAATCGGTCTAGTGGTTTCTGACAAGAAGATTTTTAAAGTTTTCTATACAGATATATAGGGAAAATAAGCCCTGCCCCCTGGCGGCCATATTTTTGACGAATCCAAATGGCTTGAACAATCTTGGTAGAGGATCACCAAAGGAACATTTCTGCAAAATTATATTGAAATTGGTCCAGTGGTTTCTGACAAGAAGATTTTTAAAGTTTTCTATATAGACATATAGGGAAAATAAGCCCCGCCCCCTGGCGGCCATGTTTTTTGACGAATCCAAATGGCTTGAACAATCTTGGTAGAGGATCACCAAAGGAACATTTCTGCAAAATTTTATTGAAATCGGTCCAGTGGTTTCTGACGAGAAGATTTTTTGAGTTTTTAGTTAAAAAATCTATTTTTAGCTCCTGTGACCTAGATATGCAATGGACCGGAACCATTTGAACAACTTTGAAAGAGGATCAACCAAGGATCATTCCTGTGAAATTTGGTCAAAATCCAATCAGTGGTTTAGGAGGAGATGTTGTTTAAAGATTGTGAACGGACGGACGGACAGACGGAGGACGACGACGACGACGACGACAACGACGACGATGGACGGTGAGTGATCACAATACCTCACCTTGAGCCTTCGGCTCAGGTGAGCTAAAAAAAAATTACAAGAGACCAGCGCCTACTGTGTACTATTGCGAATGAAACGAGTGACATACATAGGTTCTACTGTTATTCCTACTTTTTCCTCACTGGAAATGATTCAGGTGTTATGGGCTTTTTTTCCAGAAAATCCTGATCAATTTGTTGAAGTGAGTGCTGAAATTAATGGCAGCTTGAAATTTGGTATTCTCGGTCTTTTTTAGTGTGAGTAAAATCCAGCACCTGACTATCTAATGAAAAGTGGCGTGTTTGTATGAAAGTAGGTTCACTCCTGTATGGGAGCACTTGCTCTGAATGGTTGCATGTGGTATATTGTAATTATGACAGGCTTTTGAGTTGGCAGACCCCTCCAGCGAGACTATTGTCGCGAACAGCAAGATAAGGGTTAATGTCCCAGTAATCCTGAAGAGGCTATAGATAAGAGTAGTACCCACTTATTTTTTCTCATTTCTACTACTCCAAAAATATATTTTGGGTACACATTGGAATTGCCTCACTGATATGATTCCAGTAAGTCCACATGTGTTATTGGAGAGAAAAGAAACAATTCAATACAGTTTGGTTAAAAACACATCTTGTCTAAAGTAGACTGGTTCCAGTCTCCTGTGATTAAATATTTTTTCTTATTATCTTTTAATAATCCACTTAAATAAAACCAAAGTAATGTCAAGACTATAAAGACTGGTCACTATTGACCAGCCTTTACAGTCATGATATTTTTTTGTGTAAGAGTACTTCAGATAATTGTTTTTCTTATTTCTTCATGGAAACATAAAAATTATGTTGTGGGCAATCACTGATATTGTCTCAATGAGGCACTTTCAACAAATATCATAACTTATCTTTTCGTACAGAATATATAGGAAGGTTGAAAAAAGTGTTTTTATCTAGAACTAGGAAGTTCATTAACACTAAACATGTCAGGTAAAATTATCAGCAGATGACATGTTAATTTTAATTTTTCCCATAAAACAAGGTTTGACATTTCATGGGGCAATTTACATGAAATACTAAATCATATTTTCTAAGAAAAAAATAAGAAAACATCACGAAAACACGCCTATATAGTTTTGACCCCCTTAAACCCCACTTTTATATAGCAAAACTGGGGTTTATAGGGGTATACATTATTTTTCTAATTTCCGCTCAAAAACATGGATTGTAGGTACTCGTTAGAACCGCCTCTGCGAGGCGGTTCAAAGGAGTACCCACAATCTATGTTTTGAGCAGAAATATGAAAAATATCAGAATTTTTATCTGAAAATTTTCTGTTTTTTGGTGGTAAAATTTTCAATATATTTGAATAGGCGTGTTTACGTAATGAATTGTTGTCTATTGAATCTGCCAAGAGTGCATAATACTTACCATGCTATGGGTAATTCAGCAGACAATATATTCACGATGTTTATCTTACTTTTTAATGAAAAAGGCTTTGTCATGAGGAGACAATTTGCATAAAATGTTAAAGCCTATTTTCTAGGAAAAATAAAAAATATGTCAGTCTCAAATCACAAATGCTTTTGTTATAACAGCTTCCATGCTTGCAGCTCAGAAGCCTTCTGACAAAGGGAGATAACCATTATATAACTATCAACAATTACCTTGCAGAATTAGCATTGCCTAATAAGTCTGTGTAATGTGGTAATACACTTCAGTTAACCCTTTCATTCCCAAGTTTCTCAATTGGACTATCCTATCCTTGAATCTGGACATGTCCACATGCAAAAAAGACTTATACAATGTTAAGAGTTAAAAAGCCTCTCACCTGTTACAATTCCCTGGCCACAAATCAGACCCTGATTTTGATATGACTCTAGTCAGCAACAGATGTTGGGATTTTCATGTCCTCCTTACCACTTCAAAAACACATTTCCCCGCAAGTGACATCCCTCAAACTCTTCCTATTCACGATCACAAACTGAAATCACCAACTCTTTTAACCCTTAAAGCGCCAATCACAACTATTGTCGTCTGCTTTGTCTTCTGCTAGTTACTTTAAAAGTCACTTCTGCAAACAGTGTGGACCCAGATCAGACTGCTCCTAAAATCAGACTGCTCCTTTAGGAGCAGTCTGATCTGGGTCCACACTGTTTGCCTGTATGCAAAAAAAAGGTTTGAAAAAGTTTGCAAGAATATTCAGCAGACAACAAAAACAGACAATATTTTCAGATGCAGATACATTTGGCGTTTTAAGGGTTTAGAACTCCATCCAGTCAAAGTTCCCCAAAAAGTCTTTTACTACATGAAATTCTTCTCCCTCGGGAACCTCCTATTGCCTGAAATAAACAGAGCAATGCAGTCTTGTTTTACCTCATACTGTAAAAACACCATCTAATCAGTTACCTCTATTTTCATTTGCTACTATTTTTCATGGTACCAAAACAATCTGACATCAATAGTAGTCTGTTCCTAACTAGTACAACCACATGCTCCCATCAATCTCAAGCTTATATTTCACAGTGAACATAAGACTATGCAGGGTAGAGCTGCCAAGCTGTAGACATCCAAATGTGTGAGATTTTGGAGAGTGAGAAATTGATGGTCACATTTAGTATTTATCCATTTCCATATATATTCTCATATTTCATACATCACAGCTGGTATTAACATGCCTACCAAACGAATGAATGCGTAACCATAGGTTAAGAACATGAAACAATTAGAGCGACATCTGGTTAGGGATTTGATGACTTGAAAAGCTAAACAAACTGTGCATTTTCTGTGTTTCATGAGCGATATAAATGTTTTGAGGAAATTATTTAAACAAGAGCTCCGCCAAGCGGGGCATTATACGCCCGTGGCAAGTAATAAGATGCAGCACATTAACTGGCTCCTGTATAATTCAGTGCTCCGGATATAAACTGTAAGTGGAATTACAAAAAAAAAAAAAAAAATTTAAAAAAAATTCATTGGGGCATAATCTCTGCTGATATTTGGTGAACTGTAACCTAAGGGTCCAAGCTGGCCAAGACATTAAGGGAGAAGTTTGCTGCTTCTAGGGAGAAGTGCTTTCTGACAAAGGACACACCACAGAAGCATGGCTATATTATAAGCTCATATGAGCCTTTGGCACACTATTACCTCTAAACAATATGCTGTGAAAAGTTTACAAAAACTTTCAAAGGGGCATAAATCTGCAAATATTCGGTGCAGTGTAACCTAAAAATAATATGTGCTGCTCCACATCATCATATAAGTATTTATGTTGATCGGATGTAAACTGTAGGAGGATTTAGCCGGAAACAAAAAATTAATAGACATTTTCAATGGGGTTTAACTCTGCTAATATTTGGTGGACTGTAACCTCGAAACAATACGCGCTGCTCCACATCATGGTCTAACTGTACATGAAGTTTCAGCTTGATTGGATGTAAACTGTAGGAGGATGTAGCCATAAACTAAAAATTAATCGAAATTTTCAAAGAAGTATAACTCTGCTAATATTTGGTGGACTGTAACCTTGAAATAATATGCGCTGCTCCACATCATGGTCTAACTATACTTGAAGTTTCAGCTTGATCGGATATAAACTGTAGGAGGAGTTAGCCGGAAACGAAAAGTCTACTGAAATTTTCAAAGAGGCATAACTCTGCTAATATTTGGTGGACTGTAACCTCGAAACAATATGTGCTGCTCCACATCATGGTCTAACTATACATGAAGTTTCAGCTTGATCGGATGTAAAATGTAGGAGGAGTTAACCTGAAATGAAAAGTTTACAGGAATTTTCTAAGGGGCATAACTCTGCAAACATTTGGTGGACTGTAACCCCGAAACAATATGCGCTGCGCCACATCATGGTCTAATTATATACCAAGTTTCAGTTTGATCGGATGTAAACTGTAGGAGGAGTTAGCCGGAAACGAAAAGTCTATTGAAATTTTCAAAGGGGCATAACTCTGCTAATATTTGGTGGACTGTAACCTCGAAATAATATGCCCTGCTCCACATCATGGTCTAACTATACATGAAGTTTCAGCTTGATCGGATGTAAAATGTAGGAGTTAACCGGAAATGAAAAGTTTACAGAAATTTTCTAAGGGGCATAACTCTGCAAACATTTGGTGGACTGTAACCCCAAAACAATATGCGCTGCGTCACATCATGGTCTAACTATATACCAAGTTTCAGCTTGATCGGATGTAAACTGTAGGAGGAGTTAGCTGGAAACGAAAAAGTTTACAGACGGACGGACGGACGGACGGACAGACGGACGTCATACCCCGTAACATAATACGTCCCGTTTTTCAAACGGGCGTATAAAAACGGAGAATTACATTCAACAGCCCATTGATATCAGCGTCTGTGGAGTAAATCTCAGACCACCTATTTCTTGCGTATTGGCTGCATTATTTTTCGCATGCTGAAGGTGTTTGGAAAGGCATAGAAAACACATGGAAATTCATGGTGTTTTTTATTCATCTAATTTTGCACTTTGCTAGAAGTTCAACATATCATCATGCACACGTGATAGACACATGTGGTTATTTGTGTAATGGACATTTTGGTTGTCAATGCAGCATTGTCGAAAAATCGCCACGGGAAGGGTTGAAAATGGGTGGTTACGCATAAGATCTATATAAATAATAACAAAACTTACAGCTATAAAGCGGGTCTGATTTCACCTCCACAGCTACAGGAACACACAAAGCTTGTTCTATGGAACCATTTTTAGCCATACTAATAAGCAGTGCGCTGTTGATTCGTAAATAACTAGTATTTTATGGAAACATCTTCAATCTCCAGAATCATAGTGTGCAGTAACTTTTACACTGTTTGTGTTTTCACACCAATTCAATGGCCCTGTAATTGTCTGAAATGAAATTTTATAGGTTTCAGATTTTTTATTTCTGTGAAGAAGTGCTGATCTGTCCAATTTTACTGGTTAAGCATTAAATTGTCTGATTGAGAATTCTATGACCAAAGGAGAAAAACACACCATTTGCTCCCTTTATAAATGCTAGCATCTTACTACAATAACAGGCGGTCTAATTATGACTTGATAATTGTCTTGAAATCATCAGATGCAGAACATTATGGTAAAAAAAGCTTTTTCAGGACAAGGCCATTGAAATACTGGATTTCAAGCTTATTTGACCAAATGGAGCATCAATTCATAAATCAGACGTCATTATTTGCTTCTGTAGAAAACAAAAAGTCCAGTTTGTGTGTCATAATGCTGTATAACCTTATATCATTTTTCTATGTTTAAGTATTGGAGAGCCTGGTTAAGCATTATAAACTCGATGCATGTGTAGAAATGTGGCAAAGTAAAGTACAAACAATAATATATGTGCAAGATTATAGCATGCCTGTTTGACAAGTCTAGCTTGTCCTGACGTTTTGGTTCTTGGTGAAGATGCTAGATTACATAGGGTCTCTGGTTCGGTGGCCGGTCAGGGCCATTGACAGGAATACTTTCTTAGCAGGTCTAAGTCACTCCCTACTACACCTGAAAACAAATTATTTGTAACTCTGTCTGTAACAGGGACAGTTTATTTAACCTCAGATGTTGTAATTCGTTTGATCTGTGCATATTGTAAATATTCTGTACTGAGTTCAGGCTAACTGTTATCCATTGCCTGTTACAGTTAGTAGCCTTCAAAGCAAACTTAAGAACTAATTTAGAAACGTTTGATCCATAATGTTCACTGAGGGTTTGCTTTGGGTTCCTGCAATATTGCAATGTTGTTGTTCACTGTTACGTACATGTGTTTGTTTTTTTTATCTATATGTGTCTTTCCAGACTGTTGTTGGAGGGCAGAACTAAGATGGTATCTGCTCATTGTTTTTTTTTTCTCAAATCACATTTGAAGTTTTATTGACCTCATTATCCAGGGGCGGGGATGGGACTATCTGAATTTGCCCTCGTCACAGCTGGAGGCTAGCATTTAGTGTTCAGGCCACCTAAAAACAAGATTGCACCCCCAAAATGCCTTGTGTACCCGCAAAACCCCCACAAAAAGTTGTATGCTTTAGCTTACCCCCAAAATCTTACCAGTGTTTATCTTTAGCTTACCCCTAAAATATAACCAATGCTTATCTTCACTTCTGGCTTAGTTTATTTCACCTATATAGTGATAGTATTCGTAATATGTTTTGAACTGTGTTTAGTGTTCACCCCACCTAACACAAGACTGCACCCCCTAAATATCTGGTGTACTTGCAAACCCCCACAAAAAAGTTGTACGCTTTAGCTCACCCCCAAAATATTCCCAGTGTTTACCTTCATTTCTGGTTTAGTTTATTTAATATATAATGATAGTAGCCGTAATATGCTTTGAATGGTTTTTAACAATAATTCTGTTTTACTATAATGGCACTGAACTGTTGCACAATAAAATATCATTTTTTAAACTGAGTAAAATAGCTTCTGATATGGGTTCTTGCAGATTCTTAAACAATATGCTTCAAACAAGAATTTGTTGTAGTCCCTAAAAAGTCAGTTTTAGAGGTGATCCAAACATATTTTTAAATTGCTCTAACCTCCAAAACTGTCGTTTTTCTTGGAAACCAAAAACCAGGTAAAATTCAAAATCCTGAACCAAAAATAGTCCCAGCCAAATATATTAGGCCAAACACCCACCCCGCCCTGGCTTCATTACTTTTTTGTTTAAGATCACCGTATTTCTACTGTGTTTTTTGTTTAAGATGGCGGATGCAAATCAAACAGTAATAGAAGCTACAAATGCAACATCTGTCAGAAAGAATTTTCGAAGACGAATTATCTTGAAAGGCACATCAGGTGTAACCACGGAAAGGACTTGGGTAGATAGTGTCAGTTTTGTTCCAGCGAGTTCCGAAACAAGTCTAACTGTAAAGGACACGAATATGTAGTGCACAAGAGAATAAAGAAACACATATGCGAAACGTGTTACGATTCTTTTGCAACAAGATATCAACTATTAGGCCACAAAAGAGTTTATCATACAACATCAAAATTACAGTGTGCTTCATGTAATAAAAATTTTACTTTAAACGGTAATCTAAAACAACATGAAAAGATTTGCCAGAAGAAACAGAGTCTTAGTAGAGCCGAACATTTCAATGCAAGCAGTGCAAAAAACATTCCGAACACAAGGATACCTCAAAGTGCATATCAAACTCACAAACACAGAAGCTTTAAAATGTATTTGGTTTAAACATATTTACTCAAATAAATTCTACATATATTCATACAATACTGACAATATGTGATGGGATTCAGAAAGTAGCTAAAAGGCTTATACGAGAATTACAGACATCTCACCGCAAAGACAACTCGTCCCAAGACAAGTCTCCCCATATAAAACTCGCCCCAAGACAGCTTGTCCTACACTCATAAGACAACGCCCCAAAAGTGTCCCCCCGCCTTCCACCCTCCTCTAGTCAATCAAGTACCCATAAGTCGATTTACTCAGTAAACCCGAAGAAAATCTAAAAATATATATATATATATGCACCAAACGCATTACCATATCCATTGTTGTAATTATTACATTGATTAAACTTAATTGTGCCGGACAACTATTCTCAACACTAAAGTATATTGAAACTAGAAAAAGTGTCTGTAAGACACGGACGCCCCCGCCAAAATGCCATTCAGAAAAAGGTTACATATGTAATTGTGACAGGTACATCATGAAGTTATTATTAAGGTTGATATCCTTTTTATAGAACTATATGGAACTTAGTCAAGGGCAGGTAATTCATAAACTAAATAGGCAAGAGTTGTCTTCCATGTTCATTACACATTGCCTCAAGGCCATGCATGCATCTGTAAATTTCATAAATATATTCCATATGGTTTAGGAGTTATGGCCCACACACGGTTTAATATATTGAACTTAGTCAAGGGCAGATAATTCATAAACCAAATAAACAAGAGTTGTCTTCCATGTTCATTACACATCGCCTGAATGACATGCATGCATCTGTAAATTTTCATAAATATATTCAATATGGTTTAGGAGTTATGGCCCACACACGGTTTACTATATGGAACTAAGTCAAGGGCAGATAATTCAAATACCAAACAAGCAAGAGTTGTCTTCCTTTTTTCACGACACATCGTCTCAATGTCATGCATGCACCTGTAAAGTTTCATAAATATATTCCATACGGTTAAGGAGTTATGGCCCGGACAGGGTTTACTATATGGAGCTAAGTCAAGGGCAGGTAATTCAAAATCCAAACAAGCCAGAGTTGTCTTCCTTTTTCATGACACATCGTCTCAATGTCATGCAGGCACCTGTAAAGTCTCATAAATATATTCCATACGGTTTAGGAGTTATGGCTCGGACACTAATTGGGACGAACTTACGTACGTACGTACGTACGGGACGGACAAACAGGGGTAACACTTAATGCCCTTCCGCTATTCTTCAAATAGGCGGGGGCATTATAAGTGATTATTGTTCAAATTTATCTATCTGTCTATTATGCCGGTTAGGAACATTTTTTATATTATTTTTAAATGCATCCATCCATTTGTCCATCCCGCATTCATCCGTCAGCATGGTAATTAATTAGATTAAGTTTGATACTGCTAAATAAATACATTCTTTTCTGTTTGTTATGTCACATCATGTGCTATAATTTATTATCATAATGTGCTATTATCAGTCTGGGTGAGTTGTCTTCTAAATGGGAAGAATTGTCCTATGAATGTGGGACTAGTTGTCCTATGAATGTGGGGCGAGTTGTCTTGGGGCAAATTTTCTGTAAGGCCAGTTGTCTTGGGGCGAGTTGTCCTGCACCCTTATATGAATCTCTTTCCCAGTATAACATAAATAACGTCAGAATTACAACTGTGATTTAAATGGTCGTCTCCAAATAGTAAACAATCCAAACTATGCGTAAGTACTTTGATATCTCGTTTAACATTTCTTGACGTAGTTAATTATATTTCTGGCATTTGAAAAGGTAGTGTATTTGAGATATCTGTGGGAAAGAAGTTTCATGCCAGGCATCATTGAGACGCCATTCGAACAGGAAACATTAACTTGTATAGAAATACTGTATGTCTTAGCTGTGGATCTAACAGATAATCAACTCTGCATTTGACATCTTTCAGAAACATCCTTTCCGCATACTTCTGCAACCTAAATAATGCAGTGTCAAGAATTTCCCTATCATCTAATAGCAGTAGGTGGTCCTAACATAAGCCGTAAAAAAATTGAAAATCGTTCAAAAAGTAAACATTTAAGGTCTAAAATTAGATTTTAGTAGGGATTTTTATGTACTTTTCTTTCTTTGGGAAAATTTTAGACCTTTTCCATTTGCCTATACAGCCCCATGAGTATTCAGCATCTGCAACAATCAAAAGCATACAAACGAATAAGACACATACTAAAAAGCAACTTTCATAAGCACCAAGTGTGTTTTCAAGCATAGAGGACCTAATGCTTAACCTGGCTCTCCAATGCTTAACCACAGAAAATGATATAAAGTTATACGACATTATGAACTCCAAACTGGCATTTTTTTGTTTTCTACAGAAGCAAACAATGACCTCTGATTTATGACATGAAGCTCCATTTGGTCAAATAAGCTTGAAATCCAGTATTTCAATGGCCATGTCAAGAAAAAGCTTTTTTCACCATAACCTTCTGCATCTAATGATTTCAAGACAATTATCAAGTCATAAGTAGACCACCTGTTATTGTAGTAATTAAATAAAGGACAATAAACACCATGAATTTCCATGTGTTTTCTATGCCTTTCGGTACACCTTCAGCATGCGAAAAACAATTCAGGCAATATGCGTGAAGTAGGTGGTCTGAGATTTACTCCACGGACGCCGATGTCAATGGGCCATTGAGTGTAATTCCCTGTTTTGTTTTTTTTTATATTTTTTTCAAAACATTTACATCCCACATGAAACAGAGAAAATGCAAAGTTTGTTTACCTTTTCGAATCATCAAATCCCTAACTAGATATCACTCTAATTGTTTCATGTTCTTAACCAATGGTTACACATTCATTCATTTGGTAGGCATATATTAACCCTTGTCCTGCTGAATAAATTAGGATGCCATGCCCATTTCTAATTTTCAGCCAATCAGATTACTTGATCCAGATTTTTTATATAAATTCACATACTTAATGGCAAACAGAGCAGATCCAGATCAGTTAGCTTCTGAAGAAGCCAACTGATCTGGATCTACACTGTTTGCAAAGGCAGGGCATATCCGGGTTCAGCATGACAAGGGTTAAGAGGATTATCCAGAATATTGTTCGTATTTCTCCATGAAAACACATGTTGTGGGTACTCATTAGAAGTGCCTCACCAAGGTGCTTCTAATGATTTTATTTATGAAATAATATTTTTGTAAGAAATAAGAAAAAATATCAATGCATATACTTTATGGCTGAAAAAGCAACTTATGTTGAGCATAATATATGACAGAAAATACAGTCAGAACTGTTCGATCTGAGACAACTAACAGAGTTCTGAATATATTTTCAAACCTAACCTGCTGAACCTGGATATACCCTGAAGAAGCCAACTGATCTGGATCTACACTGTCATTATGTGAATTTGTATCAACAATCTGGATCAAACAATCTGATTGGCTGAAAATTGAAAGTGGGTGTGGCATCTTAATTTATTCAGCATGATATAACACAAAAACAAAGAAGTAGTAGGGAAACCACAATTCCATTCATCAGCCATGTGTAGATGGTCATTTAAGTTTTACAGAAAAATGTGAATCAGATACAAATTATCAAGATTTTCCCTTTGCCTTCCACTTTTCAGCATGTATGAGATTTTCAAGTACGTCCATTTCAGTTCTTGCACATCTAGAAGTTCCCATTGTTGGCCCTAAACGTTTTCCATAGCTCCAGATAAGAATAGCTAGGAAATTATTCTTCTGATTACTTCAAGAAAACATATGTTGAGGGTGTTCAAATGTGCGACACACTTCTCAAGAATACCTACAACCTATGTTTTTGTTGAAAACTAAAAAAAAAAAAAAAAAAATCTTGACTTTTCAAATTTAACCGTGCCTTATCTGGAGCTATGCATTTTCAGACTGATAAATGTGCATTTACCATATTCCACCTAATTACTGCACTATGTGCTTAGATTTTCAAAATTACTGGGAAAACTTGTGGTAAAATATGTATCAACCTATCAAGGTTATACTTTAAAAAAAGATCAGCAAAGGACCTATTTGATAATGTTTATGCGATTTTTTTTTTTTCTGATTTTCTTTATAAAAGCATAAAAGATGATGCAATTCAAATGGGTACCTTCAACATATTATGCCTTTATAAAGAAGTAGACAAAAAGTATACTGGCAGTAATCTGAAGACTATGCACTTATATGGGTATGTGCTGTAATTAGGTCGAATACAGTATACTAAATAATACACCATCTACACACCCTACTTTCTAGCTAGTGTAATAGATGGTCATCCTGGTACAGGAAACAAGAAAACATGGAAATTCCATGAAAACCAGGTTTTCCAACATGATCAGAAAATTAAGTTACACAAATTGTCTGTGGAATTATCAGGTAAAGTGAATGATTTCTGCCTGAAAGGATATAGAAAATCTAATGTTAGTTGAGGTGACAGCATTGAAGATACCAAGTACACCAGAAAATCTAAAAAGATATAATCCTACCAAGTATCATAAGATTCTTTCGAAAGGCTACTGAGCTATAAACACAGACACACACACACACACACACACAGACATATATATCACATACATATTAGTTCTATTTCCTCTACCAGTATCGCTTCTAACAGAAGATCATCAGGAGGTACAAATTAAACAGTTAACCGTTACTCTCCGCCATTAACATTCCAGATTGTTATAGTAACAGAAGTGATATTGTTGTACTTATAACAAGACGTTATTGATGTTACTTTTGTACGGAATTCAATTCAGTTCGTACAAAAAAAAATTCTCTTTATCTTCTTCATACTGCACTTTATATATATAAAGGGGGAGATAACTGGAAAACAAATAAAAAACAAGTTGTCATTCTTGTTTGTGACACTCTGCCTTGTCCTATTCTACAATCCTACCAAATATCATAAGAATCCTCCAAACAGTTACTGAGTTATAGACTGAAAACAAAAAAATCAATATAAAAGGGGCACAAGGGGAAAACAAAAAATGGGAGAGTTGTCATTCTTGTATGACAGTCTGCTCGCACTATTCTATAATCTTACCATGTATCATGAAAACATTTCAGTTTCCGAGTTATAGACTGAAAACAAAAAAAGTTGATATCAAAGGGGGGATAACTGGAAAACAAAAAGTGTAAAGAGTTGTCACTCATGTACATAAAACTCCAGCTCGCCCTATTCTATAACCTCACCAAACATCATTAAAACAATTCAGTTTCAGATTTATAGGCTGAAAATGAAAAAGTCAGTATCAAAAATGGGGAGGTGTAATTGGAAAACAAAAAACATGAGAGTTGACATTCTTGTACGGGGCACTCCATCTCCCCCTATTCTATAATCCTATCAAGTATCATTATGATATTTCAAAAGGTTTCCAAGTTAATATAGATTAAAACTGAAAAAAGTCAAAAAGTCAATATAAAAGGGGAGATAACTGGAGGAAAACAAAATGTAAAAGTTGTCATTCTTGTATATCACACTCTACCTCACCCTATTCTATAGTCCTACCAAGTATCATTAAAATATTTCAAATGCTTTCCAAGTTAAAGACTGAAAATGAAAAAAAAAATTTAAAGGAGGTGGGTGGGGTGGGGATAATACCTAAGTGGAAAACAAAAAGTGCGCAAGTCACTCTTTTATATGACACTCCGCTGCGCCCCATTTTATCATGGCAGTGCTCCTATTAAGTATCATCAAAATATTTTGAATAGTTTTCGAGTTATGCTCCTGACAAGAAAACCTTTTGCCTGCCCTTCTCCCTGCTCCTGCCCCACCCGTTTGCCTGCCCATCCATCTGCCCACCCACATAGATCATTCTTATAACCAAAGTTTTTCATTGTAAAACCTAGTTAAAAATTCAGAGCTTTACATTTGTCTCTTCCCCAGTTCTTGGTGAGTGACAGCACCTTGTGGATAGTGCCATCATCATGATAATGCCAGCAGGGATTATAGCACATGGTTAAAATCAATCCATAGCTCCAGATATAAGGGGGAATTAGGTAAATATTTTTCTTATTTTTCCATGAAAACATATGTTGTGAGTACTCAATAAAAGTGCTTCTGTGAGGTGCTAGAATGAACAACTGAAACAGGTTTGTGGAGAAAAAAGAAAAATATCCATACATTTTGGTTGAAAAAAGTGCTGTATGTGGAGCTATATCTCTCTATCTATCTAACCATAGAGCAGTTGGTAGTACATCGGACTGCAGATCCAGGGGCCTCAAGTTCAAACCCCCAGCTCTGCCATCTAACTTTTGTGAAGACTGATCACGACATAATATTTCAGCTGATTCAAGAAGGCAGTTGTCAATATGTGCACCAGCCAGTACTGTTTAACTGTGGTTAACTGATCAGCTTGACATGACCCTAACCTCGTCAAACAAATGCCAGTCTCTGGGGTCTCAAGTAAAATAGCAGTACATTTACTGCCTGTCGATCATCATGAAGTTGTAGGCTCTCCTAGCCCATGACAATCATGGAGCCAGCTAGGGAGAGGGGAGGGGGGGCTGTAGTTACAACTGACAGGTTCATGAACTGAAGCTTGCATATTGTCAGTCTCGATTAGTAAACATATAAAAATGGAGGGTCTTTAAATGGCTGTCTATCACATCTGATGTCATTGGTGTGTGTAATCAGTCTTCGCTTATGTTTTAGTGGTTGGGGAAATTCTGTATTTTCGATAGCTAAGTTGGTATAAATGTCTGTCTGTCTGTCTGTCTGTCGATCACATCTGATGTCATTGGTGTGTGTAATCCGAGTTTTCGCTTATGTTTTAGTGGTTGGGGAAATACTGTATTTTCGACAGCTAAGTGGTAAAAATATCAAAAAGAAAAAACACTAAACGTCAGTGAAGACTCGGACAATGGTGTGTGCAGCATTATAACACATTGCAGCAACATGTACCGTTGGGGTAAAAATCATGCTTCTTGCATCTGAAGGGTTGCGAATGTCTACTCTCTCAGTACACTGCCCTCTCCGTCCTCAGAAAACATTTCCCGCCAAGCTGTCAACTCTATGTCCTGGTACTCTACTTCTCGTAAATGTTCAATGAGACGGGAAACCAAACGATTCATGATTCTTCTCTTTGAAGAGCTCATTGCAAGGGAAATTACTGTCCCAATATACGTAACATATTTCCAGTGCATTTTCAGGATTTTGCTGTTTTTACTGAGAAATTGTCAGCACTCGACGCTGTATTGCCACAAAATGCACAAGATTAACTTTTCTGAGTTTCAGTAATATTTGAGATAATCACAAAACTGACAGAAACGAATTACCAAAATCCTTTTGAGTTGCTTGTAACTTTCTCTAGGATTTGTCTCCCTTGCCCAATTATAGTGTTGACACAGGTGATTCACTACACCGGGTACATGTAAAAAGCAAATAAAGTTTCTATATATATATAGGCTATGTCTTTATACAATCCTTTGATAGTGCACTCTCGCCTTGATTCATCACAGGAAGTGTATGCATTTATAACCACCTTTACAGGTCTTGGTATTCTCAATGAAGCTATTGGTTGTATGGAAAATGAGATTAGTTAAATGACAAGGATAAAGATGAAACCAGAAAAGAAGAAAATCGTTTTGAGGCTTTTAACGGATGTAGTTTGTATTGCTTGTAGTAAGTATTTGAAGCAAGTCCGGTTAAGGATATTTTTATAATTTTTTCGTGAAAAAATCATTTGGGCACATGGCCAAGAGTGAGAGCAAGAAGCTGGATATATAACATTATTTGATTAGGCTTAATATAAAAATGTTGCATATGTTACAAGTTATCAAATTAAATTTTTTTTTTTTTTTTTTTTTATTCTCTCTCCAGTGTTAACATTTTAAAAGATTTTTTTTTTTTTTTTTTGATTCAGCTGTTCAAAAATACTGTTTCACTTTTGTCTCCATATAAAACATTTGGTTGTGGAAGGTTGGATGGAGTGGGCCTTCTGCTTGGAGGGTTGGTCCTGCCATGGCTTTTTGGTAGGAAGCCTCTAGACTGGCTTCAGTCTCCAGTGACTAAATATTTTTCTTGTATTCTTGTTTGATAATCCACTGAAATAAAACCAAAACAAATATCATGACTATAAAGGCTTGTCACTAGGGTACTAGACCTTTATAGTCATGATATTATTTTGGTTTTATTTTAGTGGATTATTAAACAGATTATAAAAAAAAAAAAAAAAAAAAAAACAACAACAAAACAGTTAGTTACTGGAGACGAGCTGGTCTAGGATTCTCAGATTCAGTCTAGCATTCTAAGATTCTCATCAGACTATACAATAATTGTATGGCTGATCTGTGTCTTTGCTATCCATATCAGTGCTCCAGCTAGAATTTTAGGGCAGAGGGGTGCTAGGTAGGGCACTCTCTGCAAGGTTGTACAAGAATGAAGGCACCATGTATTATATGATATGCTAAGTATCATGATATGTTACAAAATGTAATCCCATTCCACAATAAATGCCTCAGACTAGAATACATAAAACTGATCTTTACACATAGATAACTTTTTTTTTAATTTTTGTCCGATTTGCATGAAATTTTCAGCAAAATGTAGGGTTTTATGTCTAAAGCTTAAATAAGGCAGAGGGCAGCTTCAGAAGGGCAGAGGGGCGGCAGGAGAGGGCAAGAGGGGCGGTCTGTCCCTCTATATAGGGCTAGCTGGAGCACTGCATATAGTCTACAAAGGCACGCAGGGGCAATACATTATTCTTATTTCTTCTGGAAAAAATGTTGTAGTACTTAATTTCTGTACTTGCCTTGGGGATAATACAAAGCAACAGATAAGGCGCTTTTTTCATCCGAAAAATGCTGATATCTTTCTTATTTCTCGACAAAAACATATGTTGTGGTACTCATTAGAAGCGCCTCGCCGAGGCACTTCTAATGAGTACCCACAACATATGTTTTCGTCAAGAGCAAGGCGCTTCTAATGAGTACCACAACATATGTTTTCGTCGAGAAATAAGAAAAATAATATGTGGATACCCCCTCTTATCTGTAGCTTTGATAATAGCAAGTTTTCATTAAAATGACCATAGCTCCAGTAAGGCACTTTTTTCAAACAGAGAGTATTGATATTTTTCATTATTCCCGTTAATATTCTCCACCAAAACATTTGGCATACATGGCACTTCTAATGAGACCCCACACATTGTTTTCATGGAGAAATAAGAAAACAATATATATGTGGTTACCCCTTGGAGAAAGAAAAAAAAATGTGGTTCACCCTTACATCTAGAGTTATGAGATATAATTAACCCTCAGCGGGTACCACAGTTGCCCAAAAATCTCCCCACCCCACGAGAGTTAACCCATAGCTCTTGATTAGATGCTTTTTTTAGTCTAAAAGTATTGATATTTTTCTTAATTCTCCATGAAAAACTATGTTGTAGGTACTTATTAGAAAGCCTCGTTGAGGAAAATATTTACCTGATACCCACTCTTTTCTAGACCTATGTAGCCCTTAGAGTGCTAATCACAATTACAGCAGATGAAACATTTTTTGTTTTGTATTTTTCAGAGAAAATAAGGCTTGACATTTCCTTCAAGTTGTCTGCCTGACAGAAAATTCACATGAAATGCCAAGTTTTATTTTCTCTGAAAATAAAAAACAAAACAAAACAAAAAAAAAAACAACAACAAATTTTGTCTGTTAAAATTATAGCTCCAGATAAGAAGGGTTTTCTACATAATATTTTTCTTTCTTGTCAAAGTGCTTCTTTAATATGATACCCACAGCATTTGTTTTTCATGGAGGAATAAAAAAATAGCTTTACTTTTTGGTTGAAAAGAGTGCCTTATCTGGAGCTATGTACAGTTTTGCTTAAGTGTGCCCAAGTGTCTAAATAATTTGGGTAATTATGGTGTACAATATTTGCTTGAATACATTGCTACACTGTTTCCTGTTTGTTTTAACCTAGATATCTGTACACATTGAGCCTGTGGCTATTTTAAAAGGAAATGTTTCAAAACACAGTGTTTAACCTTTGTCATGGTGAATAAATTAAGATGCCACATGCACTTCTAAATTTTAGCCAGTCAGATTATTTGATCCAGCTTGTTGATATAAATTCACAACTTAATGCCAAACAGTGCAGATCCAGCCTCTATGTGACTCAGTTGCCTGGTAGCGTTAAAAATCTGAAAACTAACTATTTATCCAGATCAGTTGGCTTCTTTAGAAGCCAGCTGATCTGGATCTACACTGTTTGCAAAGGCAGGGTATATCCAGGTTCAGCAGGACAGGGACATTTAAACTTTGACAAAGGTTAATTGCCTTGCATGCCTTTAGTTTTATAATACCCCATGAGGGTTGTACAATAAGTACTGTCACAAATGGCAGGTCTACTGATTAATAATAAATATGTCATAGTTCCAGCTAAGGTGCTTCTTTCAGCAAAAAAAACAAAAAAAAAACGATATTTTTCTCATTTCTCCACAAAAACATTTGTTGTGGGTACCCATAAGAAGCCCTTCGCTGAGGCACTTCTATTAAGTACAGACGGTGATCGTAAAGAAAGTCACTGGAAAAAAATCAAGGAAAAAAAAGTCACAGGAAAAAAGTCACAAAGAAAAAAATACAGAAATCTTCCACTTAAAAAAAATGAGGTATTATCAATTTTCCTGATGTATGTACATGTACCTAATCTACATGTGTGAAAAATAGCACACTTAAAGATAGTAGTGTAATGTTTATTAGTTTAGTGTTTATTACTGGCTCAGAGGTGTGAAGAGTGGTGGTGTCAATCTATTAAAGAAGACAATTGTCAATTAAAAGAGGGTCTGGCACTGCCTCTGTGACGCAGTTGCCTGGTTATGTTAAAAATCTAGATACATACATACAAAAGATGGTAATGTCAGTGCTAATGTTTAAAACAAATGGTCATTGATGAGGTTCTGTTATTTGCTTGTGAACTTTATTTTCAAAATAAAAATGTGAAACATGTACACTTCGTCTTTTTTTTTTTCAAAATGATTGTATTGAAGGCTCTAAGTGATCTAAAAGAATAGGAATCTCCATTGTCTGTCGCTGTTTGTCATTGTCAACACTTTTGAATCATACTTTTAGATAAGTAACTCACAGTACACTAAGGAAAATTATTAATATTAAAACCAATAGACCTCTTTCACATTGTTATCTCCCTTATCTCGCTCTTCAGTTGAAAACTCGAACAAGTATATATAATCAATCGTTGGGGCAAGTAGCCGATTTCATACACTGACAAAATTGGTTACGATGAAATAAAGTCGTTTAAATTGGCCTTTTGACATTTCGAAGTAATTTCTTACTTACTGAATGTCAATTATAAAAAAGTTTATTACTCCGATAAATAAGTTTTACACCTTGTGACTGATTTTCATAAAGTTTCTCATGGCTGTTAGAGATATAAAACACTATACCTTGCCATACTTTAGTCTTGGATATTTTGCGAATCATCCCATAATTCGTAAAGTGCAGACTACACTTTAAAGGCTCCATGTTACTAAAAATAGATGTTTTATTATCCAAGAAAAGTTTAATAAATTGATATTGAATATTAATACTGTCATAAAATGTGGCATCTGACAGCCTGTAAAATTTCAGTTTAAAATAGTCTCTCGTTTTTGAAATGGATAAAAAATGAAATGAATTTTTATCATATATCTGAATTACTGTTTGCATCATTAATTCAGAAATACGATAAAAAAAAAAAAATCATTTCATTTTGAGAATGAGTGACTAACTGAAATTTTACCAGCTGTCAGGTGCCACATTTTATGATTGTATTAATAACATAGATCAATTTATTTGGCCTTTCTTGGATAATAAAATGTCTATTTTAGGAATATGGAGCTTTTAATTAATAAATAAATAAATAAATAAATAAATTTGCCATAAACAAAATCAGACTTCTCATTAACTCCAGATTTGGAGTAAGTTATTCCAACTTTTCATTTCTGACTCCAACTTTTTGGAAAGTCTCAATAGAAAAGTATGGTAAAACTCCAACTATTTCTGGACGACAGCATTTTACTCCAATTTTCAAAATCCTAGTGAGAACCCTGAAAATAACATTCCACAGATGAATAATAATTCCATGTCTCATCTTTTTCATATGTTTCGATGATAAACAAACCATTACTTTAGCTCTATAATACTGAGCGTGTGCCAAGTGGGTAATCCATTTTCGGTAAATTATGACACTAACCTTTGATTAAATGGATGATTTTGCACCTAAATAAACTAATCAAATGCCTGCAGAATGAGGTACGCGCCCTTATACAGGCACCTTTCTGATTAGACTGCATTTTATTGCTTTTCAAAGCAAACCAGGTGGATTTATAGTGGCTCAACACTGGACGGGACAAGTTTGATGTGCGGCTTGGTAATACCAGCAAACTGACATGGGTGTCTAGCTATGACATGGATCAGCTTGGCATCCGTCCAGCCTGATCAGAGTTTTTTTTGTCACTGGATGACTATTACCCAAAATATTTGTTCTGTTTTCTTGCAAACAGCAATTACTGACCAAACGGTATAGATAATTAGGCTGATCTGAGTCTTCGCTGGGTGCGCATGAATGAAATGATTGTATGAAAGAGACAATAATTTAGGACAATACCTGTAATAAGGTAGAAGCCGTGAAAAAAGACCAAATGAAACGGAGCATTAAAATGCGACACAAATTTTGATACAGATGTATGGTATTTCATGATGATTATAAATATAATAATGAAAAACTCTGGTTCATTACGAAAACAAGCCTATTCAAATAAATAGAAAATTTCTCCTCCAAAAACTGAAAATTTTCAGGTAAAAAACTCTGATGTTATTCATATTTCTGCTCAAAACATAGATTGTTGGTATTCGTTGGAACTGCCTCGCCAAAGAGTACCCACAATCTATTTTTTTAGCAGAAATAAGAAAAATAATGTATACCCCTGTAAACCGCAGTTTCACTATAAAAGTGGAGTTTAAGGGTGTCAAAATTATATAGGCATGTTTTCGTGATGATAAGACAATCTTATCTACATGTATAGTTCTTAGTATAATATTTTGGGTATAAAATTTAAATCACATTTCAGTTGATAGATAGTTTTTTTAGTTTGTTAGTGCAAAAAATAAATTCTAATCTGATGACCTGTATTTATTTATTTATTCGAAAGGAACTTTGTTTTTACGTGGAAATAAATGAAAGTGACATGCATGAACATGTAAGTTATCCTTGGCTTGCGGTAAACGAAATCTTTGTGTTATTAGTATTTTGAGTTTTAATGCTACTTTAATGAAGCAATTAAGTCAAATTGGACCCTTTCGAGGAAGACGATTTTATTTCTTTTAGTTTCTTGTATTTAATAGACATGTTTCCATCTATAATCTTCCAGGACCTCTATTCTGATACGCAGCGTATTGAAGAGTGCCCCCTCGATTGTAATCTCACTGAGATAACGCCGATTCAAGACTTACCTGGACAGGTTGGGTCATGCGCACAACAATCTGAAACAAGTCTATTCTGTGTCTTTTTAGCTCACCTGAGCCAAAGGCTCAGGATGAGCTACTTTGATCACTCTTCATCCATCGTCCATCCATCCACACCTTTGAACAACTTTTCCTCTGAAACCCCTGGGCCAGTTTTCTTCAAATTGCCCCTGGAGTCTTCTGTTAATGGGGTATTGAAAGTTTATACAAATGGTTTCAGTCCGTTAATCAAGATGGCCACTATGCCCATATATGGTAAAAACACAGAAAAATCTTCTTCTCCAGAGCCAAGAAAGCTTGAAGGCTGAATATTGGTATATAATGTCAGGAACTCAAAGTCTACCAAGTTTGTTCAAATGATGACCCTAGGTTGACATTTGACCTTTTTACGACAAGGTCAAATTTGTCATAAATGCAGTTTTATGGGGAAACTATTGAAAGTTCAGTTTCTCCTATAATGTATTAATTACCGATGGCTGAAACTTACAGTGTATGATCATAAGTAGCAAACCCTTTCAGTTATAGTCAAAATTTTGTCCCCCAGTGCTATTTGCCTTTGCCCTTGGGCTATATACAAGAATAAAATCTCGTAATCTTTAAACATCTTCTCTGAAACAGCATGACCAATTTTCACCAGATTTCACATGGGGAGTTCTGTTCAAGGCGTTTTATCAATTTGTTCAAATGGTTCTGCATCATTAAACAAGATGACTGCCATGCCCATATATGGTAAAAATCTTCTTCTCCAGAACCAAGAAAGCTTCAAGGCTGAATCTTGTTACAGAGCATTGGGGACTCAAGATCATCCAAGTTTGTTCAAATGATGACCCTAGGATGACCTTTGACCTTTTTACAGCAAGGTCACATTTGCATCCCTATGCATTTGTATGGAAAAATATTGAAAGTTCAGTTTCTCGAAATGTATTAAAGACTAACGGTTGAAACTTACAATGTATGCTCAAAGTAGGAAACACTTTTAGTTCCAATAAAAATTTTGTCCCCTGAGGTTATCGCATAGCTACAGATAAGAGGGGGTATCCACATAATGTTTTTCTTATTTCTCGACGAATACATATGTTGTGGGTACTCATTAGAAGCGCCTCACTGAGGCACTTCTAATGAGTACCACAACATATGTTTTTATTGAGAAATAAGAAAGATATCAGCATTTTTCGGATGAAAAAAGTGCCTTATCTGTTGCTATGTTATCGTTAATATTTAAACGTCTTCTTCTCTGAAACAGCTTGACTAGCTTTCACTAAATTTCACATTGGGCTTTCTGTTAAAGGGGTATTATCAATTTGTTCAAATAGTTCTGCATCATTAAACAAGATGTGCGCTATGCCCGTATATGGTAAAAAAAAACAAAAGAAAAACGCTTAAAAATCTTCTTCTCCAGAACCAAGAAAGCTTCAATGCTGAATCTTGGTATACAACATTGAGAACGTAAGGTCATCCAAGCTGATTCAAATGGTGATTCTAGGTTGACCTTTGACCTTTCTATGTCAAGGTCAAATTTGCATTCCAGTACGCTTGTATGGAGAAAATGTGAAATCATTTTCTGAAAACATATTAAAAACCACTGAATGAAACTTGCAATGGCTGATCAAAATAGCAAAATAAAAGTCAAAAAAGGAATTAACCCTTTTAGTTACAATCAAAATTTTGTCCTCCTGGGTTATCTGCCTTTGCCCCTGGGCTATATACATGTATAAAATCTAAATGTCTTCTCTGAAACAGCTTGACCAATTTTCACCAGATTACACTTTGGGCCTTCTGTCGAAGGCATATTATCACTTTGTTCAAACGCATCATTAAACAAGATGGCCACCAGTTCCATATATGGTAAAAAAACAACTAAAAATCTTCTTCTCCAGAACCAAGAAAGCTTAAGGCTGAGTCTTGGTATATAGCATCAGGGACTTAAGGTCTACAAATTTTAGTCAAATGATGATCCTAGGATGACCTTTGACCTTTCTGTGGCAAGATAAAATTTGCAAATGTGGCAATACCGGAAGACAGTTGTAAGGCATCTGCAGATATGCAATGGCTATTTTACTCCGGTGAGCGAATCATGGCCCATGAGCCTCTTGTTAGCTCACTGTCACGTAGTGACAAGGTGAGCTTTTGTGATCAAATTCTGTCCATCGTGTGTACGTCCGTAAACAATTTCTTCAAACAACATCTCCTACTAAACCACTGATTGGATCTTGCCCAAACTCCTCAGGAATGATCTTTGGATGGTCCTCTTTCAGAGTTGATCAAATGGTTCAAGTCCATTGCACATCTAGGTCACATAAGCTAAAAATAGACTTTTTAACTGAAAACTTAAAAAAACTTCTTGTCAGAAACCACTAAATGGATTTCAATATAATTTTGCAGAAATTTCCTTTGGTGATCCTCCACCAAGATTGTTCAAACCATTGTGAGTCAAAAACGGGGCATGGCTTATTTTCCCTATATAATATGGAAAACTATAAAAATCTTCTTGTCAGAAAACCACTGGACGGATTTTAATATAAACTTGGCAAAAATGTTTCCTTGGTGACCCTGTACCAACCAAGATTGTTCAAGCCATCATGGTTCGTAAAAAAAAAATGGCCACAAGGGGGTGGGGCATATTTTCCCTATATATCTGTACAGAAAACTTTAAAAATCTTCTTGTCAGAAACCACTGGACCGATTTCAGTATAACATGGCAGGAATGTTCCTTTTGTAACCCTCTACCATGATTGTTCAAGCCATCATGATTTGTCAAAAAACATGGCCGCCAGGGGTCGGGGCTTATTTTCTCTGTATATCTATATAGAAAACTTTAAAAATCTTCTTGTCAGAAACATCTAAACCGATTTCAATATAACATGGCAGAAATGTTTCCTTGGTGACCCTCTACCAAGATTGTTCAAGCCGTCATGATTCGTCAAAAAATATGGCCACTAGGGGGCAGAGCTTATTTTGCCTTTATATAGAAAACTTTTAAAAATCTTCTTGTCAGAAACCACTGGACCGATTTCAATACAACTTGGCAGAAATGCTCCTTTGGTGTCCCTCTACCAAGATTGTTCAAGCTGTCATGATCGTCAAAAAACATGGCCGCTAAGAGACGGATCTTATTTTGCCTATTTATCTATATAGAAAATTTTAAAAATGTTCTTGTCATAAACCAAAGGACTGATTTCAATATAACATGGCTGAAATGTTTCTTTGGTGACCCTGTACCAAGATTGTTCAAGCCGTCATGATTCATCAAAAAACATGGCTGCTAGGGGGCGGTGCTTATTTTCCCTATTTATCTATATAGAAAACTTTAAAAATCTTCTTGTCAGAAACCACTGGACAGAGCTCAATGTAACTTGGCAGGAATGTTGTTTTGGTAACCTTCTACTAAGATTGTCAAGCCATCATGATTTGTCAAAAAGCCTGGCCGCCAGGGGGCGTGGCTTATTTTCCCTGTATATCTATATAGAAACTTTAAAATGCTTCTTGTCAGAAACCACTTGACTTATTTCAATATTATTTGGCAAGAATGGTCCTTTGCTGACCCTCTACCAAGATTGTTCAAGCAGTCATGATTCGTCAAAAAAACATGGGTGCTAGGGGGCAGAGCTTATTTTCCCTATATATCTAAATAGAAAACTTTAAAAATCTTGTCAGAAATCACTGAACTGATTTCAGTATAACTTGGCAGGAATGTTCATTTGGTGACCCTCTACCAAGTTTGTTCAAGCTGTCATGATTCGTCAAAGAACATGGCCGCTGTGGGCGGGGCTTATTTTCCCTATATATCTATATAAAACACTTTAAAAATCTTTTTTGTCAGAAACCAATGGACCGATTTCAAGATAACAGCAGAAATATTCCCTTGGTGACCCTCTATCAAGATTCAGTTCAAGTCGTCATGATGCATTAAAAACACATGGTCGTTAGGGGCAGAGCTATAAAAGTTATACAAAAATCTTAGAGCAGTGAACTTCAGGCTGAAAATTCAATAATAAGTATGCAGATCTGTTTGCTCAGGTGAGCGATATAGACCATCATGGTCCTCTTGTCTAAAGTTTTTTTCCATGACGATTTTTCCTACCCAAAAATGACTTTTTTTCCTGTGACTTTCTTTCCTACATTGGTACACACAATATGTGTTTTGTGGAGAAATGAGAAAAATAATTACCTGATACCCTCTCTTATCTGTATCTATGATTAGTTACTACATTTACCCACAATGTTCAGACTGGTAGGCTCAGGCAGTTAGTTTGGCCCAGATAAAAGTGCTCCAAAACGAGCAGTTTGATCAGGGTCTTAGTCCTCTAGATAAGGATTTGATGCAATGGGTATTTTATCCCTTGCTTTAAACCTTAATGCAGAAAAGCAAAACACCAGTCCGTCCTAATTATCAGCTGCTCACAAAACAAATTGATTTGTGAAAAACTTACATTTTGTCTCTGTAGAAAGGATGTTGGCCTTCTAATCATAGCTCAAGATAAGACACTTGTTTTTCAAGCATAAAGTCTTGATACTTTTCTTATTTCGCTAAAAAAAGGTATGCAGTGGGTACTCATTAGAAGCGCCTCAATGATTACCCACAACATAAGTTTTTGGAAAGAAATAAAAAATATATATTACCCAATACCCCTCCCCCCACACTTCCCCACCCCACCACCCCAACCCCCCCATCTGGAGCTATGCTTCTAATATATTCAAATGCATAATTGATCATCAAAGAGCACACCAACTTAGCCTGACGATCATCAGTTCACTGGAAGGGTTTGTCCCCTAAATTTAATTTCAGTTGTGAAATTCAAAACTACAGTGAGTATATTTACCCCTTCAGCTATATTTTCAATGCTGATTTAAAAAAAAAAAAAAAAAAAAAACAATGCAGAAATACCTTTGCACACCCTCTTATCTTAATCTCTTGGGTCTGTTTTTTTTTTTTTAGCTCACCTGAGCTATGCTCAGGATGAGCTGTTGTGATCACTTTTTGTCCGTCGTCCGTCCATTAACATTTTCAAACGACTTCTCCTCTGAAGCCACTGAGCCAATTTTGCTCAAATTTCATATGGAGCCTCGTACGTTGGGGAAACTAAAAATTGCTAAAATGGTTGCTGTCCATTTGACCAAGATGTCCGTCATGCTCATATATGGTAAAAACCCTTTAAAAATCTTCTCCAGAACCGAGGATGCCTTGGGGCTGTATCTTTGCACAACTCATCGGGGACGAGAGGTCTACCAAAGTTTTGCTAAAATAGTGGTTGTACATTGAAGTTTGACCTTTTTACAGTGAGGTCAAGTTTGCTTCCCTATGCATTTGTATGGGCACCATACATTTGCATGTGAAAAATATTGAGAATTTCAAACAATTTCTCCTCTGTAGCCTCTGGGCCAATGTTGCTCAAATTTCATGTGGAGCCTCCTTAGGTTGGGGGAACGAAAGATTGCTAAAATGTTCGCGGTCCATTAACCAAGATGGCCGCCATGCCCATATATGGTAAAAACCTTTAAAAATCTTCTCCAGAACCGAGGATGCCTTGGTGCTGAATCTTTGCACAAGTCATCAGAAATGAGAGGTCTACCAAAATTGCTAAAATGATGGTCGTACATTGGCATTTGATTTTTAGCTCACCTGAGCTGAAAGCTCAAGGTGAGCTTTTGTGATCACTCACCGTCCGTCGTCGTCGTCTTTATGTCCGTCCGTCCGTCCACAATCTTTAAACAACATCTCCTCCTAAACCACTGATTGGATTTTGACCAAACTTCACAGGAATGATCCTTGGTTGGTCCTCTTTCAAAGTTGTTCAAATGGTTCCGGTCCGTTGCATATCTAGGTCACAGGAGCTAAAAATAGATTTTTTAACTAAAAATTTAAAAAATCTTCTTGTCAGAAACCACTGGACCGATTTCAATATAATTTTGCAGAAATGTTCCTTTGGTGATCCTCTACCAAGACTGTTCAAGCCATTTGGATTCGTCAAAAAACATGGCTGCCAGGGGGTGGGGCTTATTTTCCCTATATATCTATATAGAAAACTTTAAAAATCTTCTTGTCAGAAACCACTGGACAGATTTCAATATAATTTTGCAGAAATGTTCCTTTGGTGATCCTCTACCAAGATTGTTCAAGACATTTGGATTCGTCAAAAAACATGGCCGCCAGGGGGCGGGGCTTATTTTCCCCATATATCTATATAGAAAACTTTAAAAATCTTCTTGTCCGAAACCACTGTACCGATTTCAATATAATTTTGCAGAAATGTTTCTTTGGTGATCCTCTACCAAGATTGTTCAAGCCATTTGGATTCGTCAAAAAACATGGCCACCAGGGGGGCGGGGCTTATTTTCCCTATATATCTATATAGAAAACTTTAAAAATCTTCTTGTCCGAAACCACTGGAATGATTTCAATATAATTTTGCAGAAATGTTCCTTTGGTAATCCTCTACCAAGATTGTTCAAGACATTTGGATTCGTCAAAAAACATGGCCGCCAGGGGGCGGGGCTTATTTTCCCTATATAATCTATATAGAAAACTTTTAAAAATCTTCTTGTCCAAAACCACTGGACCGATTTCAATATAATTTTGCAAAAATGTTCCTTTGGTGATCCTCTACCAGGATTGTTCAAGCCATTTTGAATTTGTCGAAAAACATGGCCACCAGGGGGGCGGGGCTTATTTTCCCTATATATCTATATAGAAAACTTTAAAAATCTTCTTGTCCGAAACCACTGGACCGATTTCCATATAATTTTGCAGAAATGTTCCTTTGGTAATCCTCTACCAAGATTGTTCAAGACATTTGGATTCGTCAAAAAACATGGCCGCCAGGGGGCGGGGCTTATTTTCCCTATATAATCTATATAGAAAACTTTTAAAAATCTTCTTGTCCGAAACCACTGGACCGATTTCAATATAATTTTGCAAAAATGTTCCTTTGGTGATCCTCTACCAGGATTATTCAAGCCATTTTGAATTCGTCGAAAAACGTGGCCACCAGGGGGCGGGGCTTATTTTCCCTATATATCTATATAGAAAACTTTAAAAATCTTCTTGTCCGAAACCACTGGACCGATTTCCATATAATTTTGCAGAAATGTTCCTTTGGTGATCCTGTACCAAGATTGTTCAAGCCATTTGGATTTGTCAAAAAACATGGCCGCCAGGGGGCGGGGCTTATTTTCACTGTATATCTGTATAGAAAACTTTAAAAATCTTCTTGTCAGAAACCACTGGACTGATTTCCATATGATTTTGCAGAAATGTTCCTTTGGTGATCCTGTTGTAACATTGTTCAAGCCATTTGGATTTGTCAAAAAATATGGCCGCCAGGGGGGCGGGGCTTATTTTCCTTATACATCTTTATGGAAAACTTTAAAAATCTTCTTGTCAGAAACCACTGGACCGATTTCCATATGATTTTGCAGAAATGTTCCTTTGGTGATCCTGTTGCAAGATTGTTCAAGCCGCCATGATTCGTTAAAAAACATGGCCGCTAGGGGGCGGGGTTAATTTTCCCTATATAGAAAACTTTAAAAATCTTCTTGTCATAAACGACTGGACCGATTTCAATATAACTTGGCAGAAATATTTCCTTAGTGACCCTCTATCAAGATTGTTCAAGCCGACATGATTTGTCAAAAAACATGGCCGCTAGGGGGTGTGGGGCTTATTTTCGATATAATTCTATATAGAAAACTTGAAAAAATCTTGTCGTCAGATACCACAGGACTGATTTCAATATAACTTTGCAGAAATGTTTCCTTGGTGCCCTTTTACCAAGATTGTTCAAGCCATTATGATTTGTCAAAAAACATGGCCGCTAGGGGGCGGGGCTTATTTTCCTATATAATTTATCTATATAGAAAATTTTAATAGTCTTTTCAGAAAGCACTTGACCGATTTCAATGTAACTTTGCAGGAATGTTTCTTATGTAACCCTCTATCAAGATTGTTCAAGCCGTCATGATTCGTCAAAAAACATGGCTGCCTGGGGCAGGGCTTATTTTCCCTATATATCTATATATAAAACTTTAAAAATCTTCTTTTCAGAAACCAATGGACTGAATTCAATACAACTTGGCAGGAATGTTTCTTTGGTGACCCTCTACAAAGATTGTTCAGGCTGTCATGATTCATCAAAAATCATGGCCGCTAGGGGGCCGGGCTTATTTTCCCTATATAGAAAACTTTAAAAATCTTCTCGTAAGAAACATTTGGACCGAGTTCAATGTAACTTGGCAGGAATGTTGCTTTGGTGACCTTCTACCAAGATTGTTCAAGCCTTCATGATACGTCAAAAACCATGGCCCACAGGGTGTGGGGCTTATTTTTCATATATATCTGCATAGAAAATTTTAAAATTCTTCTTGTCACATACCCCATGACTGATTTCAATATTACTTGGCTGGAATGTTGCTTTGGTGAACCTCTATCAAGATTGTACAAGCAATCATGATTCGTCAAAAAACATGGCTGCCATGGGGTGGGGCTTGTTTTCCCTATATATCTAAATAGAAAACTTTAAAAATCTTCTTGTCAGAAACCACTGAACAGATTTCAACATAACTTGGTAGGAATGTTCCTTTGGTGACCCTCTACCAAGTTTGTTCAAGCTGTCATGATTCGTCAAAAAACATGGCCGTTAGGGCGTAGGGCTTTATAGCTATATAAACCTTTTTAAACCACTGGACCAATTTCAATATAACTTGGCAGAAATGTTCCTTTGGTGACCCTCTTTTAAGATTCAGTTCAGGTCGTCAAGATTTGTAAAAAAAACATGGCCAGGGGTGTGGTGGAGGGGGGTGGGGGTGGTTAGTGCTATAAAGTTTATACAAAAATCCTAGAGCAGTGAACTTGGCTGAAACTTCAACAGTAAATATGCAAATCTGTTTGGTCAGGTGAGCGATATAGGACCATCATGGTCCTCTTGCTTTTACAGTGAGGTCAAGTTTGCTTCCCTATGCATTTGTATGGGCATTATACATTTGTATGTGAAAAATATTGAGAATTTCAGACGACTTCTCCATCTTGAAAATCAATTTTCGACATCTCTTCTCAATCCTTAGATCGCTTTGAGCCGAAACTTGCTCTTTAGCAACAGGATGACTTCTGGATCGAAACAGGCTAAAATAGTGTCAATTAAAAATCCAAGATGGCCGCAATGAACATTGAACAAGATGGCCACCAGAGCTAAAAAATACAAAATCTTCAAATGACATCTCGTCCTTGGCCTGATTTCAAAATATTTGCACAGAAGTATTCCACCAATGGCCCTCAACCAAAATTACTAAAATGGCTCTGCTTGGCTGAACAAAATGGTGACCAGAGCTAAAAATAGAAAAACTTTTAAAAGACATCTCCGCAGCAGCAAGTGTCCTGATTTCACAGTAATTTCACAGAAGTGTTCCTCTTATGGCCCATTACCAAAATTGCTAAAAAGTTCTGCTCGGTTGAACAAAATGGCTGCCAGAGTTAAAAATAGAAAAAAAACAAAACTTTAAACATCTCCTCCTTGGCCAGTGGCCTGATTTCAGAATGATTTCACAGAAATGTTCCTCTTATCCACCTTTACCAAAATTGCCAAAATGGTTCTTCTCTGCTGAACAAAATGGTCACCAGAGCTAAAAATAGAAAAACCTTTAAACAACATCTCCGTTGCCAGTGGCAAGATTTCAAAATAATTTCACATCAATGTTCCTCTTATGCCCCTTTGCCAAAATTGCTAAAATGGTTCTGCTCTGCTGAACAAAATGGTTGCCAGAGCTAAAAATAGAAAAGAAAACCTTTAAAGGACAGGATAAGTAGATGAACCAAATGACTTCTGAAAAATATTGGAACTTTTTTTTACTTATGGCGTTTTGAAAATTTCAGCATTTTAACCTTGAAAGCAAAATATCTCAAAAACTGTTTAAGCCATTGCCTTGTCATAGGAGTATTGGAAAAATGTTGCATGCCATCTGTATATCTGCATTGGCGGTTTCTCTCAGGTAAGCTAGTTGTGGCCCGTGAGCCTCTTGTTTTTATTTTTATTTTTTTTTTTGGTTTTTTGTTTTCTTATGCCATTCTGTGAGTACTTTTTAGACACTTCTCAAAGTAGCAAATTACATTTTCAAGTTTCAGGTGAGGTATGATAAGATGTCCATCAAGTTAAGACAATTTCAGTAGTGTACATGTGTTAATCCTGGTCCTGCTGAGTCAGGATACGACCTGCCTTTGCAAACAATGTAGCTCCAGTTGTCATCTGATCTTGATCTGCACTATTTGTTATTAATTATGTGACTTGGCATCGTAATTTATACAGCATGACAAGAGTTAACCCCCTTCTCTGCTTACGACATCTTTCAGAAAGTCATCGAATCTTTTGTGATAGCAACACGTTCTAACATGTTTTTTTTTCTGTGCAACAGGTTAAAACAAATGATAAAAAAAATCATTTTTCCCATAGTAAAAATAGCTGCAAGTTCTTCAAAAATTGATGGGAAGGTAGTTTAGAGGCAAATTTCCACTCGTTCAAAATTTCTAAAATTTTCATAGGGTTTACTATAGACATTGCATAGGTCAGACCAGATTGTTGTTGTTTGTCATTCTAGCAGCCAACAAATCAATTCGGTTTACTTTTTTTTTTTTGTGATGCTTGAACATTCCTTTCAAATTACAATGTATATCCAAAGGAGGCAACTGAAATGAAGATTTGCTGTTATATAAATTAAGCAGTACAAAGTTTTTGCTGGACATACCATGAAAATATATAACTTATTTTACTTGATTTTTCTTTTTCAGTTGGTTTCCCTGTCTTGATCCTGTTTGTCACTGTTAAGCCATACCAGCGTGGTTTCTACTGCGATGATGAGAGTCTCATGCACCCATACAAGACCAACACTATACCAACATGGGTAGCAGGCTTTGTTGGCATAGTGTTGCCTTCCCTCAGTGTATGTATACATTTATTTCCCAAAACAAAATAAACTACCATGGTAGAGGGCACCTTAAATTATTAATTTTATAGAAATTAGGGCTTGAAATAGAAAATGACTCTTGAGCCAGTTATTGTCTTGGAAATAAAACATCACGAAAACATGCCTATGTAATCTTGACCCCCTTAAACCCCACTTTTATATAATAAAACTGGGGTTTACTGGGGTATACATTATTTTTTTATTTCTGCTCAAAAACATAGATTGTGGGTACTCGTTAGAACCGCCTCAATGAGTACCCACAATCTATGTTTTGAGCAGAAGTATGAAAAATATCAGAATTTTTTATCTGAAAACTTAAGTTTTTTGGCGGTAAAATTGTCAATATATTTGAATAGGCTTGTTTTCATAATGAGATAGCACAAATTTATTTGCTTATTTCATGGTAGAGCAGCAGATTTGTTAAGGAGGAGTATTTGGGGATACTTCTGGGATATTTTTTCTTATTTCTCCATAATAACATATGTTGTGGGTAACTCATTATTATACCCCCATCATACAAAGTATATAGGGGGTATATAGTTTTCATCATTTCTGTAACAATGTTTGTGCGTTTTAACTTTTTTTTTTCCGTTAAAGATTTTTTAGGAACTACTGCACCTGGGATTTTGAAATTTGGTACAAATATTGGGTATGACCTGTTGTATTTGTGTTAGAGAGAATCAACATCCTCATGCTTATCATTCCCTTTATTTGTCCATTTATTCTTTCTTTCCAAAATAAAATTTCGTCAAAGATATCTCAGGAACTACTGCACGTAGGATTTTGTACAAATATTAGGTATGACTTGTTGTATTGTGTAAGAGAGAATCAGCTTCCTCAGGCTTATCATTCCCTTTATTTGTTCATTTTTCTTTTTCTCCAATAAAATTTTTTGTCGCAGATTTCTCAGCTCCCATGAGAGCTGGAGTCTTCAAATTTTGTACACACCTACAGAGGGTTGAAGTATATTGTGTAAAAGAAAACCACAGTGTTGAAATTGATTTTGCCTTCTTGTTTTTACCTTTTTTCTATCTCTCACTCCAATGTAATGCATAGAGAAATTTGTGTAAAGGTTTCTCAGGAATTGCTGCACTAAGGATTTTGAAAACTGGTACAAACATTGGGTACGACTACTTGTATGATGTAAGACAGAATTAGCATCCTCATGCTTATTATTCCCTTTATTTGTCCATTTTTCTTTTTCTGAATTTTTGTCAAAGATTTCTCTGCTGCACCTAGGACTTTTGGAATTTTCTACGAACACACAGCATGATTTTTTGTATTGTGTAAAGGGTTTGCCAATTCATGCACAGCACTTCAGCTAGGAATAAAGGTTGCATTTTGTGTATTAAAAGATGTTACAAATGATAAGGCATGTCACACTAATTACTAGAGGCATTGAGAGTACTTATTATTAGTAGTAATGTATTAATGAGACACTTCTAGTGAGTATCGTCAACAAGTTTTTATGGAGAAATTGAGAAAATTGTTCTAGTACTATCATCAGTACTTCTCCTTAACAACAATGACTTTTTATATATTGTCTTTGATTTTCTTGAAACTGTCACCAATATGTTAGCTTTTCTATAGGGCAAAATGTTAGTTCGAAATGCACAGGGGCAACAGAGGGACAGCCTGCCCTTCTGTAAAAGGCTACCTGGAGTACTAATAGAAATTGTCTCATTAGGGGCAGTTTCAAACCCAGTTTTCTGGGAAAATGAGAAAAACAAATGGTAAAGTGTTGTCTGCTGACATAACATGCTAAGCTTTAATATATAATAGAATCAAGTTGCTAAAAAAGATTACATTGAGAAAAACAAATTTATTACATTTTTTTCATGTTGAAATAACTAGATATAATGAAAATTTTCAGATTTTAATTGTAGAAGGCATAAAGACACACCAAGCAAACAGTTCTCTTCGCAAGTACATAAAGACATGTTACCAGACACTGATACCATTTTACTTTGGTGCGGGAGTGACTCAGCTAACAACAGACATCGCCAAGTATTCTATTGGTAGACTGAGACCTCATTTTATTACTGTATGTCAGCCCAACATCCTGTCCTGCACCAGTAGTACAGGTTATATAGAGGGAGATGTCTGTACAGGCAATGATGCAGCTGCCATAGAGGAGGCAAGGTAGGTAAATGGTTTTTGATTGTTGTGGTTTTATTTCCCAGTCAAACCATTAGGGTCAGGTAGTGCGTGGTCAGTTTACCTTACTGATGCCTGCCCTTCTTGAATCAGTGTAAGGGAGAGACTGACTGTAGAATATATTTCAGGATCAATCTCCATGAAAGAAAGTTGCCGGAACTGGCAAAATTGAATCCCTGACCTCCTGAAAACAATCAGATACGCATCTGGCTGAGCCACCAAGGCCACGTAGTATGTGTTGCCATGGCTAAACAGATAAAACACTTTTTTAATCCACATCTACTCCTTGTCGAGGCACTTCTAATGAGTACCCACAAAATATGTGTTTATGGAGAAATAAGAGAAATGTGTATGCAGATACCCCCACAAGCTATGACTTACATAGTCACAGCTACAGATAAGGTTATAGCTCAAAGGATAATTTACAAAAAATGTTTAGTTTTGCACTGAAATATATCTTGTGATTACTCATTGACCACACTGAGATGAAGTGTCTACTTGTCTGGATAAAGTACTTCTGATCAAATCATAAGGTCCTGGGCCCTGTTGTTCAAAGCATCGTTAGCTTAATGAGCTCGTTAAGGGCCATTTTCTTAGCTGTTTTAGTGGATTCAATATACAATATTCTGATATTTTTGCTGAAAAAATGTGAGTAGCTTTTGCATTGCAAAAGCTACTCACATTTTTTCAGCAAAAAATTTCAGCATATTTGCATATCACTCGATGTAAATTTTAACGAATCGTTAACTAACGATGTCGTTAGCTTTGAACAACTGGGCCCAGGACTTTTATTGTTCAAGAGGCAAAATGCAGTTAAGGACCATTGCACAGGCTCTTTAATTATCACCTTTCCATTGTCTTGATATAACATACAAACTGTTGATAAGACACTTAAACTGCAAATTGTCATTTCTAAATTGGGTCAGTTTCAGTGAATATTTTAGTGCAAAATTAAAAAAAAGTGATACTTTCTTCCACTAGACCTATGATTTTCTAGTCATTTATGTTTTGTTTGTAATGGCATGAATGCATGAAAACTTCATGGCATCACGAAAACATGCCTATATAATGCCGACCCCCTTAAACCCCACTTTTACACAGTAAAACTGGGGTTTACAGGGGTATACATTATTTTTCTTATTTCTGCTCAAAAACATAGATTGTGGGTACTTGTTAGAACTGCCTCACTGAGGCGGTTCTAACAAGTACCCACAATCTATGTTTTGAGCAGAAATGTGAAAAATATCAGAGTTTTTTATCTGAAAATTTTCAGTTTTTTGAAGGTGAAATTTTCTATATATTTGAATAGGTGTGTTTTCGTAATGGACTAGCCATTTAGCAGATAGCATTTTGAAATTAGTTAACAGCATTTTACATATATTTGTTTTAGTTTACTCATACTCTTCTTTGTGAGGCGATATGGAGGAGTTCCCACAACATATTTCATAACTCTAGATCCGGAAAATCCGTAAAACATTCTTATTTGCCAACAAAAATGTCCTGTGTACAAATTAGAACCGCCTTGGTGAGGCGCTTCTAATGAGTACCCTCAGCATATTTTTCTTGGAGACATATCAATAATTTTGGTTGAAAAAAAAAGTACCTAATCTGGAGCTATGATTTTTATAGAGAAATGGGGAGATAATTATCTGACTACTCCTTTAACCCTTGTCCTGCTGAACCTGAATATACTCTGCCTTTGCAAACAGTGTAGATAATTAAATGTCCTGCCAGCTCTGCTTTTATACAGAAACATGGATTAAGTGCCAAGGGCATAAATTCTGCAAATATCAAAATTGTTTTGCTACTTTCTAAAAACAGCAGGGTTATAAAAACCATGCACTTTGCACTTTATCCAGGATAAAGTGCAAAGAGCATGGTTTTTATAACCCTGCTATTTCCTCACTAAATATTTAATGTCCAGCTTTGCTTTTATCATTTCTATGAAGTTTATTAAAATCTAACAAAAGGTGTAGAAGTATTACACACCACAAGCTTGGACAGATGGACACAATGCCAAGGGCAGATAATCATGCAATGAAAACAGTAAATTAATTATTACCTTCACTGATAGTCCTGTTTTGAAGTTGTTACTATTCCTATTTAAGAAAAATGAATACACTTTCAGGGGAGACAACTCTGTCAAAATTGTTTTGCTACTTTCTAAAAAGCCTACATAATAAGGTGGGAGCAAATTCTTTTAAAGTTGACACTTTTTTTAGAAGGGGCATAATATACAGATAGTAAACAGGAAGCTACAAAAGTTATCTCCCTTGTAAAAGTGTTTCTTGTCCCCTAAGGGTTTCAAAATTATTTTATTCATGTAATGATAAGCCAAACTGAACTCTCCTAATTTACCATATTTACCCAAAGTATTTTGGACAGACATGTCTAGGCAAACGGTGTAGACTCAGATCTGATGCTAGGGAATGTAGCAATTGAGCATGGTCTACTCTTTACTACACATCACTGAATTGATCTTGATCAACTCACTAGTATAGTTAGGTGTTAAGGTGTCCAAATATAAAGGGTAAACATGTTAAAAATCAACTTTTTATTTTCTCAGGTTATCATTCCCATCTGGCCACTCTTCCTTGTCATTCTACTGCATGATCTGGTTAATGGTAAGTAGCAGTGGGTCATTGTTAAATTATGATTGAATTTCAGTTGATCTATGCATATAGATTCCAAAGTGTCTGCATGGCATTACGAAAACAGGCCTAATCAAATATACTGAAAATTTTACAACCAAAAAAGGAAAATTTTCAGATAAAAAATTCTGATATTTTTCACATTCCTGCTCAAAACATAGATTTTTGGTACTTGTTAGAACTGCCTCTGTGAGGCAGTTCTAACAAGTACCCACAATCTATGTTTTTAGCAAAATAAAGAAAATAATGTCTACTCCTGTAAACCCCATTTTTATTACTATATAAAAGTGGGGTTTACGGGGGTCAAAATTATATAGGCGAGTTTATGTAATGGCCTAGTGGTTAGTGCTCCTGATTTTGGATCATGTGGTCCCTGGTTCAAATTCAAATGAAGGCAGAATTCAGCTCATGACTGTATGGTGCTTTGTTTGTGGTGGGGTATACTAGTTTCAATTTGTCTGTCTGTCTGTCTGTCCATCCACTGTAACACTTAGGTTTTTTCCTAATATCTTGAAAACTTAGCAGTGGATATTCATCCATTTATGCAGACATACTGATATCAATGAGGCATACTTACATGAGAAAAAGTAAGCTCTAGGGCCAACCTTTTTAGAGTTATTGCCCTTTATAAAATTTCCAAATGCAGTATAAAAAGCTTATGTGCACATCTTTTAAACTAAGGTTGGAATTTGATCAAACTAATACATAGATATCATTATAATGAGGGAAAGAAGTGATTAGATTTTTAGCTCGCCTGAACAACGTTCAGGAAGAGCTATTGTACTACCCCCGGCGTTGGCGTTGGCGTCGGCGTCCACAAATGTTAAAGTTTTTGTTAAAGTTTTTAAGACCTCATTATTTCCTAACCTTATCACAGATTTGATTCTTCTTTGGTATGGTGATACATATTGGTCCAAAATTTTGTGCAGTACCATCCCCACCACTCTAGGTCATGTCAAGGTCAAGGTCACAGACTTAGAATTTTCATGTTAAAATTTTATGTCCAAGTATGTTAAAGTTTTCTTTAAAGTTTTTAAGACCTCATTTTTTCCTAACCTTATCACCGATTTAATTCATCTTTGGTATGGTGATACATATTGGTCCAAAATTTTGCGCAGTACCATCCCCACCACTCTAGGTCATGTCAAGGTCAAGGTCACAGACTTAGAATTTTCATGTTAAAATTTTATGTCTAAGTTTTTATAATCTCATTACTTCTGCACTAAATGATGGATTTTGTTCCTATTTGGTATTATGATAGACACTGGTCAAAAGTTTATCAGCACCCTCAGCAGTCATGACCGTGACCTTGATGTCGAGGTCACAGACTTAGAATTTAAATGTTAACGTTTTCGTTAAAGTTTTTAAGACCTCATTATTTCCTAACCTTATCACCAATTTAATTCATCTTTGGTATGATGATACATATTGGTCCAAAATTTTGCGCAATACCATACCCACCACTCTATGTCATGTCAAGGTCAAGGTCACAGACTTAGAATATATATGTTAAAGTTTTCGTTAAAGTTTTTAAGACCTCATTATTTCCTAACCTTATCACCCATTTGATTCATCTTTGATATGATGATACATAGTAGTCCAACATTTTGTGCAGTACCATCCCCACCAACTTAGGTCAAGGTCAAGGTCACAGACTTAAGTGTTTTCATGTAAAAATTTTACGTCAAAGTTTTAAGGATCTCATTACTACTAAACTAAATGATGGATTTAGTTCCTGTTAGGTATCATGATAGAAACTGGTCAAAAATTTTCATCAGCACCATCAGCACTCATGACAATGACCTTGAGGTTGAGGTCACAGACTTAGAATTTAAATGTTAAAGTTTTCGTTAAAGTTTTTATGACCTCATTATTTCCTAACCTTATCACCGATTTGATTCATCTTTGGTATGATGATACATAGTAGTCCAAAATTTTGTGCAGTACCATCCCCACCTTAGATCAAGGTCAAGGTCATAGATTTAGAGTTTTCATGTTAAAATTTATGTCAAAGTTTTTAGGATCTCATTACTACTAAACTAAATGATGGATTTAGTTCCTATTTGGTATCATGATAGATACTGGTCAAAAGTTTTCATCAGCACCATCAGCACTCATGACAATGACCTTGAGGTCGATGTTACTTAGAATTTATATGTTAAAGTTTTCGTTAAAGTTTTTAAGCCGTCATTAAATCCTAACCTTATCACAGATTTGATTCATCTTTTGTATGCTGATACGTATTGGTCCAGATTTTTATGCAGTACCAATCCCCACCACCCTAGGTCATGTCAAGGTCACAGACTTAGAATTTTGATGTTAAAATTTTAAGCCAAAGGTTTTTTAGGATCTCATTACTTCCAAACTACATGATGGATTTAGTTCCTATTTGGTGTAAACACAGATACTGCACTCTGCCCATCCCCGCCCCTTCCCCCCCCCCCCCCCCCCCCACACACACACACACACCCAGGTCATGTCAAAATCAAGGTCACGGACTTAGGATTTTCCAGAAACAAAATGTGCAATATCAGGCGAGCTATCCTGTCTGGCGACAGGTCTTGTTGTGACCTTGTTTTCAAAGTCACTACATTATAAAGACTCTGATAGTGAGCCTTGTTTGCACTCTTTTTCCTAATACATGTACATGTATATTGAAAATGCAGTGATGGATATTCATCAGTTTATGCAAACATACGATATCAGTAAGATGTACCCACACAGTGATTTTTTTAGGCGTGCGTCCCGCGTCCTGTACGCATAATTTCGCCAGAGGACGCAAAAAATTAGCCTCGGTGAGTCCCGTGGACTCATAAAATTCTCAAAGGTACGTACGTTTTGCTTCTTGAAATCTACTTTCATTTTCGGAAAAAGCGAATGCGCAAGCGGTGTTACAGTACAGTATTTGGTAAAAGCAAATACTGAAAGGCGTCGTGTCTCTACGGTACACTGATTTTACCTATACAGTCAAATAATCAATACCAAGTTGTCCAGTACCGGAGGAAACCGTAGCGGACTCTAAAGTATTGGTTTTTAGTCTGCTGAGAACTTTTATCGTAACACCGTTTAACCATGCAATTGTCAACAGGAAACAGCGATCGTTGTTTTTGTTTTTTTTTTTGAAAGAAGAAAAAGATGCACCCTAAAAAGATAATAAAACTAGACCCCTCACAGCAAACGCTGTTCGGTCTGCTAGGTCAGCAAATCAGACTGACATCGACAACAAAGTCTGTGACTGCCGATGATGGCGATCTCGATAACGACAGTTCCCCTGAACCCACAAAGCAACAGACAAAAAAAAAGTCTCTGCTTTGTATTACAGTCCAGTCAAAACAGACAAAATGTCTGTCCTTAATTATGTATCACAGGTATTTGATCATCTGTCACAAAAACTGAAGTTTTATGAAAACATTTTCATAAACCTGTAGGTGAAAACATTTTCTTAACACTTCAGTTTTAATAGACAGTGGTACTATAGTTTCATATTTCTCAGGAAGTTTTCTGGAAAGAATTAAAGCAACTCAGTCACCATTATTTACTTTTATTGCACATCCAATTAAAATACTCAGGAAGTAATTATAAAACACCGCTACTCAAGTTCAAATGAAAGGTCTAGGACACAACAAAATATTTCACCACGAGTCTCAGGCTGGATGCATGGTTTGAGTTTGGGATGCATGAAGTCTGGACCTAGCGAGTCCCAGGACCCATAAAGGCAAAATTGTAAAAAAATCACTGCCTACATAAGAAAAAGTAAGGTCTAGGGGCAAATTCTTTTAGAGTGATTGCCCTTTGTAAAATTTCTTAATGCAGTAAAAAAAAAGGTTGTGTCCACCAATGGCTGGAATTTGACCAAACTAATACAGAGACATCATTGCAACAAGGAAAGATGTGATTAGATTTTGATGACCTTGACCTTATTTTTAAGATCACTACATTATAAAGGCTCTAAAAAGTGAGCCTTGTGTGTACTCTTTTACCTAATATATTGAAAATGCAGGAATGGTTATTCATCAATTTACCATAAATTTGCAATTTGACTCCTTACCATACTTGTCCTAAAATTTGAACAAATCCTTTTACTACCAGTTGATATACGTAAAACTGCTGGATCAGTGGCAAACAATATAGATCTTGATCAAATACTGCATTCTGCAGCATCTGATCTAGACTACGCTGTTTGCTCTGGCCTTTCTGTTAAAATACTTAAAGATGGTATATGCAACAAAGACTTTTTCTCATATTACATCACTCTGACTTACATACTGTCAATGTTTAGCTCGCCTGTATTAAAGTACAGGAAGAGATATTGCACTACCCTGGTGCCGGCATTGGTGTCAGTGTTGGGGGCGTCAGCGTTAACAAAAATTTTAAAGTTTTAAGTCAAAGTTTTTAAGACTATATACATGTATTTTCTAAATCCTCAGATGGCTTTAGTTTATATTCGGTATGATTATAGAAGATGGTCCAAAATTTTATTGAGACCTATCCAAACCCTGCTCATGACCTAGAGAGGTCAAGGTCATAGACTTAGAAATTTTATGTTGAAGTTTTGCCTCAAAGTTTTTAATGTCTCTTAATTCTAAATCATTGCATGGATTTACTTTATATTTGGCATGATTATAGATATTGGTCCAAAATTTTTCTCAGCACAATCCCAACCCCTGCTTGATCAAAGTCACAGTCTTAGAAATTTATGTTAAAGTTCTGCATCAAAGATTTTAAGATCTTATTTTTTTAATCCTTGCATGGATTCACTTTATATTTGGCATGATTATAGATATTGGTCCAAATTTTTATTCAGCACTACCCCCATCCCTGCTTATGACCTAAAGGTCAAGGTCAGGGACTTAGAACTTTTTGTTAAAGTTTTGTGTCAAAGTTTTTAATATCTCTGAATTCCTAAATCCTTGCATGGATTTACTTTGTATTTGGCATGATTATAGATTTTAGTCAAAAAAAAATTTCTGCATTAATATCTCCTCCCCTGCTTATGACCTAGAGGTCAAGGTCACAGACTTAGAAATTTATGTTAAAGTTTTGTGTCAAAGTTTTTAAGATCTCTTCATTTCTAAATCCTTGCATGGATGTATTTTATATTTGGTGTGATTATAGATATTGGTCCAAAATTTTATTCAGCTTTATCCCCACCCTATGACCTACAGGTCAAGGTCACAGTCTTAGAAATTTTATGTTAACACTTGCAGATAAGAAAACTGTGTATATGTATATGATAGACAAAGACAAGCACATGTTCAGTCAACCTGTCCTGTCTAGCGACAGAGCTTGTTAAATGTTTTATTTAACTTGAATGAACTAACATTAGAGAAGAGCCATAGCTCCAGATAAGGTACTTTTTTTTTTTAATACAAAGTATTGATATTTTTACTTTTTGTCCATGTAAACATATGATGTTGGCACTCATTAGAAGTGCCTCAGTGAGATGATTCTAATGAATACCCACATGTGTTTTCATAAAGAAATAAGAAAAAAAAAACATTTATCTGGATACTTCTCATATCTGGAGCTATAAAGAGCAAAACTCTCCAAACCAATCAAATCCAAATGCCAGCACACTGAAAGAAAGCGGTTAGCCTTCTTTTGCTTCCTGAAACCATCCTCACAAACTGCCCACTTATTTTGGTATCAGTAGCTCTAGATAAGGCATACAGTATATGTTCTAAATTTTGGAACACTAAAGTTTCTGACAGAATAGCATATGCAAACAGGACAGACCCAGATCAGACTGCTCCCTCAGGAGCAGTCTGATCAGGGTCTGTACTTTTTGCCATTCCATTATATATTTTAAGAAACAACTGCATAAAAAGCAAAGTTGAGGCCAAAATATTATGGAATAAAGCGTTAGAAATTTTAGGACATTTGCTGTACCCAAATTAATATTTTTCTTAGTTCTGCACGAAAACATATTACATGCGTTGCTAATCATTAGAAGAACCTCAGTGAGGTTCTTCTACCTAAGTGAGGTTTTTCTAATGAGAACCAAAAACATACATTTTCAATGTATCAAAAGCCTTAACTCTTTGCATGCTGGGTAATTTTGCATGCTTTTTTTTCGTCGGTGGATTTTTTTTTTAAATTAACTTTTCAAAAAAATGTTCCAGGAATACCATCAGAATGTCAAACAGTTTAGATCCAGATCAGGCCCAACATTTGTCGGGCCTGATCTGGGTCCAAACTGTTTGCAAAAGTTATCAGCAGATGACAGAAGTTACCACCAGCAGGGAAAGAGTTAATCAGATATTGTGACTTTGCTGACTGGTCTGGCTCTTTACTGTTTATATATACCCTGCCCCAAAGACCTCTTCTCACACGATGCAGCTCAGATTTTTTTCCATGGTATATATTAATTGTCAGAGTTCAATTGTTTGTATTTGCAGATTTATCTTCACTACCGGTTCATCTGGAAGAGATACTGGTTGGTGCGATCTCTCTTGCAGGCCATAGCATTCTACTTAGCTTACTATACTGCACTGTCCCGAATCTCAGACTATATGCATCATTGGTCAGACGTACTCTCAGGAGCCATAATAGGAACCTCAATTAGTTTGCTTGATGTAAGTTTTAACCATAAAAATGCCATGCAAAATTGTTGTAGATGAATAAGATGAGAGTAATTTTTTTAGTATTTTTCAGAGTTAATAAGACTTGACATTTGTTAGATGCAGCCTTTATCACATTGTTCTTTTCCACTAGAAGCAGCCCATACCACATTTTCAGTGTCTGTTGAACACTTTCACTGTCAGTCATGGCTGCAGGTATCCATTGAAGGTACTGTCTTTTACCCACATATACACTGGGCCCTCAAAAATGTTGTTTTCAAACAAAAATGTGTAGATTATATAGAAAAATAACCATTTATGGTCATTTTGAGCTCGCCTGTAAGAAAGTACAGGAAGAGCTATTGCACTCTTCCCGGCGTTGGTGCTGGCATTGGCGTCAGCGTTGGCTGCGGCATCGGCATTAACAAAAATGTTAAAGTTTTACGTCAAAGTTTTTAAGACCTTATATTTCTTAAATCCTTAGATGGATTTAGTTTATATTTGGTATAATTATAGATGTTGGTCCAATATTTTATTGAGCCCTATCAACAACCCTGCTGATGACCTATAGGTCAAGGTCACAGACTTAGACATTTTATGTTAATGTTTTGCTTCAAAGTTTTTAAGATAGCTAAATTTCTAAATCCGGGGGTGGTATGGTGTGGCAAAGGTGTTGTGTATCCTACGTCACAGGGGCATCCAACTGAAAATTGGCTTACAGTTGGACAAGGCTTGCTATCCTTGTAGTAGGTAAGGGTGGAGGGGAAAGTTTTTATTTCTTCCCCTTCATTCCTGTTCCTCTTTCTTCCCTGTCTCCCTCTTTCATCTCCTTTACTATTCCTTCTTGCCGGCCTCGGTGGCTCAGTTGGATGCGCGTCAGACTGGAGACCAAGAGGTCGCGGATTTGACCCCTGCGGAGGTCAGCAACATTCTTTCGTGGAGATTGATCATGAAATATTTTCTACGGTCATTCTCTCCCTTCTGCTGATTCAAGAAGGGCAGTTGTCGGTTTCTGGCGAAAGACTGTGCACAGTACTGGTTAACCGGTTAGAGGACTAAGCCTGCCCAGTAAAGGTGGGGTTAGGTAAACTAACCTCGCTCAACATGACCCCATTGGGTTGACTGGGCTGTAAAACCTGAACACAAACAAACTATCTCTTCTCTTTTCTCCCTTTCTCTGGGAGATGACACAAAATTACCCACAAGGGTTGACGTGTCATTAAACCCCAACACAGTCAAATTTCTGTATCCTTGCATGGATTTACTTTATATTTGGCATGATAATAGATATTGGTCCAAAATTTATTGGGCACTATCCTCACCCCTGCTTAGGACATATAGGTCAAGATCACAGACTTAGAAATTTTATGTTAAAGTTTTGAGCCAAAGATTTTAAGATCTCTTAATTTTTAAGTCCTTGCATGGATTCACTTTATATTTTGTATGATAATACATATTGGTCCAAAATTTTATTTGGCACAACCCCCACCCCTGCATATGACCTAAAGGTCAAGGTCACAGACTTAGAAATTTATGGTAAAGTTTTGTGTTAAAGTTTTTAAGATCTCTTTATTTCTAAATCCTTCTATGGGTTTACTTAATATTTGGCATGATTTTAGATATTGTTCCAAAATTTTATTCAGCACTATCCCCACCCCTGCTTATGACATAGGTCAAGGTCACAGACTTACAAATTTTATGCTTAAGTTTGCGTCAAAGTTTTTGTGGTTTTTTTTTTGTTTTGTTTTTTTGTTTTATTAATTTATATTTTGTATAATTATAGATGTTGGTCCAAAATTTTATTGAGCCCTATCCACACCCCTGCTGATGACCTATATATAGGTCAAGGTCATCAACTTAAAAATTTTATGTTTAAGTTGTGTGTCAAAGTTTTAAGCTCTCTTAATTTCTAAATCCTTGCATGAATTTACTTTATATTTGGCATGATTATAGATATTGGTCCAAAATTTTATTCAGCACTATACCCGCCCTATGACCTAGGTGTCAAGGTCATGGACTTTGAAATTTTATGTAAAAGTTTTACTTCAAAGTTCTTAAGATCTTGTAGTCACTCAGCTACTTTTCAGTTATACTAAAACACACACTATGATCTTGATTTTAAGGTCATAGTCTTAATTTTTTTTTATTTGATTGACAAGAGCGAGTTCAGGCGAGCGTCCTGTCTGGCGACAGGTCTTGTTCTGTATAATCTGGACATTCTTGTTTGGATACAACACAGTCCAAAATATAGAAAATGAACAGGTATGGTCATTTTCTATAAAATCTAATCATTTTTTCTGTAAAATCTAGACATTTTTATTTGGATACAACACAGTTATTTACCTAACACGATTTTCACTTTGGATCCCAGCAATCATGTTATAAAGAGGTTGTGGTGTAGTATAGATTATAAGGGAGATAACTCCTCAGTGCAAATACATCATAATAATTTTAGTATTAAATGCTCTTTCCAGTAATATGCAATATGAAGTCAATTTCAGATTTTGTCTAAAGTAAATGAATATGAAAATGAAAGTAGAAAAAACATAGTGTAATCAGATTTCATTGATTACAAAAATAGTTATAAACACTAAAAAAAAGTGTCCAGTGGTAAATGTTTGCAGACATAAAAAAAAGCTGTTGAAACAATATTACATGGCTCTGACCCTTCAAGAAGGGAATTCTCTTTAGAAAGTAGCAGATATGGTGAAAATTCTGATGTTGACACAGGTAACATCCAAGCTTTACCCCACCCATCTCCTGGTCAAGTAGCTCCTGTGACCAATATCAACAGTATAAATACATACAAACAGCAATTTTCTCAACTGTCATTGCTGTTAGCCATACAGTATTCAAGATATTACACGACAGATGTATGCACCCAAAATTCCATAATAACTTAAACACTACTTGGCACAGAGATACTGATGACTTGGCAGTGATAGTATTAATCCTTGTCCTGCTGAACCCAGATATACTCTGCCTTTGCAAACAGTGTAGATCCAGATCAGTTGGCTTCTACAGAAGCCAATTGATCTGGATCTGCACTGTTTGCAATTCATTATATGAATTTATGTCAACAATCTGGATCAAGGAATCTTATTGGCTGAAAGTTAGAAGTGGATGGGGCATCTCAATTTATTCAGCATGGCAAGGGTTAACAGGTTTCATTTGTGTATTTATTTGAACCACTCCATGGGAAAAGGTGTCTTATTGGCATATCATAGCTCCAGATTAGGTATGTTTAATTCTCCGCAAAAACATGTGGTAATCATTAGAAGTCATTCAACAGAGGAGAGCCGGCATCGGTGGCTCAGTTGGATGCGCCGTCCGACTGGAGACCAGGAGGTCGCGGGTTCAACCCCCGCCGAGGTCGGCAACATTCTTTCTTGGAGATTGATCATGAAATATTTTCTACGGTCATTCTCTCCCTTCCGTTGATTCAAGAAGGGCAGTTGTCAGTTTCTGGCGAAAGAATGTGCGGAATACTGGTTAACCGCTTAGAGGACTAAGCCTGCCCAGTAAACGTGTGGTTAGGTAAACTGACCGCGCTCAACATGACCCCATTGGGTTGACTGGGCCGTAAAACCTCAACACAAACAAACAAACAACAGAGGAGAGGTGCTTCTTATGAGTACCCATAACATGTTTCTGTGGAGAAGTGCTTCTAATAAGTACCCACAACATATGTCTTCATGGAGAAATAAGACAAAATATTTTCCTGCTACCCCCTGTTTTCTGGAGCTATGTACAGTCAACTCTCATTATCTCGAAGTCCAAGGGACTTTCTGAAATACTTCGAGATATCCGTACCTCGACATATCAGATTTGCGGAATTGAGGAAAACTAGAAATCAAACAACCACATTTAACAAATGAATGTGTAATTTAAATCCTGAAGTTAGATATAATAGTGAAAATATTGTGGAAAAGAGGAGAAATTGCTTTCTCCTCTTTTCCACAATATTTTGTTACCTATTGTCAGATTTCCATGTTAAAACAGGGACCAGAGTTTCACTTCGAGATAAGCGGTTATTCGAGATAAGCGAGGGCGAGATAACGAGAGTCGACTGTATATGCAAACAGTAACAAGCTTGATCAAAGAGCAAAGCCGTTCACTCTGAATACACTTATGGTCTACAGTACCTGCTGATGTGCAGGCTGATCTGGGTCTTTGCTAACCACATATGCCCAAAAGGCATCTATTTATATGGTATGACACATATGTCTATTTTCTTTAAACAGGCATTCTTTGTATCACCTTTACGAAAACGACTCCCATCAAAATGCTCTGCATGTGATACCAGTCTTCCTTTGTATGTAAGACGAGATTCAGAAGGTGGAAGAATAGGACTTAGGGCTGATGATAGGAACCTTCAAGCCAAAAGTCATTAACACAGACAGAAAATTAAAGACTACAGAGGTGAAAGGTCACCATTCCAGGGAACCAATTATTTTGTTATGCTGAGATTCACATAAAATACTGTTGTTTTCTTGTACTGTTTTCACATTGTCATTCCACTTGTCCTCTTGACCTCTGGTTTTCATTCAATGCAGTGTTTCTCATTGGATTTGAAGATGAATGTATACACCTGGTACTTATTTTTTTAAACATTTTTGACAAGAGAAATATCTTTTTGTGATTTCCCATTTGCTTGCCTGTGTACCAAATTCCTTCTGAAAAGATGTCTACTTCAAAGAGAAGAATTTGTCCTGAGAGGAGCAAATTCTTCCCTTTTAGAGTAGACCCCTTTTTAGAAGGGAGCAAAACAAATTTGAGTAGTATCCCTTGAAAGTGTATCATATCCCTCAAAAACAAAATTCATAAAATGAGTAAATGACGACTTAACACAGATCATGTTTAAATATTAGAATTTTCATGAGTTGTTGACTTTGATGAAGGCAAAAACGTAGGGTACCTAGTAAGTGCTGCTTACTGACATAATTAGTTTCTTTGTTGCAATACTTATGGCTGATATGATTCTTATGAGGTTCAAAATAATGTTTTCATGGAGAAATAAGTAATATTATAAAAACAAAACCATCTGAATGCTTTGACAATTAGACCAGGGAAAAATAATAATGAGACATAACTTATTATCTATCATTATTAATGAGGCAAAAGGAAGTAACTGTTTTGCAGAGGAGGGCAATTGTATTTCATCCCCCTTCCCCCGCACCACCACCTTTTTTGAAAAACAGCTTAATTCCTTCAAAGAACTCTCCATATGTTTCTTCTTTGAAAATTAGGTTTTCAGTTTTTTTAGCATATTTACTATGTAAAATGGCAACGTTGGCCTGCACGCCTATAGTTAACATGCATGAAACTCACCACTGTACCCTGCCCATGTCTCTCATCTGATCCCTGCCAAAGTTATCAATCTCGCGAATTGAAAACTGGCGAGAAACAGTTATTTTCCTAAAATGTTTTTTTCTTTTTCTTTTCATAAATCCTTAAAGATGTTTTTAAATGGCAAGAAATATACACACATTATTTTCAGTAAATAATGCATAAATGAAAAAAAAATAATAATAATACACCGGGCCCATCAGGCATAGTGGTGGAGATGATAAGAGCGGCCTGTGACATGAGCGCCTCCATGATCGGTGACCTCGCAGTTGCAGTCATTCGTGATGGCAAGGTACCCTCTGACTGGGAGCAGAGTTTCATTGCTGCCTCTACAAGGGAAAAGGGGATGCATTGGAAAGGGGCAACTACCGCGGTCTCAAGCTGACAGAGCAGGTTATGAAAATCCTGGAGAGAATTGTGGACGGCCTCATCAGACAGTTGGTGTCAATCGACGATTCCGAATTTGGCTTCGTCCCAGGCAGAGGCACTACAGATGCAATCTTTGTTGTCAGGCAGCTGCAAGAGAAGTATCTAGCTGCCAATAAGAGACTCTACATGGCTTTCGTAGACCTGGAGAAGGCGCTGGATCGAGTGCCTCGGAAGGTCATCTGGTGGGCGCTGAGAAAACTTGGTGTGGAGGAGTGGATTGTGCGACTGGTGCAGGGGATGTATGCAAATGCACGGAGCCGTGTCCGTGTTGGTGAGGGGTACAGTGAAGAGTTTGAAGTGAAGGTTGGTGTTCACCAAGGATCAGTACTCAGCCCACTGCTCTTCATCATTGTGCTTGAAGCCTTATCACGAGAGTTCCGCTCTGGGGTCCCCTGGGAGGACCTCTATGCCGATGACCTTGTTATCATCGCTGAATCGCTTGAGGAATGTGTCAGGAGGCTCTTGACTTGGAAAGAAGCAATGGAGAAGAAAGGACTGAGAGTAAATGCAGGAAAGACAAAGATCATGATCTGCAGTATGGGACTGGACCTCCTGCAGAGTTCAGGCGAGTTTCCATGCGCTGTCTGTCACACTGGAGTGGGCAGCAACAGCATCTTCTGCAATGGCTGCAAGCACTGGGTGCACAAGAAATGCAGTGGGCTCAAGCGCTTGAAAATGACCCTGACTATAGATGTACACGGTGCCGGGGAACTGCACGCCCCTTGGATGGCAGACCACAGAAGGAAGTACAGGTCGGACCTGACAAGCTTGAGGTGGTAGCTTCCTTTTGCTACCTAGGAGACATGCTCTCAGCAGCAGGTGGCTGTGAATTTTCAACCATAACACTTGTGAAAACCGCCTGGAAGAAGTTCACGGATCTGCTACCAGTCCTCTCTTCACGCCACCTCTCTTTCAAAACAGGTGGCCATGTGTACAGCTTTTGTGTGTGTAGCGCAATGCTCCATGCCAGCGAGACTTGGCCATTGACAAAGCCGAACCTCCAGCGTCTGCAGCAAAATGACAGGGCAATGATCAGACAGATCTGTAATGTCAGGCCGCAAGACATTGTCACCACCAGGTCCATTGATCTACTTGTGCGGCTTGGCATTGAGGATCTGGAACTCATTCTGAAGGAGAGAAGACTTCGATGGTATGGACATGTGGAACGCTCCAGTGGTGCAATCAAGACAGCCTTTGACATACAGGTTGATGGAAAGCATGGGCCTGGGAGGCCCAAAATGACATGGAAGCAGCTGACAGAGAGGGATTGCAGAGAGTGGAAGCTCTCGGCTATCAACCCTCATGATAGACGTACCTGGAGATCTGGTGTGAGATCTGCCATGCGTGCAGCAAGCCAGCTATCTGGAAGGGGGCCCACTGATGTGGATGTTGCCCCTGTACCTGCATGTTAATCAAAAATCCGATTTTATATATATATATATATATATATATATATATATATATATATATATATATATATATATATATATATATATATATATATATATATATATATATTGTAATAATTTTGAATGATTCACCTGGCACTTTCATCTCAGTTCATCAGAAGCAACCAGATACTATAACTCAAAGCGTCTACTGATAATCATAACACTATATATAGAACCAGTCGGATTTTGACACTGTTTTACAAAAACCATTTTCATATACATTTTTTTCTACACTTGTTTAACTACATACAGAAATTTCAAAGTACATGGTGCCAGGAAATTGCATGCGCCTTGGATGGCAGACCACAGAGGGAAGTCCAAGTCAGACCTGACAAGCTGGAGGTAGTAGCTTTCTTTTGCTACCTAGGAGACATGCTCTCAGCAGGAGGTGGCTGTGAACTTGCGACCACAACAAGTGTGAAAACCGCCTGGAAGAAGTTTAAGGAGCTGCTGGGGGTGGTCGGGTGGTGCGAAGGTGTCATGTATCTTGTGTCACCGGGGCGTCCAACTGATATTCGCTTACAGTTGGGCAAGGCCTGCTATCCTTGTCATAGATAAAGGTAGAGGGGGAATGTTTTTATTTCTTCTGTTTCTTCCCTTTCATTCCTGTTCCTCTTTCTTCCCTGTTCCTCTCTTTCATCTCTTCTACTATCTCTTCTTTCTCTTTTCTCCCTTTCTCTGGGAGATGACACAAATGACCCACAATGGTTGATGTGTCGTTAAACCTCAACACAATCAATTAAGGAGCTGCTACCAGTCTTCAAGCCACCTCTCTTTCAAGACACCTGGCCATGTGTACAGCTGTTGTGTGCAGAGCGCAATGCTCCATGCCAGTGAGACTTGGCCATTGACAAAGCCAAACCTCCAACATCTGCAGCGGAATGACAGGATAATGATCAGACAGATCTGCAATGTCAGGCTGCAAGACGTTGTCACAACCAGGTACAATGAGCTACTTGCATGGCTTGGTATTGAGGATCAGGACCTCATTCTGAAGGAGAGAAGGCTCCCCTGGTATGGCTGTGGAACGCTGTAATGGTGCAGTCAAGACGTCCTTTCACATACAGGTTGAGGGAAAGTGTGGGCCAAGGAGGCCCAAGATGACATGGAAGCAGCTGACTGAGAGGGATTGCAGAGAGTGGAAGCTCTTGGCTATCAACCCTCATGATAGAAATATGTGGAGATCTGGTGTGAGATCTGTTATGAGTGCAGCAAGCCAGCTATCTGGAAGGGGGCCCACTGATGTGGATGTTGCCCCTGTACCTGCAAGTTAATCAAAAATCCAATTATGATATGATGATATATAAAGCATTAAAAAATATATAATTGTTTATTCTTGACTACTTCAATAATGTTGGTCAACGTTAAAGAGATGCTCATTGGAAATAGCTAATCAAGGTTGCATTTGGCGGGAATAGTAATAAAAATAGAGCCAGTCTAGTATATGTTTTTGCGTCTGCATCGTTACAGATTGTAACTCTGTCCTGCATCAACAAAAACAATAACACTGTTCAGTTAACTTTGAAAATTAAGCAATTGCCATGTCCGTTTGTAGGCAGTGCCAGTTGTCCAGCCTTATAATGAAGTTATTAAATTAAGGTGACATTAACTATATGCCTCATCAAAAGTTAAGCGCAGTTTACAGTCTGTGTTGTCATGTTTTGCAATGCATGGGTAGAAACTATACTCTCAAAGGAGAATAACGGACATTTAGAATATCTAAAGGTGTCAAATGGCTTATATTTCCATCTGCAGCAGTGAAGTTAAAAATTACTGTTAATTAACTACCTTAATATAGTATCTACATTGCCAAATCAGCCCGCATCATAGGAATGACAAACTCGGCCAGTAAGAAAGACTGGGCCAAATACAAGTAGTATTGGCCCAGATTTTCTGTATTGGCCTATTTTTTTTTTTTTTTTTTCTGTATTGGCGGACTTCTTCCTGTATTGGTCAACTTCCTCCATATTGGCCGAGTTTATTATCGGGATTGATGGTGTAAGATTTTACCCAGTTTCAGGTCATTTTCAATGAATTTCAGTCGTATTAAGAGGATGAGAAACTTGGCGATATTGGTGTTATGAAAAATCTTATTTATTATGATAATCTTTGCTAAGTAAGATGTTTTAAATGTATCGGCCTCAGGCCAATACAGCAGACCTCTGACTTGTAACTAGGCAGTTATGAACTGTCTTGATTAATAACATTATAGTATAGAAAATGCCCAGAAATAGTCACAGTCACAGAAAATAGCCTACCAATAAATCTGTAAAGATTGCCATTTGAAGCAACACAAAAAAAAAAGAACTAAAAAGTTTATGTAGTGTTTTTTATACACGAAAAAAACATATCATATAAGAATTGCATTGACAAGACTATATTACCCACAATATATATCCTTGATGAGGTCTTTCTATTAAATATACATTTTTGGTGCAAAAATAACAAATTATCTTCTGAATACCACCTTTATATGGAGTTCTTGGTTGATTGGATGTAGCCAGGAGCTTTACGAACTGCATGTTCATTAGACATTGACCATTAGGTATGAATTTCTCTGTGAAATAGGAAAATTACATGTACATTTTGGTTTAAATATGTGTCCTATCTAAATACGTCCTGTTAAAAATCTTACTTTATCTTGTGATATATTTAAAATTAAAACTCTACAAATAATGTTTTTAATGACAGTTATGTCCCATGGTATTTAACATTTGTAAAACTTAGAGAACTGAAAAAAGTGGAACAATGAATGTTTCTAGTTTACAATAATTATAATGACATTTGGCCTGTTTCTCCTAAACTGTGTTTATGTTAACCCTTGTCCTGCTGAATAAATTAAGATGCCATGCCCACTTCTAATTTTCAGCCAATCAGATTACTTGATCCAGATTGCTTTCATGAATTCACATACTTAATGGCAAACAGTGCAGATCCAGATCAGTTGCTTCTTCAGAAGCCTGTGTCCACTGGCTTTAACTTTCTGTTTAATGTAAATATCAGGGAACCAGAAGCTTCGGGTTACTGGACAAGGTTACATTTCTGCCTTTTACCAATATTATGATACTACTAAAAAAGTCCAAATTAACAAATATCTGTTAAAGTGAATCTTAATTAAAACTGCCTAGAATAGATCACAGTTTGAACTTGTATCTTGAATTTAAATTATTTTTGACAGTTATGTGGAAGTGAATATTTATTATGGTAATTATGTGTAACATTGGCTTATCTACTGTAATTGTGATAATTACTCATTCCATCCTCAGTCAGTATTGTTAAACTAGAAAATTAGGAGTTGTACAAGTAGCTATTTCATATGATGATAACTGTCCAGATATGAGGGCTTTCAGGTATTATATGAACTCACCATGAAAAAATGTACTTTACAAGTGCCCAGCAAAGACTGGTCAGTCTTCATCTTTAAGCAGTTGATTAGTCTTGATTAGTTGAGTTCTGCTCTGCATACCTAGAGGGCGTAAGCAGTGTTGCAAACTTCATTACTGCTTATGAAGAGTCTCAGTAAAACAGAGACTCCCATTTTCTAATCTCTAGTGTGTTCTTTGTTTCCAAAAGCAATTTTTTTGACATTTATTTTACTGTTTGCTAAAGAATTGTTAGATTCTTGGCTATCCCTAAAGCATGTTACAAAGTTTGTAATCAGGTTGCACGGATGTGCAGGTTGATCTGAGTCCTTGCGAGTACACATTAATAAGGTACTGTACTCTGTCTCATACTGAGCCATATGTTCTGTCTACTCATTATTTATTATCCCCATGTTTTGTAGAGTCATCTACACTGCCAGACAAATATATGCTAAATTTTATTTTACATTTACCTCAGTCATGCAATTCCATGTCAGTGTTTTTTCCTCTGACATATAGGTCAGAGAGGAGGGGTCAAAAAGTCATAAAAGCAAGGGGAATTCCATTGGAGCTCTGTTGACTGTATGTGCCTCAGAACCATCTGAAAGAGGCATTACTTATCAGAACCACAATGTAGGTTTCAATGGAGAAAATAAAAAAAAACAAATCTTAGCCACCTCTACACCCATTGCTGAAAATGTCCCGAAAATTAGAAGTGGGCATCACATCTTAATTTATTCAGCAGGACAAGGGTTAAGAGTCATTTTTGTTTATTCAATTGCCCAATGAAAAAGGGTGGATCCTAACTTTTTGCAAATACATTACACCATTCAAAAGTTGAAATCTTAAATTTCAAACAGCTGGCTATAAATAAAAGAGGACATTTTAATATTTTTGTTTATTCACAGAAAGAAGAAAATGGCACTTGAATGAAATCTCAAGTCTTATTTTCTGTGAAAAGTAAGAAAATTATCACAAATTTTCAATAAATGATATAGCCATACAGAGGGCTAAAGCTTTAAATGTCTATGTACCCTAATTGTACCGATGCTTTGGGTTAGAAAAAATGGCTTATCTGATCTCCTGATTCATGTCACACTCTCTGTTCCTGTGGCAGTAAGTGCTAAAACAGAGAGCTAACCCTTAGCAAAATTTTCAACAGACGACATTTTGAGATATTTTTCTTATTTTTCCCAGAAAACAGGATATGACATTTCATGCAAATTGTCTCCTTTGGAGACACTTTGCATGAAATGTCAAATCCTGTTTTCAAATATCATCAATTTGTCATCTGCTGAAAATGCCCAGAGAGTGGTTAAGGCTAAAATACATGTATAATTGTTATAATAATCTTGGCATTGTATGTATTTAATTTCTTCAAATGTTACCTTATAATATATAGTTACTTATTAAAATAAGATATTATTATACATGGTTTATATTCCTATTTTCTTAAAATATTTGCACATTTTATATTATAAAAAAATCACCTTGTTATTTGTTATCCAGTGCACTGAAAACAATGTATAACCATTTTTTTAAAGATTTTCTTCAGGTTCTGTGTCTTTCAGGGATTTTAACGTACACGTAGGTCCAGATAAGAGGGAGATCCTATAATTTTTTTCTATTTCTCCTTGAAAACATATTTTTTTATATTGTGGGTACTCATTAGAAGTGCCTCATTGAGGCACTTCTAATGAGTACCCACAACAAAAGTTTCCATAGAGAAATAAGAAAAATAGCATTTTTTTTTATCTGGAAAAAATACCTTATCTGGAGTTATGTAATACTGTGTTGATACTGTTTTGACTGTTAAATGCTTAATGCAGCCATGAGCAAATAGAATTTTAAAATACATTTCTTATTTTTTTTTTCACTAAAACACCACCATAAGAATGATACATTAAGTTTACCCCATCTATAATATAGTAAAACGAGCTGTCTTATGGGTATGACTGTATCCATAAGTTTTGGGTGTCAATGACATTCTGGACTGTGAAATGACTATTGAGTCCCTATTTCAATTGAATGGACTCATACAAAAGTGGACGTGTTTCCTGATTACCAGCCTGAGTGACTGAATTGGTATAGTGTCAACATTCAGATCCAGAGGTTGTAGGTTTGAAGCCCTGCTGGGTTATACCTAAGATTTCCAAAAAATGATATTAAATGCTCTTCATCTTGGAACTTGGCTTTAGGAAGAACTGCATGTAATTGTACTGGTGTCAGGATAATGTGACCAGTGGTTGTATTAGTTTGAAGCCTGAGTACTGCAGTGAGAAGGTTGTATAAAAGAATATTTTTTCCCATTGTCAGTCCAGACACCACGAACTGGCAATACAACTGGATGAGAGTGGTCACAAAATGACCTTGTTTCCCCTATATAGAGACCAATTTTGATGGAATTCAAAATGTCTGTCGCATTGTGATGAAACTTGAATCGATGTTCATTAAAATAAGTTTTAACAGAAAACTCGTATTGTATTTGAAATTAATGGTACTATGCCTAATGCTCCAATGATATAGATACAGTAAATGTCCTAAAGTTTAGTATATCAAATTTGCTGACAAAATGGCGTATGCAAACAGTGCAGAGTTGATCAAACTTCTTCTGAAGGAGCAGTCTGATCGGTGTCTATTTTGTTTGCCATTCTACTAAGTATTTTAGGAAACAACTGCATAAAAAGCAAAATTTAGGTCAAATAATAGGGATTTAATTGTTTGTAATTTTAGGATATTTACTGTAACATTTGGTATGACCTACTAGAAACATTACGAAATCACGCCTATTCTAATATACTGAAAATTTTACCACCAAACAATGAAAATTTTCAGATAAAAAATTCTGATGTTTTTCATATTTCTGCTCAAAACATAGATCGTGGGTACTTGTTAGAACCGCCTCAACGAGTACGCACAATCTATGTTTTTTAGCAGATATAAAATGTATACCCCTGTAAACTCCAGTTTTACTATATAAAAGTGGGGTTTAAGGGGTCAAAATTATATAGGCATGTTTTCGTGATGTATTTCATGACCATTTCGTATGTTTTAACATTGTTGAAGGACTGTTGAGAAACAAAAGGATATTCAATGCAATAAATCAGTTGAATAGCTAGTTACTGACTCTCTGTGGAAGTTCCAGGGTGATTGTCTCTGAACCGGTAAAATCAAACTGATCTCCAACATTTCCACAGAGGGCCAGTGACCAATCAAATACAGTGTAGTTGATATTAACATATACAATACTTGTAGTATTCTATTTCTGTGATAATTCATTTTCCATTCCTACACATTCCACATTTTTATACTTATTAAAAGTGCTTTGTTGTTTCTTTCTTTTTTTTTTTTTTTCTTTTTTTTTCATTTTGCTTTGTTTGTCCTGTGTCTTCAAAGTGAGCTACTGTATGACAAAACTTTCCTTGTGAGATATGCAAAATGCACATGACAAGGCTAGACTTTGCAAAGACAGTCTTGTTAGAGCACATGCTGTCTGATTGTAATGCTTAGCTTGCTGGGTAAAATTTTCAGTGAATGACATTTTGATTTTTTTCTTGAGAAAATAAGCTTTGTCATTCCATGCAGAAAACAAATGTAAGAAAATATCACTTGGGCATCTGGGCCCAGTTGTTCAAAGCGTCGTTAGCTGAACGAGCTCATTAAGGGTCATTTCGTTAACTGTTTTAGCAGATTCAATATACAATATTCTGATATTTTTTGCTGAAAAAATGTGAGAAGCTACTCACATTTTTTCAGCAAACAATTTCAGCATATTTGTGTATCACTCGATTTAAATTTTAACGAATCGTTAACTAACGACATCCTTAGCTTTGAACAACTGGGCCCTGCTTAATTTGCCCAGAGAATGCTAAAGTTTAAAATCTTCAACTAACATGAAATGCACATTGTCAACCACAGACCAGTCTTCATATACATGTGATCTGCATAGCTACAGATAAGAGGGGGTATCCACATAACATTTTTCTTATTTCTCGACGAATACATATGTTGTGGGTACTCATTAGAAGCGCCTTGGGGAGGCGCTTCTAATGAGTACCCACAACATATGTAATTGTTGAGAAATAAGAAAGACATCGGCATTTTTCGGATCTGGTTTGGACATGTGCAGCTGTATATGCCAGAAGATTGGTCTTGTCATGAGGCAGCTCAGGATATGATGTATTCTGTTGTATTTGCACATTTGAAATTATAGTTAGTTACACTCCTTGCTTATTGGCTTTACCATTATTACCTGGTTGTAGATAGAATCATGTAGAGACATTTCAAAATATTTAAGTTTACCTTTTGCCCATTTAAGCCTGGCTTCCCATGAAAGAGATATTGGCATAGAGTGTAGACCCAGATCAGATGCTGCAGAAAGCAGCATCTGATCATCGGCTACACAGTTTGCATTAAGTTCAGGAATTTCTACAAAATAATTATGATAATAAAAACTAACCAGACACCCCTTATATAGGAAATGGACCTGTGAAAAGAGTTAAGGTAGAATATTCTACTTGGCATAAATGGGTTAAGGGGACGGAAGGGGTGAAAGGGTTGATTCAGATTACCCGGTAGTTTAAAATTTTCCAGATTTGTTACTGGCAGTAATTTGTACACTGTGTGGCTTTAAAGAGATTATATTATGTATTATAAATGCTATATTTTCCATAAATATTTGGACAGTCATGCCAGAGCAAATAATTTAGATCCAAATTACAGAAAAGGGTAAAAGAAAAGTCCAGGGAATGCCACAATCACAAACCGCAGCCCTTCCCAGACACCAAGAGGAAAACCAAACAAGCACAAATCAAACAAACGTACCAAAAGCACTAAGATTAGCTCTCTCTTCCCCAAGCGAGGTAATCGCAATGCTAAAAGGACTGAAAAACACAAGAACAAAATAACACAAGGTAAGACATAAAACAAATCGCCTCCTAGAATAAACCACAAAGCAACAAAGAGTAAGACTAACTACAGACAACCCTCTTTATACCGACACTCAATACAACAACAAAATTCGTTAGAATGACATGTCCTGTTTACTGTCATGAAACCTTTGCTTAAGAGGTAACAATTAGTCGCAAACTATGCAAGAATATTGTATTTAATACTTTAAAGAAACATATGTTTTGGATATGTGTTAGAACTGCCTCAGTGAGGCTATTCTAACAAATATCCAAAACGTGTTCTATGAGGAAATAAGAAGAAAACCTTTCTTACATATCAGTCTGCTCTCAAGCATTCTGTACAACAGCAAATTCATTTTAATGGCAGTGTCTTTGGGAAAGAGTTCACAGTATAGTGCTCTGAGGATAATTTGACAGCGATATCACAGCAGCTACCAATCTACCTGGGTAAAGCAGGTTTTGCATGAATTATTGGGAAAATATTACAAATAATTTTATGTAGTATACAATCTTATTTCTATAAGTGTGTTTTAGTTAAGTATGTTGCAATAGCACAGTGGTATAGAGAAGCCTTCTGGACGAACCATTAGATGATTGTTTAGTGCACAAGTCCTAGCAGTACCTCAGCTTTTTTTTGCTTTTTTTTTTTAATTACTTTTACTTCGCTAATGGTCCTTGTATATTACATATATTATAATAGATATATATTATTGGCTATTATTATGGCATTGTTGACATTTTTACACAAAGGACATGCTTCCAGCATTCTTGTCTCTATCTATATGTGCATGGATTTGTCAGCACATGGAAATCATTCAAACTAAAAGTTTAACTAGACTTATGGATTTATGTCTTGTCTTTTTTTTAATTATTTTGAATAGTTAAATTATTTTAAATCTGTTCCATGATTATTAATTCAGACTACATTTTCTTTCTTAACATATTTTTCTTTTATATTTACAGTATAAAGTAATAAAACACTAAGATTTGAACCCCATTATGTCCAGATTTGTAGTCTAGAAAAACTACCTCTGGGCTATTACAGATTTACTGTTACCGCTGTTTACAATATTTATTGAAGGTAGCTGTTTGGGTGGCATTTACCTATTTATTAAAGTGGACTTGGCCTAACTTTATAAACAATCCGTGTTGGCTGGTCAACTTATCCTCATCTGGGGCGTGATATTTCAGTGAGGCAGCACTCTAAAAGTGAGCATTGAGCTCCCTGCCACATCCAGACACCGTCGCAATATGACTGAAAGTATGCTGATGGCTGTTGAAAGCGATGTTAAGTCCAAATCAAACAAACAACGTATCCTCAGATAATAGTACAGCTCCTAGTTTGCCAATCTGTCACAATATTTTTGACATATCTAAAACAAAGGCAATCAAATGTGTTTGTAGAGATAATAGGATAAGTATGATGAGTTCTTATGGTGTCCTAATATTATGATAATTACAGTTGGTTGGAAAAAAGATCCCAAATTGCATTAGTTTATTATTATGTAACTTTTTGGTTTCTGTTATGTTAAAACGAGGAATAAAAAGAATGGCAGTCAGTTGTTGCCAATAACAGACTATCATAAAAGAAAACAGTTTTGGACATGTTAAAAAAGGAATCCATCTGAACACAGTTTATGATATACACAGTGAAATAAAAGTCAGTTGTGAACAGTTGAAAACAATTAATTATGGGGAATTGATGTTTTTAAGGGAGACAACTGTCAAAATTGTTTTTCTACATGTACCTTCTAAAAATTGTTTTTGCTCCCTTCTGAAAAGTGGTCTGCTCTGAAAGGAAAGAATTTGCTCTCAATGGGATCAAATTCTCTCCGCTTTAAAGTAGACCACTTTTCAGAAGGGACTTAATGTGCTGGAAAACATTAACCTTTGTCCTGCTGAACCCGGATTTACCCTGCCTTAACAGTGTAGATTCAGATCAGTTGGCTTCTTCAGAAGCCAACTGATCTGGATCTGCACTGTTTGTCATTCAGTACCTGAATTTATATCAACAACCTGGATGAAGTAATTTGATTGGCAGACAATTATTTGTTTGTGTTGAGGTTTTACGCCCCAGTCAACCCAATGGGGTCATGTCGAGCACGGTCAGTTTACCTAACCACGCATTTACTGGGCAGGCTTAGTCCTCTAAGCGGTTAACCAGTATTGTGCACATTCTTTGTTAACCAGCATTGGCACATTCTTTCGCCAGAAACTGACAACTGCCCTTCTTGAATCAGCGGAAGGGAGAGAATGAACATAGAAAATATTTCATGATCTATCTCCAAGAAAGAATGTTGCTGACCTCAGCTGGGGTTGAACCTGCGACCTCCTGGTCTCCAGTCGGACGGCGCATCCAACTGAGCCACCAAGGCTGGCAGGCTGACAACTAGAAATGGGTGTAGCTTCTTAATATATTCAGGGTTAATGTTCACCTCGCAACAATAGCCAGCTCCTCATAACCACATTTCTGATTCAAGAAGGGCAGTTGTCGGTTTCTGGCGAAAGAATGTGCACAATACTGGTTAACCGCTTAGAGGACTAAGCCTGCCCAGTAAACGTGTGGTTAGGTAAACTGACTGCGTTCGACATGACCCCATTGGGTTGACTGGGCCGTAAAACCTCAACACAAACAAAATACACATTCAAAAGGGTGACACAACACTGTTAGTAGCAGCTGGAAATAATTTAATGGCCTAATTGTTTTTTTTAATGGAAAAAATCCCAAAATTAACACTCACTCAACCGCAGCAATAAGAAAAATACATTCTGGATACCCATTCTTATGTGGAGCTATGTTCCAAAATGATAAAATGACAGAAAATGACCCACAAGGGTTGATGTGTCATTAAACCCCCACACAATCAAAATCCTGAATGATCAAAGTGATGATAGAGGAAGTAGTAGATTGTGGCTATTGTAGAGAGATTGCACTGTACGTTTTAGCTTTTGTAAAATGTTTAATCTGTGAAATTTCATGTAAATCAACACCCTATGCAAATACCAGTTAAATGTACTTTTTCGTTGTTAATTGTTGCTTGAAGAAGGATCAGGGATATTGTATTTGCCTTAACTATTTGGGACATCTGAACTCCTTACCATACCTGCCCTAAAATTTGAACAAATCCTTTTCAATTCCTGGTGATATTTCCAAAAACTGCTGGATGAGTGGCAGTGTAGACCCAGATCAGATACCACATTCTCACCCAGATCATATGGACATTCGGTGGTATCTGATCTTGTTCTGCACTGTTTGCATAGGCCTGTCTGTCCCAATAGTTCGGGTAAATATGGTAATTGTTAAATATGGTATGAGGCTATCTAAACAGAAATTAAAGTTATAAGTCATGCAACCAAGCATGCATATACACACATTCTGATCAGAGTTTGTGAAATATTCTGCTGTTCATGTATGTCTTTGTTGGGATGATCATGTAACCCATATAGTACCTACCAAGACATTAATGGATGACAAGTTTATGATACTTTTTTTGTTGTTGTTTTTTTTTTTGTTGTTGTTTTTTTTTCGAGAAAATAGGATTTTACATTTCAAATGAATCTTCTATATTTACCTGAAATGTCAAGTCCTCTTTTCTTGGGCAAATAGAAAGAAACTATTTTAAATTAAGATGCTGTCTCCTAATATCTAGATTTGGTACTTCAATGGTTATTATTCATACAAACATTTGTTGCTGATGAAAGAGATACTCAGAGATCTCGGTTACTATGCTGACCTGTGATGTAGTTTGTATTAGACAGGTAAGAAATAAAACAGTGAACATTTCTAATAAGCTCTCTTGTTGCGTTTTTTACTTCATATCCCTGCCATTTTATTATGTGCAAGGTAGGAAAAAATAAAATAATAAACACGATAATTCATAAACACTTTTTTTTTGTCATTTGCCAGGTCAAGCATTTTGGTCACTCATCCATGCACTAACTACTGTATAGGATGCTTAATTTCGTGGAAAGAAACAACTGTAATTGCGTCACCATAAAATCCTGCTTCCAAAGCAAAGCTGCAGAAGTGATTTTTATCCTGTTATGTTATATTTCTCACCCTCTTGTATTGACATTACCCTGACATCACAGTATTTACTGCCCATATCCAACAGACCCAAAGCTGAAGCTTATGTAATACCTGGTACACCTATCCCTGTATAGTTGTGGAGATGATGGAGGTATCATCTCACATCCCTGTTACCACCACCAATGCAGTATTTGCTAGATGGTTCCCGAAGTCAAAATTCGCTGTCATCCAGTAGCTACATTACATAACTGTGGCGGATCCAGGATGATATCTGAGGGGGTTCAATTTGATTAACTGTACTTTATGTATTTAGAAAGACAGTCCTGAGCAAATGGTGTAGACCTAGATCAGACGCTGCAGAATGCAGCGTCTAATCAGGGTCTACACTGTTTGCTATTCATCTAGCAATTTTAAACACATTGATAAGTAGTAAAATTGACTTGTTGAAGAGTGGTATAAGATAAAGAGTAAGGGATGCGAATATTTAGGGTAAATATGGTATCCCAGATTTATCAACTTTATCCAAAACTTCCCATGAAAATGGACTTTTGAGTCAAATTTTTTGATGTCGTCTGAACTCCCTCTGAATCCACCCATGTAATAGCCTAAGTATTGGGACACACAAGCCTCAGCAAAGCGTAGACCCAGATCAGAGGCCACAGAACATGGTGTCTGTTAAGGGTCTACACCGTTTGCCACATTTCAGGCAGTTTTGCAAATACACCAACAGGTAATAAAAGGACTTGTTCAAATTTCAGGACAAGCGTCGAAGTAAAGTGTCTTAATTCACAGGATTAAAGGCTCCATATTCCTCAAAAATAGACATTTTATTATCCAAGAAAGGTTCAATCATAAAATGCAGCACCTGACAGCCTGTAAAATTTCAGTAAGTCTCTTGTTCTTGAACTGGATCAAAAATGAAATTATTTTTATTGTATCACTGAATTAATGTTGCCAACATTAATTCCGAGATACGATAAAAAATCATTTGTTTTGATCCAGTTCAAAAATCAAAGCACCAAGAGTGCTGATGGGGGCGGTTGCCGGAACTCCTAAACTGACTGGGATTTTCGTTGAAATAAAATAAGCAATACATAAACAATACTCAATAATGACAATCCGTTTGTGGTTTTCTCCATTTAATGCAGATGTCTGCATTTCAAATACAGATATCTCTTTTAATAAATACAGGTCTGTAATTTTTGGAATTACAGGTATCTTTAATTGAAATGCAGATATCTATAATTCTAATAGGGATATATCTAACTGAAATGCGGATATTGGTATTTGTGAAATACAGACATGTCTATTTTCTATCATAATATAGGTATCTGCATTTTAATAGAGATATCTACATGTCAAATACCGATATTTGCATTTCAATTAGAGATATCTCTAAGCTGAATTCTGGATATCTGCATTTCAGATAACAGGTATCTCTAATTGAAATGCGTATACCTGTATTGAAATGAGATATCTGAATTTCTAAATTTAATACATACATATGTATTTCATTTAGAGATCTCTGCATTTCAATGAGATATCTGCATTTATGATTGAATTAGAGATATCCCTATTCACTCTTCTTATGGGAAACTGTTATTTACCTCGCCGATTTTTACATGCGCATCGTTCACCGGTTACAAATACCGATGTGACGGACGGCGCAGTTCGCCCCCTTACAGATGACACAATTAACAGATGACAGAAACTAATTAAAGATGCTCAAGCTTTCACATTATCATCTCTTTACAGTCAAACCCATCGCTATGTATCCCAGCTAGCATTCTACGTAAATCTACATCGGGCCATCATCGGCCCGTCAGCTACCCTGACGGGCCGATGACGGCCCGATATAGATTTACGTAGAATGCTGACTTGGTAAACATTCCCATATTTTGGCTACTAACAAGCATACATAAACTTTATTCGCATAGGCCGCCATCTTTGTTGTGCCAAAAGACAGCTTGAAAATAGCCCGTTCTCTGCCTTTTTTCTGTGGTTAGTAGAACCGCGGCTAGGATAACTTTTTTTTTTCAGAGATTACTATAGAGCGCGGGATTTGCACCGATTTCTGGTGGCCTCTCACAGTTTGATGTACTGGACATTACGCAAACACGTCTATTCAAATATATAGAAAATTACACCCCAAAAAACTGAAAATTTTCAAATAAAAGAACTCTGATATTTTCATATTTCTGCTGAAAACATAGATTGTGGTACTCGTTAGAACCGCCTCGGCGAGGCGGTTCTAACGAGTACCCACAATCTATGTTTTTGATCAAAAATAAGAAAAATAATGCATACCCCTGTAAACCCCAGTTTTACTATATAAAGTGGGGTTTAAGGGGGTCAAAATCATATAGGTATGTTTTCGTGATGATGAGGGCGTGCTTCAGCAAAAAAAAAAAAAAAAAAAAAAAAAAAAAAAAAAAAAATCCAGCAATTTTCCGTGTGTGATTTTCATTTTTTCCGGTCATAAAAGTATTTAAGAAGTTGTTTTTCGTTCATTTTTCTCTGACATGAAAGCAGGGTATCAAGTACTGATAAAAATTCAATGTTATCACTCATCTTACCAATGGACATTACACGTTACAAAGGGAAACAACTTAGCTTATACGTTATCGCGGTTATACAAGGGAAACAAGTCAACCACTAGATAACATTATGCTGGCAGCAAATGCCAATCATGTTCTTTAAATATTTCATTCTGATAATAATCGTAGAATGTAAGTATTTTAAGCACTATTTTGTTATTGTTTGCATGTTCTGAGGCAGAACTTTGGCTAACTATTATAACGGTACGAAATGATCTATTACGAAACGTCCCGCCTATATTACCAAATTGGTCAATTCCAGCAATACCGCTCGCTCAGGTTTTACTAGGGCACTAGATAAGTAGAAAGAAAAGAAGACACGCAAGATATTTAATAGGTGAATTAATGCCTCGCACCCTATGGATTTTGACCCTTCCCACCCCACTCTGTGTCTTAATGGGTGAGCTCCCCCCTCTATTGCAAATTCCTAAATATTACCCCTGCTTGTTGGTCAAAGTTGTAGATTTAGTTTGCTTTACCGGAATACTGAAGTATTCATAATCGTCAGCCGATATTATACACATTATGATCAAATCATATTTCTTCAAAAGTTTGACGTTTTCTTTGCTTTTGTTCACTTATTCGCTATTTATAAGCATCGGAGTGTATAAAGCTAATACATGTATGTTTAAATGCAGAATTTAGCCTTCTCAGCGTTAGCAGGGAACTAGTTTGGAGGCGATTTTAGGTAGTTATTAGGTAGGTATTTTTCAGCTGAACGGATAGTTGAAATGCAGTATAGTAAATCTGGTGGCGGTAAACGAGAGACTGAATTTTTACAGGCTGTCAGATGCCACATTTTATGATCATATTAATACCACTCGTATATCAATTTATTAAACCTTTGCTTTCTTGGATAAAAATGTACATTTTGAGGCATATGATGCCTTTAATACGTGCCTATTTCTTTACATTTGAGATAATGAAGCAATGTACCTAATGGTATGTACACGCAGACAGCTTATTAGTGTTCTTTGAACTGAGTATTCGCTGAGCACTCTGTAGGTAGGCAAGGATCAAAAGTTTCTATAAACTATAGACTGATGTGCCTAAGACTGTGCAGATGTGGAGTCTTCGTTGGCGCGCGTTTTGTTTTCGCTTTTTGAGACCCATTTATCCATCTTGCATTAAAAAAGTTTCAATATTTGTATTAAGGCTGCACATGGGATTATACACCTTTCTAAAATGTTCCAAGCGAATGATGTCTGGGTATAGAGCAACGTGTTCATTCTCAACGTACAGAAATCACTGTGAAAAAAGCTATGCTTCTGGAGAATATCTGTTTTTCTACCTCACCTTTTCCTCCTTTTTTTTAATTTCTTTTTCTCTTCCCAAAGATTGGTATGTCATATTTTATTTTGGGCATCGTCTGGGTCCCTTCAAAAGGGACTTTGACTTTTCTTTGGTGCCTCGGGAGGGCTGTGCTTTGTAATTGTGGCATTTCTTTGGTATCTTCACATATTTCTCAAGGTTATCTTCTATTTCTTGTGTTAGTTGCGTAATAAAGTGTGCCTTATTACATGTATGTATTCTGTAAATCATGGTTGGTGGCTACGAGTAGATTATAGGAGGGGCAGGGAGGCAATAGATTAGTTATAAGTATATGGGCCCCAGCAGGCACATGACATTTATACAACGTCGGCTCAACGTCGATGCAACGTCATGAGGCGACGTTGTATTTGCAGGGTCAGAACGTGAGAAAACGTATCTTGGAAACGTTGCATCATTGGCTATCCAAAATGCGGTCAGTGAAGATTCTGATCAGATTGTACGAATATGCAGACTGATCTGACACTTCGCTAAGCCATACATGTCCGAAGACGTTTTCTGACGTTGCTAATATGCTTCCATTCTGGTCCTAATTACTACCGTCCGAATACATCATGATTTTTTAAATTTGTGTCAAGAAAACCTGGCTTATCATGACTATCAAAGACAAATCATGACAAATTAATCTCGTCAATTAAAATTACAGTAACAATGACAGGCTGATGTAACGAATCAATTTTCTTACAAACGGTCTTTTCATTACACTAATTTTAACTTGATAAAGTAAATTAAATAACCCAGCACAGTACAACTCATTCATACCGCTGCACGATCCATAACATTGAGAAAGAGCCCTCATCGCATATAAGAACTGGGAAAAAAAACAAACAAACAAAAACAAAACAGCAAAAAAACGAGCAGATAATCACTACTAAAATTTATGACAAAGAGAACAGCTTTGATTCGGTATTGTAAATCATCACGAAAACATGCCTATATAATTTTGACCCCCTAAACCCCACTTTTATACAGTAAAACTGGGGTTTACAGGGGTGTACATTATTTTTCTTACTTCTGCTCAAAACATAGATTGTGGATACTCGTAAGAACCGCCTCGTCGAGGCGGTTCTAACGAGTACCCACAATCTTTGTTTTGAGCAGAAATATGAAAAATATCAGAATTTCTTTATCTGAAATTTTTCATTTTTGGTGGTAAAAATTTCAGTATATTTGAAGAGGCGTGTTTTCGTAATGTTTTCCATTTTTGAATTGCGAGTGCGATGTCCCTCGCGCTACAGCCTATGGTGTATATATTTCTCATTTAATTCGTTTCGCTAGTGCATCTAGTCAAGCCAGTGACTTTACTAATCGAAATCAAAATTTAAATGGTTTAACTTCTTTACGGGTACCGTTATCATGAACTACGTGAAACATTCCTAAATTTCATCACAGCCATTCTGATCTAATTTCAAAATACAACGTTGTTTTAAAAGAATTCTGCAAGAGGGTCAGTCCGAACCTGAATTTTATGCGACTTAGTCCATAAATACAGAAAGATTGTTGGCAAAACTGATTTATCGGAACAATTTGAAACGATTGTCATTCGTTGCAAAAAGACAGGTTAAAACATGGATATTCTGCGGCAAACTGCATGCATGATTATTAATCCAGTTATGGTTATTAACTTTGCTTCCCTCTTTAATTGCACGACGGTAGGTTGGCCCTGAGACTAAATGACGGCTTCTTCCTCAATCTGCAACAGATAGGTGGCGCCTGACTGTCAGTGTATGTGGTCGGGCCCACCGTGGTCCTGTTTTTGGTTTCTTTGTTTCATTACAGTGGTTTTGATCATATCATCACGAAAACTTGCCTATATAATTTTGACCCCTTTAAACCCCACTTTTATATGGTAAAACTGGGGTTTACAGTGGTATACATTTATTTTTTATCTTTGCTAAAAACATAGATTGTGGGTACTCGTTAGAACCGCCTCGCCGAGGCGGTTCTAACGAGTACCCACAATCTATGTTTTGAGCAGAAATACGGAAAATATCAGAATTTTTATCTGAAAACTTTCAGTTTTTGGTGGTGAAATTTTCAATATATTTGAATAGGCGTGTTTTCATAATGGTGTTTCGCTGTGAGTTTAACGGATGAGGTTGAGGACCCCTGTGCGGACCGAACATTTATTTGCAATTTGGACCTGCATCAGAATTAGGGCGGAGTTTTGCGAGAGTAAAACTATTTTAAGCACCGCCCTAGTGGTTTATACTGCTGTCCGTTCCAAGGCGAATATTCTGATGCTGATAATTTTTGTCGTAATTCTAGCCTGTTATGCTTTCTGTTTTCTTGTTGGAATGCTAGGTTTGTGGTCACCTTCTTCAATGATTGCCTTCTTTGCTTTCTGTTTTTCTCTCTGTTTGTATCGTAGTACTGTTTAGAGCTGCATCCAGCAAACATACAACGTCATGAAAACGTTGTTTCGATGTCGCTGCGACGTCATGACATCGCAGCGACGTCGAAACGACGTTTTACGACTGTGTGTGTTTACCGGGAAGGTTGAGGTTCACTGGATATCATAATGACCGTTCCAAGATGGTATTGTTTTTTTTTTTGTTGTTGTTGTTTTTTTTTTGTCATTATTTTGTTCCTCATCTCTCCTTCTTTTGGTGCCTCGGGAAAGCTGTGCTTCGTGATTGTTGCAGTCCCGGTTGTCTTCACTTATATTTTAGCACACATTGTTACTGGATCACCAAAACCCTTTAATCATCATGCACTCTCTCAATTGTGAAACTGACAGGAACTCCCTATCCTCGAAGGGAAAAAAACATGCTTATTCTTTGTTATAAGATAAACAAAAGAACCATGATGGTCCTGTATCGCTCACCTGAGCAAACAGATTTGCATATTTACTTTTGAAATTTCATCCAGGTTCACTACTTTAAAATGTTTTGTATAAATTTTATGTTCAAGAGTTACATGATGGTCTTATAAAATGGAGTAGCAATGCCATATATGGCAAGCAGTGCCTCGTTTTTTTTAATCTGATCTTCAAAATTTCTGTAAAGATATATAGGGAAAATAAGCCACGCGTTGTGGCGGTCATGTTTCTTTTCTTGACGCATCATAATGTCTTGAACAATCTTGGTAGAGGGTCACCAAAGGAACATTGCTGTAATATTATATTGAAATCGGTCCATCAGTTTCTGACAAGAACATTTTAAAAGGTTTCTATATAGATATACAGAGAAAACAAGCCCCCCACCCCCCCCCACCCCCTAGAGGCCATGTTTTTAACGCATTATCATGGCTTGAACATTACTGATAAATTATATTGAAATTGATCCAGTGGTTTCTGACAAGATTTTGAAAATTCTCTACATAGATATATAAGGAAAACTAATAATCTTAACCCTCAAAGCGTTATTCACAACTACGTTAGACGACAGTTTAATATTTCAGAGAAAAAATAATACTCGATATTGCATGTGCGTCGTCTGCTAGACAAACGACCGACATGAAATGTCAAGTCTTTTTCTCTGAAAAATAAAATCAATTTTAGAATGTCTTTGTTACTAACTTACTAAGCGTTAAATTGTTAATTGAACCACGCCCCAGTGACATAATGATAAAACATGATGGGGTCATTGAGGAAAGAAAGAAATGGAGACACTAAGTGTCTGCCTGAAAACGTTACTGCCGGAATCACTCTTAACTCTTTAAGCGCTAGTCTCAACAACAGCTGACGACATTCCATTTTTTTTTTCATTTTTGAGAGCAATTTAGGCTACTCAAAATGAGGGAAAAATAGAATGCAGTCTGCTGACATTTTGAATGACTCTGTACACATCACGCTGTACACATGACCAATACCCAAGTTCACTTTCTGTAAAGATATATAGGGAAAATAAGCCACGCGTTGTGGCGGTCATGTTTCTTTTCTTGACGCATCATAATGTCTTGAACAATCTTGGTAGAGGGTCACCAAAGGAACATTGCTGTAATATTATATTGAAATCGGTCCATCAGTTTCTGACAAGAACATTTTAAAAGGTTTCTATATAGATATACAGAGAAAACAAGCCCCCCCCCCCCCCCCCACCCCCTAGAGGCCATGTTTTTAACGCATTATCATGGCTTGAACATTACTGATAAATTATATTGAAATTGATCCAGTGGTTTCTGACAAGATTTTGAAAATTCTCTACATAGATATATAAGGAAAACTAATAATCTTAACCCTCAAAGCGTTATTCACAACTACGTTAGACGACAGTTTAATATTTCAGAGAAAAAATAATACTCGATATTGCATGTGCGTCGTCTGCTAGACAAACGACCGACATGAAATGTCAAGTCTTTTTCTCTGAAAAATAAAATCAATTTTAGAATGTCTTTGTTACTAACTTACTAAGCGTTAAATTGTTAATTGAGCCACGCCCCAGTGACATAATGATAAAACATGATGGGGTCATTGAGGAAAGAAAGAAATGGAGACACTAAGTGTCTGCCTGAAAACGTTACTGCCGGAATCACTCTTAACTCTTTAAGCGCTAGTCTCAACAACAGCTGACGACATTCCATTTTTTTTTTCATTTTTGAGAGCAATTTAGGCTACTCAAAATGAGGGAAAAATAGAATGCAGTCTGCTGACATTTTGAATGACTCTGTACACATCACGCTGTACACATGACCAATACCCAAGTTCACTTTTGAATAAAATGGCATTGTCTGCCGAGTCCAGTTGTGAATCCCTAACTGAAATACTCCAAATGCTTACAGAGGTACTGAGATTCGAAGGTTTTCTGCTCATTTGCATCTCATTAGTATTTACGAGAAACCAATGTCGGCCAAGGTTCTTAGGAATAGTTTTAAAATGTTTTGAAAAGTTTAACTGGAAAATATTCAGATAGAGTATACAAATTAAACGAATTTCCTGCTAAATTATATACAGTGCTGTAATGCAGCTATATTTCAACGATTAACTTGGGTTTTAAATGGAATTAAACTTAAAAAATATTTTAAATGAAACTAGAAAGTTTAATTTACTTTTTGAAGTTACATGTATTTATTACAATTTTAATTCACCACTTTTCGGAATGTAAGTGTCGACAATTTATCCTTTCTAACCAGGTTTTATAATAAAAAAGGGAAAACTCTGTTTATTCGAATGATAAACATCGGCGGGCGGTTCAAATAAGTTGTGCCTATTTTACCCTGGGGCAGTGTTTTCTATAATCTTTGCTTGTGTGCCCAGTTTTAACTCAAATCAGCTTGCACATATGCACTGTCTGATCTGACCATACTGCGGTTACTATGGACCCTTATTTCTTCATGCCACCAACTGGAGGTCCAATCAGACTGCATGGTTGCGCAAGCAGGTCTGGGTTTTCGCTGGCTGTTTATGTGATTTTACAGGCGTCTTTATATTAAGCTTTCAAATTGCATTTTTCCTGTGATTTTGTATCTTCTAAAGTCCTGTCATTGTTAAATGAGCTAACAATGTTGAATCATCAATTTTTTTACACCAAAGCCATTGCCATTTTTTGACGTTGCCATTGACTTCATATGACGTGATGTCATCATGTTTCATTGTTTACAATAATGTCCTTTGAAAAAAGGTTGTAATAACCGAAACTAGCCGGGAATAATATTTTAAAAAAAATAACTTTATTAAAATAAGAACATAATTTGAACTGTTTGACGTAGAATGTGGCCCTACAGGAGCAGCTCAGGCTCAAAACAGCTTGCGTAGCTGCAGGTCAGATCAGGGCGTTGTCTTTTTGCTAGCATGAAACCCAGTAGTCAGGCTTTCTCTGACGGAGCATCTACGGTCGTTATGAAATTGCGTCGATACGCAGATTGATGTAGGCCTAATATTTACGTATATGTTGTTAGTAAATTTTGACACGTGACAGACAACCGCAGTTATTCAATCTTTCAGACAGATTAACGCCTTCTAAAATTAGGACCATTCATTTCACCACCTGTTGATGCGTTTATAACTGCTCGGTGAATGGAAAAAAAAAAATGGGTAATGATAAGACGTCGCGTTTTAGGGCTTTGAATCTCGTGTTTGTGTCCATGATACTGTGTATCTCGTGTTCACGAGTCCACGATGCTTTAAATCTCGTGTTCATGAGTCCATGATGCTTCGAATCTCGTGTTTATGAGTCCATGATGCTTTAAATCTCCTGTTGTCCATGTGGTTTTGAATATAGAGTTTATGTGTCATTGCCGCTTTGAATCACGAGTTCGTGAGTCCATGCTGCTTTGGTTATCGTGTTAATGAGTGAATGCTGCTTTGAATGTCGTGATCATGAGTCATTGCTACTTTGAATCTCGTATAAATGAGTTAAAGTAAATAAGTGAACTCAGTAACTGATAATGTTCTCAACATCAAAGGGAAAGACAGACAAATGCAATTAAACAGCCACAAAAAGAACAGCCAGCAAGCAGAGTTGGCAACCCTATTCCATTAACGGGGGTAACTCAGTTACCCAAACTTAACTGAATATACGAGGTTGGTTCGAAATGAATTGCTTATTGTCCTCTAGCTCGATATCCACGTGGGGCACGATAAAAACCAATACATACCTGTATAGGGCTATTCAATATCTACACAATGGTATATAAATGTACATGTTAGACTAAGTGTAAGACATAAAATTTGCCATTTGAATACACGCAGTCATTGACCACTGCAGTAAAAATGGTTGGTAGAAGCGTCGACAAAAAAAGATGAAATACGGGCTTACATCAAAGCTCGCTCAAAACTTGGTTGTTCTTTGAAGAAGCTGATGACTGAAATTTCTACTGCTTTTGGATCTTCTTGTGTGTCTTATGGCACAGTTCGGCGGTGGAAAAAGAAATTTGAGTCTGGTGTAGAGTCCATCAAAAATGCACCGAAATCAGGTAGGCCAAAATCTGCATCTCGTAAAGAAATCGTTTCCAAAATAAAGGAAATCATTGATGGAGATGCCAGATTTACAGTTCGTGATACTGCACGAAAGGTAGGCATATCACTATCAACGGTTAACCTTATTTTGAAGAAGCATTTGAAAGTCAGAAAGATTTCTACTAGATGGGTGCCACATCTGTTGACTGACGAGCAAAAGAGGCAACGGGTTAAAGTGGCCAAAAAGCTGCTTCAAATGTTTCCAAAATATGATAAAAAGCAGTTTGCCAATGTCGTCACAGGTGATGAAACCTGGGTCCATTATTTTGAGCCCGTCAGAAAGGTTAGCAATAAGATCTGGGCCACTAAACACAGCAAACGCCCAATAATTGCCAAACGTTCTTTGAGTACAAAGAAGGTTTTGTATGCAATCTTCTTCTCTGGTAAAGGAGTCGCAATAAAAGTGCCAGTGAAAAAGGGCAAAAGCATCACCGGAAAGTACTACAAAGACGTAGTACTGAAGAAACTGAAAAAGTATTATCAGAAACGACGCCATGCCACTGGTTTTAAACATGTCCGTCTTCTACATGACAATGCCCCAGCTCATACCTCCGCAATAGTTACGGCGTTTTTGAAGAAAGAAAAAGTAACTGTTTTGCCTCACCCCCCGTATTCCCCAGACCTTGCCCCATGTGATTTCTTTTTGTATCTGAAATTGAAAGCATTCCTTGCTGGGCGGAAATACCAGTCCCGACAGGCACTTGGATCTGCCACTCATCAGTACCTTATTACTGTGCCCAAATCAGCGTACCGTGACGCCTTCAAGAAGTGGATACATCGGCTGAAACTTTGCATTTCTAGCCACGGGGAGTACTTCGAGGGCATGAAATTAGTACTTTTGGGCTAACTTGAAATTTGAAGTCTCCAGATAGAAATAAGCAATTCATTTCGAACATCCCTCGTATCTTTAACTTACATAGATGTTAAAAAACACTTTGTAAGTGAAAAGAACAAAAACAAACAAACAAACAAAATAAAATAAATAAAATAAAAATAAATAAATAAATAAATAAACTACAGGACATTTAACAAAAGGAACCACAATACTGCTTTGATTCTCGTGTTTATGAGCCAATGCTACTTTGAATCTCGTGTTCATGCATCAATGCTATTTTGAAACCAAAGCTGTTTCGAATCTCGTATTTATGAGTCAATACTGCTTTGAATCTCGTGTTCACAAGTCATGTGTTCCTCGTATTTGCGAGACATTAGTTATTTGCTTATTGTGTCAGTGAGTCACTTATTATTTACTCTTCGTGCCCGTGAGTAGTTCAGGGTTGCTCATTACAGCTATTATTAACAGCAGGTAGAAAATCACGTTCCTCATTACTAGTATACCCATTTTAGTTCTTGAAATGAGGACTGATCAGAGCAGTGAGTCTCGTTACTCACAAGGCTCAAATGTCACTGCGTATGTGCTCCTCGTGTTTGTCAGTCATATTTATTCTGCTTGTCCCGTGTGAATCTCAGCTAATTTGCTTCTCATGTTCGTGAGTCATTGCTCACTTGTTCATGATGCTTGTGAATCATTGCTCATTTGCTCCTCTTGCTTGTGAATTATTGCTCATTTACTTTTCGTGTTCGTGAGCCACTACTCATTTGATTCTTTGTTCCTGGATAGTGTTGGGCTTACTCATGTTAAATGTAATTAGACTAAGGTATCAGAAACATTCATGAACGTTTAGCATGCTGCGTTAAATGTTCTAGCAAGACGACAATTTGAAATAGCTTTTCTTACTTTTCCCTGAAAAAAAGGCTATGACATTTCATGCAAATATTCTTATTTGGAGACAACTGGCATGAAATGGCATATTCTGGCCTGTTTTCTGATAAAAAACCCCAAACTATTATTATTATGTCGCCTGCTGAATTAGACAATGTAGTTGTAAAGGCTAAATATCATTATTGTTTCCTACAGCACATCACGAAAACACGCCTATATAATTTTGACCCCCTTAAACCCCACTTTTATATAGTAAAATTGGGGTTTACAGGGGTATACATTATTTTTCTTGTTTCTGCTCAAAAACATAGCTTGTGAATACTCGTTAGAACCGCCTCGCCGAGGCGGTTCTAACGAGTACCACAATCTATCTTTTGAGCAGAAATATGAAAAAATATTAGAATTTTTTATCTGAAAAATTTCCTTTTTTGGTTGTAAAATTTTCAATACATTTGAATAGGCGTGTTTTCGTAATGAACTGACATCAGCTCTCTGGGGATATTGTCGTAAATGCGGACAACGAAGTCAATATCGGACAATGCACAACATAGTAACGTACGTCATTTCAACGGTGACATACCATCATCACGTTCCGGCATATGTCTACTGGGTATTGTCTTGTTACGAGGAATACCGTTTTTACTCTAAATATTGCATATCCTAACGCTTAACTATACTTGTCCTATCATTTGAGCAAGTTCATTTTACTGCCTGTTGATGTGTCTACAAGCAGCATAATAATAGGCCCTGATTGTACATGTATGTATGTATGTATTTGCAATTTTTACCTCTAAGGGAATGCTTGATTCTACAATAAAGAAGAACAGAGCAATTGCATATTTTAAGGTACACTTATCATGTAGAATTTTCCGTATTTACCTTAAGTATTTGGAGACCATATCTCCTTACCAGGGTTGTCCTAAAGTTGAACAAAACCATTTAAGTACCTGTTGGTGTGTCTAAAGGTGTTTGGTAAGTGGAAGAGTGTAAATTCTGACCAGATGCCGCATTACGGAGCGCGGTGTCGAATCTTTGTCTCCTTGTTTGTGCCGGACAGTCCACTCGATATTTAGGGTAAAACCGGTACCCATCACTTTCTGATGATGTTTTGGGAATTTCCTGGAATTGCGTGTGTCTCGGTCGTCCTAAACCGATTATGATATTCTACAAAGAAGTAGACTGGTGGTTCGGTTGTTAGCGCTTTCTACTTCCAAGCCGGATATCGTGGGTTCGAATCCGTGGGAATTTTGTCTAATCATTTGTATACAGAGCTCTTATTCGACGTGCCCTGTGTTGTTTATTGAGTTAACAGGGATGCGTTTCGCGACAGAAATCAGCACTAAGTGTGCATGTGTGATCCATCAAAGCAAAGCTGTACAAATGTATGCAGAGATTTCCAGCACAGGATCGACATAACTGTTACACTACTTAATTATAATTATACCTAATTAAATATTCAAAGCTATCTTAGAAATCTCATTGGTCGTAAGCATATCACGTGCAGGGTAATATTCTGCCAGGTTATCTTGTAATATTACCCTCGCAAATAATATTGGAAATATTCTATCGGGTTTCCCTGCAATATTACCATTGGAAGTAATATTACACTCTAGCGACGTCACATCTGTCAGTGAAGATTATTGCCCTTGCGTGGGAGTAACATGACGATTTGTGCACCTCGGGTAACGCTATATGCCTCGGGTGAACAAATCCTCATATAACCCCCGCACCGGGGCAATAAATGTGTAATACTGTTCAATGCTACGTAAAATCTCAGCATATTACCACCACCACATCTACACTGGCTTAGCATAGTGTTATATGTTAAGGCCAATGAATACACCTGAAGATATTGACCCTAAGTATTTAGAAGATATTGATCCTAAGTAATATCTTGAAGATATTGTCATGAATTTGCAAAGGGAGGCATCTTTTTTTAGACATACAAAAACGGGGGCTACTCTTAAAAGGAAAGACCGTACTCATAGAGGGAGCAAATTCGTTCCTTTCCAATGAAAAAGGAGGCAAATATGTCAGAGTTATTTCCCCTAGAGGTATGTTGATTCTCCTATAATTAATACAATTTATGGATTGTATTGCTAGTAAATAGGTATCTTAGGCAGGCAAATAAAAAAAAAAAAAAAAAAAAAAAAAAAAAAAAATCATGGAGAAATTTCCGTGGCGTTCCGCTTCAAATTCATCCCAATCCGTGCAATCTTGAGTGAAAATATTTTGTAAGTATTAATACGTCTGGATGATTGATTCTTTCCTGATTGATCAGTTGTTTAACAGCAGCAAAATTTTACTTATACAGTGGTAGTTTTCTTGAGTAACATGCCATGTTAGACTCATTCGCTTTATTCCGACAGTATATTATGAGAATATTGAGTAAAGGGCCATTGTTCCGTATGTGAACAGCGAAGACCCAAACCATTCTGTGCGTCCACGCAGTCTGATCATGACATTCTCCGTTTTAAGACATATTTTGAAGTGTCCAATGATTGTTAGCGAATAGTAAAAGCTCTGATCAGACTACGCGTGTGTGCAGTCTGATCAGGGCCTTTGCTTTCCGCATAAGACATAAGAACCTTTTTCTCATGTTACAAATCAAATAATTGATCACAATGTGTCATATCAATTTTGAACAGTCATTTTCTTCTGACCTAGTCTTTCTCAATATTAATAAATGCATAATGCGCGTTTATGTCATATTTGGATGTAGTACACTTTTCAGAAGCGTCAAAATAGTGATGCATTGCAGCTAAAATTGGCTAAGATATCTCCAGATAAAAAGGGATGACACATTGCTGGTACTCAGGTGAATCGCCGCGCTGAGCTGATTCTTTTGGGTTTTACAACAAATCATTTTTGGAGACCTAAGAGTAAATACCAAAGCGTTTTGACAATCATTTTGTCAATATTTGACAAAATACGAATTGAATTTTATTCGGAAAGCTTCTTAGCCGTGTCGGAATGCGTCTTAGGTATGACCAAGAATGCATAAGTGTTCTGAGAATCTCGTCAAGTCTATGGGGAAAAAAGAGTACAATTGAACGATTTACTTTGAGATCAGGAAGAAAATGTGTGACATGAAAACAATACGTAGTCATAGACATTTTCCGACGATGCATTATTGATACTATGAAAATGTGTTCTGACACATGTCAATTCTCCGTAGTCGAAAGTGTGTGTGTGTGTGTGTGTGTGTGTGTGTGTGTGTGTGTGTTAGAGAGAGAGAGAGAGAGAGAGAGAGAGAGAGAGAGAGAGGTCTATTACTGTGCATTGTTTCTTCGCAAAGCTAATCATCATATTACATGGAAACTGATCATAGTTTGGCCACATGTTGCTTGGTGAAAGTTGTCTCAATGGGTTAGGAAAGGACATTCGAGATGTAAACGACCGACGCCTGACCTTCGATTGAGTTGAGCTAAACTACTCCGGATAATAAAGATCTCTTTAGAATTGTTGACGATCCATATCTGATTTACCATTACGAAAACATGCCTATTCAAATATACTGAAAATTTTACTACCAAAAACTGAAAATGTTCAGATAAAAAATCCTGATATTTTTCTTATTTCTGCTCAAACCATAGATTGTAGGTACTCGTTAGAACCGCCTCGATGAGGCGGTTCTAACGAGTACCACAATCTATGTTTTTGAGCAGAAATAAGAAAAATAATGTATACCCCTGTAAACCCCAGTTTTACTATATAAAAGTGGGGTTTAAGGGGATCAAAATTTTATAGGCATGTTTTCGTGATGCTCAAATTCTTGCGTTTGCAGCGTCTCAGTATCTCTGAATACCATCTTTGAATGCTGCAAGTATTTTGAAATTGTTTATAGCGATATGGGGTCGAGTATTACTAGTTACGACGCTAGTAAATTAAGTTTGAAACTATCCACCTGTGTTTCTTGATTAACTTACCGTACTTACTGTCAGATGAGTTTTTCTTCACATCGTTCTTGTGCAAACGTGCACGCGCCGATGTGTGTGTGTGTGTGTGTGTGTGTGTGTGTGTGTGTGTGTGTGTCGTGAAGTTAGAAATTTTAGTCCTTTAAATGTTAAATTGTACGTAAAAACATTTTCTTGCACGCACTTTTATTGTTTGTGTCACATTGGTTCATCCGCCTTTTAGAGTAATATTTTGTGAATCCGACAAGTACAAGTGTGCCTTGATCAACGATTTAAATAGCCTTATTCACACTGTTGTCACACAATTAGAAAACTTTACAAACGTGCTTGGTTATAAAGCTAGGTCCTTGGTCGCCGCTGTCACAGTTTCTCCTACTTGATCATATTTCTTCAGGTCAAGTTCTTCAGGGACATGTTTATGATGTCCTTGTAACATTTCTTCTGTGCACATTAAGAACTCTGTCCATTCTCAAGCTACCCATTGACAGTTTTCTTTGGCAACCGATCACCTTGCTTTTCGGTCACTCGGCCACCCATGTTACCGCTGTCGCTTCAAAAGACTGTACATATTTGCCATCACTGCTCTGTTCAGGGCTCCTGTTTCTGAAATATTGTCTTGTCTCTTAAGCTTCAGTAGTTTTTTCGGACAGCTTATATAAGTGGTTTGATCTCCTTCCATGTAATCTTCGCAGGTTTGTGAAATCCGATGAAGGCTTTCTTGCATCCTTATTTATTCGGAGCATTTTTGCAGTGTAATTAGCAAAGAGACGCATATTTAACTGCATCCTGTCACATTCTTAACGGCATCTTAAAATGACAGAAAAATTATCCTGAACAGGTATATTGCTAGCAAGCGGTCTAACATACGAGTAGAACCGGTTTGAGCTCCACAGTAGTTTATCTACCGACGTTCAAAAGCGGTTGCTATGCTGCAGTTCTTACTCTTGATGCGTTGATGGTTTCACATGTCACGTTTATTTATCCTTGTTTGTTGTCACCTCTCCTTCCTTTGGTGCCTCGAGAGGACGGGTGTTTATGGCGTTTCCTGTGTGTCTTCACCTATATTTTTGCTTAACTCTATTACTAACTGGGGGAAGGGCAAAAAATTCACCATCATTCTAAATACGGGAAAGCGTTTGGTCATGGAATTGTCGAATCATTGCAATGAAATTTTCTAGGAAACTAACTTGACTCATACTCTCCAGATGCCTTCACGACTCATGGTGTCAAAGGCTTTAATTAGGTCAAAGAATTGTGATGTAATTGTGCACTTTCTATTTCGGACCCTTCTAAATGAGTCTGTCTGACTTCACACGATCTCTCTGGTATAGCATGGTATTTTAAATGCAACAGAGGTGAGAAATGTATAGTGCCTATGATATAGGATTACCTTGCTCGACGCACCCGCCCTGTCGTCAAGGTCGATACACTGCCTTTGTGGAATTTGCTTATAAAACAGCCAGATCTTAGTATCCCATTGTCTCTTTGTTACAGCTAGTAGCCTACAGCAGTGATGTAGATCAATTGTATAATGATTACGATTATTGAAAAGTATACTCGCACTTAATTACCTGAAAAATACTTTTTTGTATTCAAAGCTTACACACACACACACACACACACACACACACACACACACACACACACACACATATATATATATATATATATATATATATATATATATATATATATATATATATATATATATATATATATATATATATATATATATATTGCATTTAAGTACATGCTAGGGACTGGAACATATGCTATGTTGAATGTGTAGTAAGCAAACAAAGTTTTGTAATACGACGCACGAGTAATATTTTTGAAGGCTCTGATCCAAGCAGTGTGCGAATATTAAACATGTAGACACATACTAAATTAAAACATTAGCAAACTGGAGACCTTTACAATGTTCAAGGCGAATTTAGTAGACAACATTCTTCGTAATACAATGTATGAGCAATATATTTGAAAACCTCAATCCAAGCAGCGTGTGAAAACGCATGTGTATGTGAACTATTCCCATCCGACATAATTAACCTTTTTTCACGTTGCTGCCCTTTGAAGATACTATACGGCTTTCTGTCACTGATTACATAAAAGTGTAAAAGTACACCTGTCATGTCCTTTCACCTACATATACTAAATTAAAATAGTAACAACAAAATAATAAGAAGTCTGGACCTTTGCTACACTAAAAGTGAAATCAGCAGACGAAGCAAAACTGGTGCATGTAATATTTTTCTACTTTCTCGAAGAACATTAAGGTGCTTCATAGCAGAAAGAACATTTGCTCAGTTTAAAATATAAATTAAGCTACTCAGAAAAGGTCACACTCACTAAGCACAGTCTTCCCAAGGCACCGAAAGAAGAGATGAACAATAATTAATGACACGCGATAACGACACAGTTGCATATAAAACATATAAAAAAGAACTCAATAGTAGAACCACACTGGAACAGTCAGAAGAAAAACAAAACTACCTCGGGAGGACGAAGTGGGGTGCGGAGTGAAGGTGTGAGGTTTAGTTTTAGAAACTATCTCGGGAGCGGGAGGGGTGCGGAGTAGAGATATGGGGATTAGTTTTAGTTTAGCATTCACTTCAACGTCTCGATATTTAGATGATTTATTTTAATATTGATAATGATCATTTTTACCAAATAGTAGATGAGTTTTCCAAAATAACACCAGCTAAATACAGCTAAAGCCTCTGACTGTTAATCTCTGTGTCGGGATTTAAATTGATCAAAATCTGATAATATAATCTCTATTAACAATTATGAGAAACGGGATGACTTTGATTTTGATAAAAAATTAAGTTTCCCGTTTTGTGATAGCGAAGTTCCTTGCGCTACACTCTGTAGTGCATAATATATGTCTCAACGCATTCGTTTTGCTAGAGTATCTTGTCAAGTCAGTGACTTTTCTAAATCGGATAAATTTTTAACCCTTCTCATGCTGAATAAATTAAGATGCCACTCCCACTTCTAAGTTCCAGCCAGTCAGATTACTTGATCCGGGTTTTTCACATATTTAATGACAAACAGTGTAGATCCAGATCTGTTGGCTTCTTCAGTGTTTGCTAAACAGGGCTTGTCGTGTTCAGCAAGAGAAGGGTTAACGGCTGAGCTTCTAAAACAGGGGTATCGGTATCAAAAACTGTATAAAGCATCCTCTGTGTATTATCGCAGTGATTCTGAATTAACCCTTGTCATGCTGAACCCAGATATACCCTACCTTTACAAATAGTGTAGATCCAGATCAGTTGGCTTCTTCAGAAGAAGCCAACTGACCTGGCTCTGCACTGTTTGCCATTAAGTATGTGAATTTATAACAACAATCCAGATCAAGCAATCTGACTGGCTGAAAATTACAAATGGGCGTGGCATCTTAATTTATTCAGCATGGCAAGGGTTAAGTTTCAAACATAACGAGAGCTTGAAAACGCTTCTGCAGGAAAGTCTTTCGAGTTCATATATATACACTCAGAAAGATTGTTGGTAATACTATTTTTTTCGGAACAATTAAAAAAAATGATTGCGAATCATTACAAAAAAGATAGACTATAACATGAATGTCATGCGGCAAACTACATGATACATGATATTTAATCTAATTAAAATTGATAACCTTGCTTCCCCCTTTATCTTAGTCTGGTCTCGGATAGCATGACGGCTACTTCTTCAATCGGCTTCAAAAGGTTCGCAACTGACCATTGCAGACAGTGGTCGGGCCACTCGTGGTCCAGCTTGTGGTTTTCTGTTGTCTGGTTTCAGATTGCCATTGAACCCCCTGCTTTGTTTCATTGTAGTTCTGTGATTATTCGTATTTTAGTGTGATGTGTCAAATATAAGATAGAGGACTCTAAAGAGACCGAACACATATTTGTAATGTGGAGCTTAAAACTAGTTTAAGCTCTCGGCCCCCTCCCTCACCCCACCCCATAAACAGAGTAGTTCTTTCTGCTGATCCATCACGAAAACATACCTACATCATTTTGACCCCCTTAAACCCCGTTTTTATATAGTAAAATTGGGGTTTACAGGGGTATACATTATTTTTCTTATTCTGCTCAAAAACATAGATTGTGGGTACTCGTTAGAACCGCCTCTCTGAGGCGGTTCTAACGAGTACCTACAATCTATGTTTTGAGCAGAAATATGGTAAAAATATAAGAAATTTTATCTTAAAAATTTTCATTTATTGGTGGTGAAATTTTCTGTATATTTGAATAAGCGTGTTTTCGTTATGCGTTCCAAGGCGATTCCTCTGTTGCAGTTCTTCGTATGTCGGTTATTGCAATTGTGTCGTCATGTCTTGTTGCTTGCTCCTCATCTCTTCTTCTTTCCCTGCCTCGAGAAGGCCTGTACTTTGTGATAATGACTTTACCAGGGTAATTACATTTATATCTTTGCGAGAGCTGAGTTTCGTGATTATGGACGTTCCTGATTATCTCCATATCTGTTTTGATATACAGTGTATTGACATTTCGGTACTTCTTTTAGAAAGGTGCTGTTTTCACCACCCGTTTCATTTTTGAAACGTTGTGCATCCGGTGATCTAAAATGTCCCAGGTTTGTTTATGAGAAAAACGAACACATGGTTGACTCGGCAAACCATTGGTACATATTAAATAGTTGACCATGTAATGTATGGAGAATATGGTCTGAATGATATGAAACATTTGTCACCAAAGAGCGTGCAGTTTGACAAAAAATAAAAATAAAAAAAATAGTATTGAATGTGTCCAGGAGTAGCCACAATGACACCAAGAGGAAGCGCACACAAACCATGAGAGTCAGCACACAAAAAAAGGTAAGAGAAAAGTCCAGGGCGTGCCACAATTACAAACCGCAGCCCTTCCCAGACACTAAGAGGAAGAGGAAACAAATCCAAAGAAGCACAGACCGAACAAACGTACGAAAAGCACTAAGGTTAGCTCTCTCTTCTCCAAACGAGGTAATTGCAATGCTAAAAGGACTGAAAGGCCACAGACCAAAGAAAAGCAAAAACAGTCAGCTCCCTCTTCCCTAGTAAACAAAACTTCAAGATAACTAACGGGACAAAACACGAAAAAGCCAGCAGCGAGCAGCCACAATGCCACAGAAAGAAACTAAAACACCAGAACCATCGCCTTAGAACTTTTAATAGTAAAAACTATACCGGAGTTTAAATTGCATCGCGAAAACATGCCTATGTAATACTGACCCCCTTAAACCCCACTTTCATATAGTAAAACTGGGGTTTACAGGGGTATATATTATTTTCTTATTTCTGCTAAAAAATATAGATTGTGGGTACTCGTTAAAACCGCCTCGCCGAAGCGGTTCTACCGAGTACCTACAATCTATGTTTTGAGCAGACGTATGAAAAATATCAGAATTTTTGTATCTGAAAATTTTCAGTTTTTGGAGGTGAAAGTTTCTATATATTTGAATAGGCGTGTTTTGGTAATGGTTTTACAGGTACTACGTAAATCTTCACCCTACTGTCCTTTCGACATCACTCGGAAAGACGTTTTTACCTTGTCGTTTTATTTTAAATGAAAATATTTTGTTCTGATTGACCATATCTTATCAGGAACCATTTGTCTTTATTGTTTCTGTGTTTTGTTCTCAAATATGTACCTTAAATTAAATTTACGGTCGAAATTGGGTCTGATCTCTACAATGTCTATGGTAAAGTGATTTTTTTGAATTTTTGTCCTAGAAAATATTTATCACTTCTCTTTGCTGAATTCGAATTATTGATGTTTCACAACAATATTCTGAAAATTTTAATAAAGTGAAACAAGCACAACTTGTTGAAAATCTGCCTCAAAGTTACCTAAATTACATAGTTCTGCATAATTCGCATTCATTTTTACGCCCCGCCACAAAAAGTGGCGAGGTATTATATAATATCCTCCGAAATTTGTGTGCCCGTCCGTCCGTCCGTCTGTCCTTCAGCATTTTATAATTTCATGGCCGCTCCATAACTCTGATACCGTTTAAGATATGTTCAAGAAACTTCACACCAATATGAAGCACTATAAGAAGATGTGCAGAACACATAAACCGTAACTCTGGTCTGCCTACTTTTGGAGTTCCTTTGAACACTGAACATAGCTATTTTTACCATGTACTTGTGTCCGCTCTATAACTCTGATACCGTATGCAATATTTCACGAAACTTTACACAAATATAAAGCACTATAAAACAACGTGCAGAACACATAACCCGTAACTATGCTTTGTCTACTTTTGGAGTTATTGCCCTTTGAACATTTAACATAGCCATTTTCACCATGTACTCATGTCCGCTTTGTAATTTGAAAACTGTTCGAGATATTTTCATGAAATCTCACACAACTATGAAACAACATAATAAGACGTGTAGAGCAAAAGAACCAGAACTCTGGTCAACCTACCTTTGGAGTAACGGCCCTTTAAACATCGTAAATCTTGAAAATAGCCATTTCTACTATGTACTAGTGTCCGCTCTGTAAGTTAGAAACCGTTTCAGATATTTTGACGAAACTTCACACAAATTTAAAGCTGTATAAGACGACGTGCAGAATTTATGAACCGTAACTCTGGTTTGCCTACTGTTAAAGTTATTGCCATTTGAGCATTGAACAGAGCCATTTCCACCATGTACTTGTGTACGCTATGTAAGCTGAAAACCGTTTGAGATGTTTTCATGAAATTTCCCATAAATGTCAAGCCCTATAAGAGAATGTGCAGAACAAAAACAATGTAGCTCTAGTTAACCTACTTTTGGAGTTATGATCCTCTGAAGTATTAAAAATAGCAATTTCTACCATGTACTCGGGTCAGCTCTGTAAGTTGGAAATCGTTTAAGATATTTTGATAAAGCTTCACATAAATGCAAAGCATTATAAGACAATGTGCAGAACCCAAGAAACGTGACTCTGCTTAACCTGCTTTTGGAGTTATGGCCCTTTGAACATTGAAAATAGTGATTCCTGTAATATAGATGCCCGCTCTGTAACTTGAAATCTGTTTGATTTATGTTCTAGAAACTTTCTGCAAATGTATATCACCATGATATGATGTGCAGAACACAAGAACCGTAACTCTGAATTACCTGCTTTTAGAGTGACCGTCCTTTGGACATTGTAAAAAGTGATCCCAGTCATACACTTATGCCATTTCTATAAATTGAAAATGGTCCCAGAGATTTTCTTGAAGCCTTGCAAAAATGTAAAGCAGACACAAGATGACATGTAGAACACAAGAACCATAAGTCTGACTTAATTACTGTTTGAGTTGTGGGTCTTTGAACATTGAAAATAATAATTTCTGTGATATAGTTGTAACCTTTACACAAATGTGAAGCACCGTGAGGGGATCTGCAGAAAACGAGAACTGTAAATAGAAAGGAAGGCAATGATCAGCAATCGATACAATTACCTAACACCTTCTGTCCAAGATACCAAGAGAAAGAAGGACGCACTTTAAGCAACGGCACCACAATCAAAACACTACAAGCAGAAAGCCAAAAGAAGAGTGTCTTTCCCAAATAGCTGGCCAAACGGCTATCCAAACTCAAAATTTCACCAGGACATACACGCAAACACAAACAATGACAGAAATAGAAAACCACAGCTGAAGCACCGACTTGGAACGGTCAGTAAAAACCTTACTGGTGAGGGAAGAGTGGGGTGGGGAGGGGAGGTGGGGGTTGGGGGCGGTGCTTAAATCGATTCTAGGTGGCCACAACACTCGCCCTTAGTTCTGCCGCGGAAAACACATTTATTCAGTCCGCGTGAAGGGTTTCTAACTCATCGTTGCAACATCTCCGAGAACATAAAAATGAAACGAATACAGAGATGAAACAACGATGAGGACTCGACAGCAAGCAATAACTGAAATGCTGAAGCAAAAGAAAATTAACAGTTGGATGCCAGTGGGCCCGACCAGAACCGGAGCATCAGGCACCAACCGACTAACTTAAAAGTCTTTAAGTCTGGTTTAATTACTTTATGGCCATTTGAACATTGGAAAAAGTCATCTCAATCATATATTCATGCCAACTTCATTTAGGGAAAGACGAATGTGCCTTTCCTTTGATTTTATTTTTGACAGAGGTGTGACTTGCTTGATGTAAGTGCCGTGTCGGGACATGGTGCAGTGCTTGCAGCGCTTTTGTTACTATGGGAAAAGTGAAAATGTTTGATTTTTTAATAAAAATGACTAGAATGATTTTTTGTGCATAGGTAGTTACGACAAATAGTTTTGCATTAAATAATGACAAACGTTTGCAAATTTACTTCTTCTGTTTAAAGCGCGAAGCAAACAAACACGTTTTGAAATACCCAGTAGGTTCAAATGTAGTATAGATAATAATAATAATAATAATAATAATAATAATAATAATAATAAGACGCTTGAACAAAAGCACAAACAAAACACACACAGAATGAACAAAGCAAGTGGGTACCTATTGAAGTTGGTGTTAAAAAGCATCTTTCGGTCTTTATTGACCGGCGCGGGAATCGCGCCGGTCTCTTGATATAGCTTTGGATGTTTATACATGGTAGACTATTCGATTAGCTCATAAAGGATGTTTTTTTTTTTGTATTTCAATTAGTTCATAAAGGATTTTTTTTATATTTGCCTGGATCGTTGGTGTGTGACGATCCCGGCAAATATAAAAATATCTTATAAAAAACTGTTATAAACAGATTAATGTCTATTTTACTTTCATTTCAATCAAGAAATTTCATAAAGCTTAATAAAAGCATACATTAAAGAATCACATTGTTGTTCTTTTTTACCTGTTATATTGAAAATTTATTAAACTTTAGTATACCCTTGTCCCATATCTCTAAGTAAACATGAACAAAATTTGAGCCGGTACTTAGACGTTTACGTCTAAATATTTTGTCTTGTCTCAAACTTTATATACCCTCTAATCATGAAATACCTGTTATTGTTTTGTACCACGCTCTGTCTGTTTTAGTTTGGTTACTTTTCCTTTTGCTATCAGTGGTAATGCTATGTTTTAAGATTGTGGCTCTTCCTGGATATCTTCTCAACTATTTTTGTATGGTACTAGGACATTCTCCTCTACTATTTGAACATCACTTATTCTTTCCATGTTTGTCTAAAGTTTGAACAACTCCATCTTAGTAACTATTGATGTGTCTTGTGTAAATAGTACATGTGTGGCAATCAGTGTAGACCCTGATCTTGGTCTGAACACGTTGCTGAAACTTTTCTGTCCGAATCCTAAGAGCAAATACGTATATTGCAGTACATAAAATACAGATGTGACTCTCAGAGCTTATTTATTCATAACTTACCTTTAAAGAATTCGTTGGCGTACAGAAAATTAAACTGTTGTCTACAAAACGGTAAGGACTGAATTTTAGAGTTATAAATTAAGTTAAACAATTATCGTGATAAGTGATCTGATGTCAAAACTTTTGAATTTAATGCGTTCATCAGACTCTTTTTTTGCACTGTATCATCTCTATTTCATAATCGGACAAAAAAAAAAAAAAAAAAAAAAAAAAAAAAATGTTGTCAATAATGAGATGGATCGTCTTTGTAAGGAAACTTACTGGATTCATAAACTTGACACTTTGTATCCAAAAGGCATGAATTCAAAGCTTCTTTATACTATAAAGTAGACTAGCGTACAATTTGTTTGTTCCTACTAATACTTTTTTTTTAATATGCGCTATAGGAATAACTTGCATCAACATTGATCCAGTATTTTGTTTTGCTAGTCTGCTTTTGCGTCTGGGTACGGCTGGCCCCGTGGATGCTGGTCCGTGTCTATGCCTTTTCAGTCTGCGTGGTAGCGCAGCCTGGTTGGGTCTATACTATGTTACATATTGGTATCTTGGTATCCTTGCCAACAGCTTAATAACTGGTCAGCCTGCACGGTTACGCAGCCTGATTCTTTTTTCGTTAATTTTGCATGCGCGCCCGGCTAAGGCTCGGATCAGCTTGCGCACCCGCGCGGGCTGATCTAGGTCTTCGCTGTGCGCTCTGTAGAATGCCGGGATCATATATATACTTTATGCGGCCCGTGGTGACTTTTATCTGCCTGCGCGGATGCGCAGGCTGATCTTGGTCTTCGCTTGTCGCATGCTTGTGTACTGTGGGAATTGCTGTGCCCCGGATAACTTGCTTTATTGTACATTGCCGCTATTTCTTATGTGACGTAGCTGGCGTGGCGCATCACATCACGTTACGTTTACGTGCGCGACGTCATCTATATCTATTGTTTATTATATCCTGAAGAAGCCGTGATGGCGAAACGTTGATGTTAATACATGATAAAGATTATTTCGTGTTGGTGTTGATTTACTGTACCAAATTATAATCGGACATGAGAATATGCATCACTCGAGGGTACATAAAGTTCGTGCCAAAGACCGACACGTGCTCTTTAACACCACATTCTCCAAAAACTTATAGAAAGTGACAACCGTTCATTTTTTCTCCTTGGTAGTGTAGGAGTTGACGATGATGTTAATCTTAATTTGAATTGATTTCAAACGGAAAGGCAACCACTCAGTTCCAAGAAGTCGGCAAGTGTAAGAACAATTTTAAATCAGTGGATATAAGACAATTTGATAGATTATTTACTTTACCAAGGCTCTTGAAGTCAAATTTGAACTGCTTCCTAAAACAGCGAGAAGAAATATATCATATGTTAATACATTTATCGCTGCAGGTACCATGTTAATAAGATAGATATTTAGATGCAGGTATCATATTACTGCAATACAAACACCGCTACAGGTATCATTTTACTGTAATACATATACTGCTGCAAGCATCATGTACATGCGATGCATATACCGCTGCAGCATGTTAATGTAATGCATTTCCGCTGTAGGCTCCATGTTAATGCAATACAATAACCGCAGTAGGTATCACGTTGATGTACGCTACTATGTTTGTGCCATACACGTATTGCTGCAGGTATTATGCTAATGCAGTACATGTATCTGCAACAGGTACCAAGTAAATCCAAAACGTGTAAATGCAATACTTGTATCTACTACCGGTATCAATTTAATGCGATACACGTATCTACTGCGATGAATATGCTATTGCAATACATGTATCTGCTGCAAGTATCACGTGAATGCGATAGAGGTATCTACTGCAAGAACCATTTTAACGCAATACTTGTGTCTTCTGCAGGTTTCATGTAAATGTGATACACGTATTTGCTGCAGGTACCATGTTAATGCTATACATGTGTTTACTGCAGGTACCGTGTTAACGCAATACATGTATCTACTGCAGGTACAATTTTAAGGTAATACGGGTACCTACTGCAAGTTACCATATTAATGCAATACATGTATCTGCCGCAAGAAAAATGTTAATGCAAAGCATATATATCTGTCGCAGGTACAATGTTAATGTTATTCATGTATCTGATGCAGGTACCATGTTAATGCAATACATGTATCTGCTGCAGGTACAGTGTTATGGTAATAATATGTGTATCTCCTGCAGGTACCATATTAATGCAAAACATGTATCTGCCGCCGGTACAATGTTAAGGTGATACGTATATCTACCGCAGGTACCATATTAATGCAATATATGTATCTGCCGCAGGTACGATGTTAACGCAATGCACGTATCTGCCGCCGGTACAATGTTAATGTAATACATGTATCTGCTGCCGGTACAATGTTAATGTAATACATGTATCTGCCGCTGGTACAAAGTTAATGTAATACATGTATCTGCTGCCGGTACTAAGTTAATGCAATACACGTATTTACTTGCAGTTTCAATGTTAACGCAATACACGTACCTAATGCAGGAACCAAGTTAATGTAATACTAGTATCTGCTGCAGGTACCCTGTTAATGCAATGCATGTATCAACTGCAGGTACCATGTTAATACATCATATGCACTGCTGCGGGCCCTATGTTAAATACAATACATGCGCTGCTACAGGTAGCATGTAAAATGCAATGTGTATACATATTATGCTGCAGAAAGCATTAATAATAAACTAACACTTTTAAAAGCATGAAAATGTTCGTTCAAATAAAATGTCATGTATGTGCTAAATAAGCAAATTAAAGAGTTAAACAAGCGGTTGTCAATTAGCAGTAAAATATGATGAGAGAGGTAAGCGTCTTGCTTTTTTACAGGTCAATACTTTCTCCTGAATTCCATTTCTACCGTACGTACCCTAAAGTTTTAGACACATAAGCTCCCAACCAAACTTGTCTTAAAATCTGGAATTTGTTTAACTACCTGTAAGTGTGTCTAGATTGCTGGATGAGTGGCAGTGTGGATCCTGATCAGACGCCGCATTCTGCGGCGTCTGATCTGGGTCTAAACTTTTGCTCAGGACTGTCAGTCCAAATACATAAAGTAATTACGGCATCTGTTAATTAATCATGTCAATTTACCACATCACTGGCAAGTCAGTAATAATGATATATCATCTGACGTACTAAAAGGAAATAATTAAAGATTATAAAGTTTGTTAGATATATCTATACATAATTCAGAGACCATTCGGCAGCAGCCTATACCGGTCAAATTCTGTGATAAGGATAAAATATTCTGGCGGATTAGAACAAAAAACAAGGTGAGAATATATATTAATGCCTAATGTGAGAAAATGACCCTTATATGAAATGCGAACAGCGAAGGCCCAGACCACCCTGCCAGACAACGCAGCCCGACCAGGGCCGTGTATTCTTCGGGTTCCAGTTATTCTGTAAGCGAAAAGCGTAGTCCCTGTCATGACTACGTAAGTGTAGAGGCTGACCTTGGTGTTCGTTGTTCGCTTACAGCAAAGTGACCGCTTTCAATGGTGCATATTTAATTATGATAGCAATTGTTATTAAATATTTTCTATCTCTGGGCTGATTCAGGAGACAACTTTCATAAAATGTCAAAGTCTATTTTCTGGAAAAAATATTTCAAAAGCGTTAGCACCACGAATGCACGAAACAAGTTTGTTTCGTACCGTATATACATTAAGGTGAATCGATAACATAACGAACACATACCTACATAATTTTGACCCTCTTAAACCCCACTTTTATATGGTAAAACTGGGGTTTACAGGGCTATACATTATTTTTTCTTATTTCTGCTAAAATACATAGATTGGGGTACTCGTTAGAACCGCCTCGGCGAGGAGGTTCTAACGAGTACCCACAATCTATGTTTTGAGCAGAAATATGAAAAATATAAGAACTTTTATCTGAAAACTTCCAATACTTGGTGGTGAAGTTTTAAATATATTTGAATAGGCATGTTTTCGTAATGAATTTCAATGTGAGGGTCGTGGATGAGGCCTTTCTTCAGAAATACTTTGATAAGGGTCTGCTCTGTTTTGTACACACTACCTGGTTGTCAAGCACGGCTCGTATACTAGAATGCATATACTGCCTGCATAAAAATATCAGAATAACTGAAACTTAAACTTGATATGCTGATGGCAGTATTAACATAACAAATGAATGTTTGGTTTCTTTTCCAAGTAAATAGGATTTGACATTTCATGCAAATCGCCATTGAGCCAGTTTCCTCGTCGTCTCTACAAAAGTCTTCGGTTTGCATCACGTCAGATGGATGTTGCACTTCTAAAGCTACATGTAGGAGTAAATGAGTATGACAAACCCGGTTTCCCGGTTCAGCCAGGCGCGCAGCCTGACCAGGGCGTTCCATTATGAAAACACGCCTATTCAAATATATTGAAAATTTCACCTCGATAAACTGAAAATTTTCAGATAAAAATTCTGATATTTTTAATATTTCTGCTCAAAACAGTGATTGTGAGTACTCGTTAGAACTGCCTCACCGGGGCGGTTCTAACGAGTACACACAATCTCTGTTTTTTTGAGCAGAAATCAGAAAAATAATGTATACCCATGTAAACCCAAGCTTTACTATATAAAAGTGGGGTTTAAGGGGTCAAAATTATATAGATATGTTTTCGTGATGGTTGCCCACTTTTGAAATCATTGGGCACGGTAAAGATATCAGTGTATGGATAGGGACTTATACATGCATCAGTCTGGATGTTTTTCTTTTCGTATGACCTAAACACCGATTTACTCATTTGCTTTGTTAACATACGACATACTTCGCCATATTACTTGTGCTGGTGCACATCATTTCATACAAGATTGCACCTGAGCCCAGTGAAGAGTCAGATCAGCCTGCTTTCGCACAGTCTGATCAGAGCACTCTGTGTGTAGTCAAGGATCCAAAGTGTCTTGGGAGGTGGGGGGGGGGTAGGGGAGCGAAGACTCTGAACAGCCTATATACGCATTCACTTGTAGGAAATGCTGTGCCCCGGGTTATTAGTATTACCATTACACTACGTTTTCAGGTAAACCTAAGCAAACCTGTAGAGACCCGAATAAACATGCACGCCCGAAAAAAAACTTATTCTGTTGGTTCGATTTCTTCTATACAAGATGGAGCAAGATCTCCGAATCTTACACTGTAATCCAAGAATAACAACGTGCTGCAATGCGAAAACAGGCCATTTGATATCCCGTGATACAATACTTCAGGATCTTTCCTTCAGAACTCATGTTGGCGAGATCTTCTACATCAACGTAGGAGCGTTGCCTGAGTTGGAGGAATTATACGTCTTTGGATGATGATATGTCGTATAAGATGGCTATGGGTAGGACAACTCAGCAAAAAACCCATGATGATCTTGTTTATATTTTCCGCAGAAAATAGGATTAGGAGGCAATGAAATGCCAAATTCTATTTTCTGGAAATTATTTTCAAATATTGTCGTCTGCCAATTTCTTTATTTTATCCAGCATGCTTAGCGTTAACAGATTTATGGCTAGTTGTACCGAAACGTCGTCTTTATATGACAATATGTCGCGTGCAAAACTAAATAATGTAAACTTATTGACCGGCGCAAGAATCGCGCCGATCTCTTAATATAGCTTTGGATTTTTATATATGGTAGAGTGTTCTATTAGCTCACAAAGGATTTTTTTTATTTGCCGGGATCATCGTTTTTTTTATATTTTCCTGGATCGACGGTGTGTGACGTTTCACCCACGCATTTAAATGTTTCTATCTGTCGGGAACACCAGTGTCTGACTTTTCATCCAAGCTATTAATTTCTTGATTTCGATAATGTCTAACTTTGAATGCGCATTTTGAGACACTCAGAGGGGTTGTTTGGCTGAGAATGTTCGTATAAGCAACTAGTTAAGGTTCTGGCAAGATTGCACAATTGCGCAATGAGTTAAAAGATCGGTCAACGAGCCACACAAAAATAAGTGTTTTGAACCACAGTGAAAGTTGAGGGCGAGGATAATAACTGACCGGTCCAAGTCGGTTCTTTTATTGTGGTTCATTACTGTTCTGTGTTTATGTTGTTGGTGATTTATTTCATTTTCCGGTTTTACTGCAGCAGACTTGGGTCTAACTGAAGTCAGCTTTAGGCGAACTATCCTGTGAGGCGATAGGTTTGTTCAAAAACGTTATAAATTACAATCTGCTTATAACACAAATTTTGCAATCCAAAGCGTAAGCTGTAAACAATCTTGTTATATCCAAACAAAAATATGTAGCTGTTATAAAAACATAATCATTAACCATCAGTTTTGATATAATTTATACATTTCGAATCCATCTCTGAACGATGCTATATGATATCTAAAATCCATCTTATAACAAACTGTATTATAAACAGATTAATGTCTATTTCATTTTCATTTCAATCAAGAAATTTCATAAAGCTTAATAAAAGCATACATTGAAGAATCACATTGTTGTTCTTTTTTACCTGTTACGGAGCGACTTTAGAATCTGTCCACCACTTAATATACTTCAACCGGCTGTTTGTTTGTGTTGAGGTTTTACGGCCCAGTCAACCCAGTGGGGTCATGTCGAGTGCGGCCAGTTTACCTAACCACACGTTTACTGGGCAGGCTTAGTCCTCTAAGCGGTTAACCAGTATTGTGCACATTCTTTCGCCAGAAACTGACAACTGCCCTTCTTGAATCAGCGGAAGAGAGAGAATGACCGTAGAAAATATTTCATGATCAATCTCCACGAAAGAATGTTGCCGACCTCGGCGGGGGTTGAACCCGCGACCTCCTGGTCTCCAGTCGGACGGCGCATCCAACTGAGCCACCGAGGCCTTCCAACCGGCTGTAATCATTCCAGATAGAAGTATGCTAAAGATGATGACCTGACTAACCTAACCTAACCCTAACCATCAGTGACCTACTTCTAACTTAACCCTAACCGTCTATGCAGACAATGGGTATACAGACTCACGTACTGAAGACAGTAAACAGTGGCGGACAGATTCTAAAGTCTAGCCCGCCGCTACTTAGGCATTTCCGTTTTAATATTTTGTCTTGTGCAATATTGATATAACCACGGCAGATGATACTAAATCACTATCCTGATCATGTGTCTTCGAATAAAAAAATGTTGGAATCGAATGAAGGCGCATTACAAAATTTGGCGAAATAATTATCGAAAAACAACAAGATATAGCATCTAAAACTGTCTTAAAATATTTATAAATGCCTAGCGTCCCATAAATGGGACATTGGCAAACAGTGTAGACCCAGATCAGACGCCGCAGAAGGTGGCGTCTGATCAGGGTCTACTCTGTTTGCATGAAATACAGGAATTTCTGTAAAACATAATAATAATGAAAACCTACAAGACACCCCTTTTATTAGAATTGGACCTGGCCAAAGAGTTGATGTAGAGCAATCTACTAGACATAAATGGGTTAAGTGCTGCAATATTTCCAGCATTATGATCCTTCAAAAAACATTCGAGCCACAGCTTGCGAAAACGTACCTTCTGATATCTGCATCCAACGATGACTCAAATATGCCTGCGCATCCACGCAGTCTGGTCAGTCTGTGTTGTCCCCATGAAGAAACTTTGCATCCTTCGCTATCCAAAATACACACAGTGGTGAACTGCGCGAATGCACATGCTGATCTGAATCTTTGCTTGGCGCACATGTCCGAAGGTACGTTTTCTGACGTTACGGCTTATTCTTAAACAGGGAATTATTTCCAGCCTGGGCAGTCTATTTCCTGGTCTTTTTTGTATTTATGTCCCCACCCCCCCCCACCCCACCCCCCCCCCAAAAAAAAAAAAAAAAAAAATCTATAAAGTCCGACATTAGGGACAAAGAACTAATGAAGGAAAGATATTGTGACTAGAATACCGGCACAAGGGGTACTCAATTTTCCAAGATACCAGTATGGGCTCAATGATCTCAAGTAAAATAAAATAAACTGCGCAATGAGGAAGAACGTGGAAGCTTTTACAGCCGCAATATGGCAATTAACACCAGCAGCAGTGAAGAAATATATAATATCTTCATGTGGTGGCTATGTAGTGTGTAGGGCTGCATCCCTGGGGGCTGCATATGCCCCTGGCACTGGCGTAATCGGAACTCAATCTTCCAACATACCAGAATGGGCTCGATGTTCCCAAGGATGAAATAAAACAAAACAAAAAAAAAAAAAACTACGGTAAATTTCCCTAAAATTTCACACACCAAAGTGCCTGACAAAGTGACATATGCAAACAGTGCAGACCCAGATCAGACTGCTCCTGAAGGAGCAGTCTGATCATGGTCTACTCTGTTTGCCATTCCATTCAGTACTTTAAAATGAACAACTGCATAAAAAGCAGAATTCAGACTTAACAAGAATGGAATAAATTTTTCGAAATTTTAGGACATTTACCGTGAAAATAAATTAAACCGGAGATCTGATCCTAAGGAGAAATAAACTAAAATTAAAAATAAAGTGAAGCAGGAGATCTGGTTACATGGAGAATTAAATAAGACTAATAATGAATTGAAACATGCGATCTGGTCACAAGGAGAAATAAAATACTACTAAAAATAAAATAAAACAGGAGATCTTGTCTCAAGAATAAATAAAATAAAACCAGTTTCTTTTTTTTATTTCTTCTGTTTCTTCACTTTCATTCCTGTTCCTCTTTCTTCCCTGTCCCTCTCTTTCATCTCCTCTACTATCTCTTCTGTCTCTTTTCTCCCTTTCTCTGGGAGACGACACAAAAAGACCCTCAAGGATTGACGTGTCGTTAAACCCCAACACAATCAAAAAATCTTTTTTTTTATAAATAAAAACAGGCGACCTGTTCTAAAGGAGAAATAAAATAAAGTTAAAAATAAATTTTCAACAGTAGGTCTGGTCTGAAGGAGAAACAAATTAAAACTAAAAAAAATCAAAACAGGAGATCTGGTATTAAGAAGAAATAAAATAAAAACGAAAATAAAAATAAGATGACCATGTATCGTTCACCTGATTGCAAGATAAGTTTGACCTTTCAGTTCAAAATACACTTTCAAGATGACGGCTGTGGTGTTTCTGATGGTGTTTCCGATCGTAACGATTTTAGCTATTTTTGATTTACAAGTCAGAATAATCTTTCTACTGAGTTCCCAGTCAAGTGACTTTTTATTTCAGGAGAAGAAGTTCAAAATAAATTTGCAAGATTTTTGGATTTTAGTCAACAAGACACCCCGATACTTCTGCCTAGTTTCTGGTCAGTTGGTCTTTCCGTTCTAGAGAAGTAATTCAAAATACATTTTTAAGATGGCCGTCATGGCGTCCATCTTGGATTTCCGACCGAAACGATTTTAGCTATTTTTGATCAACTGGTAACCTCATTATTTCCTTCCAAGTTCCGAGTCAATTAGCCTTTCGATTCAGGAGAAGAAGTTCAAAATAGATTTTTAAGATGGCGGCCATGGCGGCTATCCTGGATTTCCGATCAGAACGATTTTAGCTATTTTTTTATCTACAAGTCAGCCCCGATACTTCCTATCAAGTTCCGAGACAACTGGCCTTTCTGTTTAGGAGATGAAGATCACAATAGATTTTCAAGATGGCTGACGTGGTGGTCATCTTAGAATTCTAACTAGCCTTCCCATCAGGAGAAGTTCAAAATAAATTTCCAAGATGATGGCCGTGGCGGCCATTTTGGATTTACAATCGGAACGATTTTAGTATTTCTAATCTAAACGTCACCTCGACACTTCCTTTAAAGTGTCGAGTGGCATTTCGGTTTAAAATAGAATTTCAAGATGGCCGCCATGATAACCATCTTGGATTTCTGATTGAAACAATTTTAGCTATTGTTAATCTACAGGTCACTCCAATACTTCTTACCAAGTTTCGAATCAACTGGCCTTTCAGTTCAGGAGAAGAAGTTCAAAATAGATTTTCAAGATAGTTACCGTGGCGGCCATGTTGGATTTTCGATTGGAACAACTTTAACTATTTCTGATCTTAAAGTCATCCCGATACTTCCTCCATGGCGGCCATCTTGGATTTCCTATCGGCAAGATTTTAACTGTTTCTGATCTACAAGTCGCCAAAATATTTCCTACCAAGTTTCGAGTCAAGTTACTCAGGGGTGTAGGAGGAATAGGCATTTAAGGCAAATTGTTGACGCCGCACGACGGACATTGGTCGATCACAATAGCTCACATTTTACTCTTCGTGCTCAGGTGAGCTTATAAAGTTAATAATTAAATTAATACAGGTTTCGTTTCGTGTCATTTAATCTTTTTCCCGATGCGTTGTAAGGGCTGTATTCCATGACCGTGACCTATGCTGGGTACCCACATACATTATGATTTAACTTTCCACCCTGAGTTTATGAAATGGGATTTTCCATCACTGAATTCAGACATGTCCATTCTTGTAAAAAGGGATGACAGTCAAAAGACAAAACGGAATGTCAAACAGTGAAGATCCTGGTGAAATGTTACAAAGCCGGTTAGATGATTTACGGGAATCATGAAGTTGATCTATATGTACCTGTACATTGTACCTGTACATTTTACACACATAACTAAACCCCATCACGACGTAAACGGCTTTCGGGCATATGCGAAATGGTGTAGGTATAGACAAGACTGTATTTCTGTATTAAGAGTAGCATCGGGACCCAGGGTGAAGATGGTTAGCTGTAAACGTGCTTTAAACCCCCGGTAATTTACACTACTGACCGTTCTAAGGCGGTGGTCTCGGCGTTAGTCTTACTCTTTGTTGCTTTGTGGTTTGTTCTACGAGGCGATTTGTTTTGTCTTACCTTGCGTTATTCTGTTCTTGTGTTTTTCAGTCCTTTTAGCATTGCGATTACCTCGCTTGGGAAAGAGAGAGCTAATCTAAGTGCTTTTCGTACGTTTGTTCGCCCTATCCTTGTTTGGGTTTGTCGGTTTCCTCTTCCTCTTGTGTCTCGGAGGGGCTGCGGTTTGTGATTGTGGCGCTCCCTGGGCTTTTCCCTTACCCTTTTTGTTTGTTTGCACTTCCTCTTGGTGTCATTGCTAAATTATGTTCTGTGATTATTGCTCTTCCTGGACAGCTTCTATGCCATTTCCCATACATATGTATAAGAAATCAATTTTACCCTTGCCATGAAAAGGTCAAAGGTCAACCTAGAATTCACAAAGCTGATTCGCTTTACCAGAAATACAAGTGACGATACTCAGAAAATGCTATAATCACGAAGGTTCAGCTTCAAAATTTCTTGGTTCTGAAGAAGAATTTTAATGGTATACAATATGTATGGGTATGGGCGGATTTCTAATGCAATGAAGCATGACTTTTCTACAAATTTTTATTTCCCATCACGAAAACACGCCTATATAATTTTGACCCCCTTAAACCCCACTTTTATACAGTAAAACTGGGGATTACAGGGGTAAACAATATTTTTCTTATTTCTGCACAAAACATAGATTGTGGGTACTCGTTAAAACCGCCTTGCCGAGGCGGTTCTAACGAGTACCACAATCTATATTTTGAGCAGAAATATGAAAAATATCAGAGTTTTTTTATCTGAAAATTTTCAGTTTTTTGGGGTGAAATTTTCTATATATTTGAATAGGCATGTTTTCGTAATGTCTTTTGATTTCTAAAAAGGATATTTAGTGAAAATTGGTCCAGTGATTTTCGTGGAAAATGTGTTAAAAGGTATGATTTTACCCAGGAGTTAGGGCATATAACTACCGGTGTTAACATTTCGTTGTTACGGAACTCTTAAGCTACTTTGATCATATATTGTAAGGTTCAGCCATTAGTCTTTAAAACATTTTGAGAATATCTTGTCAAAATTTCCCCAAAGAAATATATAGGGACGCAAATGATCTTATTGTAAAATGGTTAAAAATCAACCTAGGATCATTATTTGAACATATTCGGTAGCTCTCACAACCCAAGTGCTATAACTGAACTCAAGCTTCTGTCCTAGCTGGGGTTCCGCAAGGATCTATCCTCGGTCCCTTACTTTTTCTCATTTATATAAACGACATTGTTAATGGTATTACTTCTTCTATACGTTTATTTGCTGATGACACTAGCTTATATATTGTTGTCGATAACCCAGTAACTGCCGCTCATCTTCTGAATACTGATTTAGATACTATAAGTAAATGGGCAGCTGACTGGTTAGTTGACTTTAATCCTGCAAAGACAACCTCTCTTCTTATAACTAGAAAGCTGCAACCTCAACTTCATCCGCCACTTGAAATGAATAGTATTACACTAAAAGAAGCCTCTACCCACAAACATCTAGGTATTACTTTTTCTAGCTCATGTACTTGGTCCGAGCATATAAATAATATTACTGATACTGCTTGGAAGAGATTAAATATTATACGAGCGCTTAAATTTAAAATTAGTAGGCTAGCTCTTGAAAAGTTATACACAGCATACGTTCGGCCCTTATTAGAATATAGCGACTCTGTATGGGACAATTGTTCAAACGACTGCAAAAGGCAGTTAGAATGCATTCATAATGAAGCCACCAGAATCGTATCAGGTGCAACAAAACTCTGCAGCATTGAAAAAATGCTAGCAGACCTAGGGTGGGAATCACTTCACGACAGACGACAGAAACACAAATTAGTTATTTTTTATAAAATTGTTAATAGCCTGGTCCCAGATTACCTAAGTAATCTCTTACCGCCTCTTGTACAAGAACGTACAACCTACAGTCTCAGAAACGCAAATGATATCCGGTCTATTCATGCACATACAAACCTTTTCTTCAACTCTTTTTTTCCTTCTACCATCAGAGCGTGGAACGACCTTCCAGATAATGTCAAAGAAGCCAGCACAGTTTCCTCCTTCAAATACAGACTAAATAGGGATCTAAGGGCGCCACCCAAATATTTTAATGCTGGATCTAGAATAGGACAGATACTTCAGGGCAGACTTCGCATGGAATGCAGCTCACTCAACTCGGATCTCTTCCGTAAAAACATCGTGCCTAATCCGTCGTGTTCTTGTGGTGGATTCGAAAGTGCATTCCATTTTTTCTACACATGCCCTAAGTATGCAGATGTCAGGAACAGATACCTATCTGATCTATTACCATCACACAATGTTCATGACTTATTATTTGGAAAAGAAAATGCACCAGATAATGATAACGAGCTCCTTTTCTTAAAAGTACAAGACTTTATTATCAAATCCAAACGGTTCGTGCAATAGCTCATAATATCACATGCTACAATTATAAGTCCCAGCTTCTAGTAAAATTATCTATTATAATAACACCCGTTGAGTAGCACAAACTGGGATTGGTCAACATCCTTTCTTCCCTTCTTTTTTTTTTTTTTTTTGTTCCTTTCTTTTTTTTTTTTTTTTTTTTTACATAGAACATTGGCACTGTCTCTTTTCAAAGTAAAATGTCATAATGTTATGCGCACGATGTATATGTTGCTCAGAGATATGTGGTAAGAACTTGCTATAGTTGAAGTCCTCACACTGAGACTGTCTATAATCAGTAATAACAAATTTGATTTTAATATCTTACCATATCAAAAACATATTACTAAGTGTTCTGTACCTAGTATTGTTGAAATTGCAGATGTTCTCTCTCTCTCTCCCTCTCTCCCTATCTCTCTCTCTCTCTTTCTCTCTCTCTCGCTCTCATTATATATAACAATATCTACCATTCACATATGTTTTGTTCATGTTGTATGATTCAGGAAATGACATGTATAAGCTTTAAGCTTACCGTCTGATCCTGACACATTAATGTTGTGAAACTAATTTTCATGTAATTGAAACAATAAAATATTGTTTAAACCAAGCTTCTTTGATTCAGGAAAAGAAGAATTTATGTGTTTTCCATATTGGTCAACAGAGCGTGACCATATAAACAAATTGTCAATTCCCCATTGTCTGAAAGTCTGGACAGTATTTTGGTAAAAACTCAATCATGCAACATTTTGATTGTAATCACTGTGGCTCTGTAGTCGCTCATTCGTAGTTTCTCGTAAACGCTCGTCTGTTCTCGGCAGTAACCGTAAGAATTCTGCTGGTTTACTGGTAACACGGAAGAGAAAGCGAAACATAAACCTTTAAAAATGAGAGAGAGAGAGAGAGAGAGAGAGAGAGAGAGAGAGGTGGGGGGGGGGGGGGGGGAGAGAGAGAAGAGAGAATTTCCGAAAAAGAAAGCTGTTACAGTATTTGTTAACAACCTTCATCAGCTAGACCGTAGATTAGCATCTCAATAATAATTCCACGAAGGCACCAAACCGTGATTTGTCTGACTTTCCTACATCGTAAATTTCGAACGGACTTTCAATGCGTGAAAGCTGAATCTGACCGGGCGGCCTAAACTCGTCACTCAAAAAGAAATTTAATAATTTCAATAGCTGTAAGTGTCCTCCTATCTCAAATTCCTTCTTTGATATTAAAACAAAACCATGGCTTATTTACATAAACGAGCTGTTAGGGTGCGTATTTGATCCCATAACCAGCCCATAACATTCCATGAGGAAGTGGATGGGGTATCTGATTTAAAACTACAGTTGTATTAATATTTTCTATTTATAGATTTTGGCCATTATAAATCTGTCACACTTTATTAAATTGTCAAATAAAATATCTATTGCATTTGTAAGTCTGTCCGACAAATACAGACAAGACAAAATATTTAGACGTAAACGTCTAAGTACCGGCGCAAATTTTGTTCATGTTTACTTAGAGATACGGGACAAGGGTATACTAAAGTTTAATAAACTTTCAATGTAACAGGTAAAAAAGAACCACATTGTGATTCTTTAATGTTTGCTTTTATTAAGCTTTATAAAATTTCTTGATTGAAATGAAAATAAAATAGACTTTAATCTGCTTATATCACAGTTTGTTAAATTTTTTTTTATATTTGGCAGGATCGTCACAAACCGACGTCCCGACAAATATAAAACGTCCTTAGTGAGCTAATCGAAAAGTCTACCATATATAATCATCCTAAGCTATATTAAGAGACCGGCGTGATTCGCGCGGCCGGTCAGTAAGGTCATAGTAGAGTCTCAGCGAAGGCAACGTTGGTGAAGGAACGCCAAAACGTGTTGTTTCAGTTTCTGAAGCTGTTTTTGGCATAATGTCGCCATTATGAAACTTTAACGCTCTTTGAAATAGTCAAATAAAATATTTCTTGCATTTGTATTTATGCAGACACAGATGTCATAATAGCGTCACAGCGACGGCAGACTTTTAATAGATGTAAATCTGAAGAAAATAGAATAAATATGATAGACCTTAAGGTGATTTATAAACGTTTAGTTAAAAAGAAAAAGAGATTTTTTGAGAATAATAAGATTAAAGAGCTCGAAAGATTAAGGCATGCTAAACCAAGAGATTTTTGGAAAATGTTTAATAAACGGAAAAACAGTGTTTCTAATATACCGCTTAAAGACTTTTTCGATTATTTTTCTAAAATGCATGTAGTTTTTAACTACCGTGCTGTGAAAATCCTTTTCAAGAATCGGTATCAAGCGCTCACTACCCCGCACCTCAGCGAGGGGTGATAACATATCTTCAAACAAAAAAAAATATTAGGTTTTGTGGAAGGTAAATGTACTGGTTTGGTAATCCCGGAAGGTAGCATAAGGACTTTCTTCTTAATTTTGTATTGTAAACGACAGTGATCACACAGGATAAAATTACATTCGAATAGTCTCCGCAGCAGAGCGCTCCGGCCATGTGATGGCTTCAGATGAGTGTTATCCAGATAAGATTTTCTACTTTCTCCGCTCAACACTCAAGAGTATAAGTTCCCTCGTTGAGGTGATTATAATGATTATTATATCTCGCCGAGGAGATTCTAATGTGCACTACAGATAATATTTCATGGAAAAGGCAGATATTGGTGAATACTCATGGTATCTGAAGCTAATACAGACATACGCTGTGAATAGCCGAAGTTGATGCTGTTGACCTATCTGCTTTAAAAGCTATTTTGCGCTTCTTCTCCTGAACCAAAAGGCAAAATGACTCGCAATTTGGTAAGAAGTATCGGGGTATTTTAGCATTGCGATTACCTTGCTTGGGGAAGAAAGAGCTAATCTTAGTGCTTTCGTACGTTTGTTCAATTTGCACTTGTTTGGTTTTGTCTGTTTCCTCTTCCTCTTGGTGTCTGGGAAGGGCTGCGGATTGTGATTATAGCACTCCCTGGACTTTTCTTTTACCCTTTTTGTAGATAAAAGGTAGCTTAAATAATTGTAATTAGAAATCCAAGATGGTGGCCATAGCCGCCATCTCAAAAATCAATTTTGGGCTCCTGAAACGAAAGACCAATTGACTCGTAATTTGGTAAGAAGTAGTCGGGCAACTTGTAGATAAAAAGTAGCTAAAATGTTTCCGATAGGAAATCCAAGATAGCCGCTATGGCCGCCACCTTGAAAGTATGTTATGCTTTTCTTTTATTTAGCTGAAAGGCCAATTGAAAACCTATTAGACAGTATTAGGGCAAAACAGCTAAAATCATTCCTATCGGGAAAACGTATTTTGCGCTTCTTCTTCTGAACTGAAAAGTCAATTCACTCGAAACCTGGTCTCTTTGTTCATTTAGGATTTTACATTGAAAATGAGCATAAAGAGCTAATAGTCAGATTATTAATTATCTGCAATTTAATTTTAGCAATGCATAAAAAACAAATAGTAACAAGTAAATATAATTGCCATTCAGAACTAACATATTTTATTTAGAACCATGCCCCACCCCTGCCCCCAGCACTACACATATACACACAGAGCGTATAACCATATTTTCAAGTGTACTTGTCACACACACACACACACACACACACACACACACACACACACACACACACACACACACACACACGAAATCGGTCGAAACTGGTTCGAAGATACCAAAAGGTGATTCATTCAGACCATTAATTATTTGGGTGCTTTTGACATGTTATATGAATTTATCAATCAAGTTCTGCAGTACTGTCATTTCTACTGTGCGTCACGGCATTCTGCTATTGTAAAAACAGATATAAATCAAACCAGCAATGACTCAAACCAGTCTATGTCCTTATAAATTAGCTTTTTAATAGATTCAGTACGACATCTATTTCTATAACAGTTTTGCATAATATTACCAAGGTTAATCACATTATTAATTAATGTCTTCACGCATGTTGGAGGTCGGTGTGTCACGTTAGATTCGATCTATTACACGTTTCCCAGTATCGTGACACCTGACGCTCTTGTGACAGTATTTCGAAGAAAATAAAAAGTACATGCGATATTGCTAAGTTAGATCGTCACGCTTGGCATATAAAATTTTATTCTCTCTCTCTCTCTCTCGCTCTCTGTCATAATTTTTCAAACATGTTTTCTTTGTTCTTTTGAAGTTCTAGATGCGCATATGATTACAAGATTTTCAAACATCCTATATTCGTTCTTTACTGTGTTTTTTCCTGGGTATGTTGAACTATGTTCACATATATTTATATTTCCAAGGGCAATCTTTACAGATTTTAAGGGAATACCAACCAAAGTTACTCAAATTCGCATTAATGTTGATGTCATACTCTCGATCTTCATTAACAGGTTCCTGTCATTGAACTCAAATTATCAATCTGGGCAGAAAAGCGTTGGACTCATTTGTAGTAGAATATTATATTCCCAGCAAAATATCTTTAAATATTGAAAACAATAATATTGCTTAATATGCGTGATGTCAAAAGCTAGATAAAATAGATAGAAAGTCACAAGATAATATTTCAGCATTTGAGACAAAACCAGGTCCTGCCTGCCATACGTTTGCTCATCATGAAAACATGCCTATATAATATAATATATAGTAAAACTGGGGTTTACAGGGTATACACTTTTTTCCTATTTCTGCTCAAACACATAGATTGTGGGTACGCGTAAGTACCGCCTCGCCGAGGCGGTTCTAACAAGTATCCATAATCTATGTTTTAAGCAGAAATATGAAGAATATTAGAATCTTTTATCTGAAAGTTTCATTTTTTTTGGTGATAAAATTTTCAGATATTTGAATAGGCTTGTTCTCGTACTTTGTTATATTAGAACTGCAGCCGCAAATTCAGAAAACGTACCATCAGAAATTGCGTCCAGCGAAGATTAAGATCATCCTAAGCATTTGCACAGTCTGATTAGAAACTTCACTTTTTGCCAAGGATGGCCAAGAATGCAAAATATATTCATGCGGACAACGAAATCTCTGATCAGACTGCGCGGATGCGCAGACTGATTTGCGTATCTTGTAATTTGCAACTGCATCAGAATTACGGGCGAGGTTTCGCGCTAATAAAACTGATTTAATACCTCCAGTATTGTTTCTACTGACCTATCCAAGGCAGTTCTTCTGTTGCAGTATTTCTTGGTGCTCATAGGTTTCATATCTGGCGCTTGTGTTGACCTTATTTTTTCATCATGTCTCCTTCGTTTCGTGAACCGTGATTGTGGCATTTCCTGGGTATCTTCATTTTTATTTTTGTAGTGGACGCACATGTCAGAAGGCACATTTCTCGCATTACGGTTCAACTTAAGTATTCATCCTGCATGCAGACGTGATTTAATACGCTCAAAATTTGAATTCGACCTACACTAGCACCAGCTGAGATAAATCCATCATTCATATATGTTCATTATTCACGTGAATCGGCTGTCATCCTGTGCAAAGTACAAAGACGGAATTCTACTACATGTATACGAGCTGGTCGCGAGAAAAAGCCTGTTCGGATTTTCTGTTTAATCAATGATCTTTTAGTGCGCCTGTCAAGCCAATTACTTCGGCCATATATCTAGTTCTTTGGCTGAAGTTCCCCTCGGTCTACCGCTTACGTGGAGCGAACAGCAAACATTGCAAAGAAAGGTTTCATTATTTGGAATTTATAGAACAAAATATTACTGTATTTACTCTTAAGTATTCAGACAAACATGCCTGAGCAAACAATCAATACCTAGATCAGATGCCGCAGAACGCGATGTCTTTTCAAGGTCTACAATGTTTGCAACTCATCAGGTTATTCATCACGAAAATAAACCTATATAATTTTCACCCCCTTAAACCCCACTTCTGTATAGTAAAACTGGGGTTTACAGGGGTATACATTATTTTTCTTATTTCTGCTCAAAACAATAGATTGTGGGTACTCGTTAGAACCGCCTCGTTGAGGCGGTTCTAACGAGTACCAACAATCTATGTTTTGAGCAGAAATGTGAAAAGTATCAGATTTTTTATCAGAATATTTTTCATATTTTCGTGGTAAAATTGTCAGTATATTTGAATAGGCATGTTTTCGTAATGTTATACACCAAATTAGGTGGTAAAATGGACCTATAAATTGCATACTGTTAGTCTTAATACACTACTGGTTTTACCTGTATTTTCAGATGTACACAAGGCTAGTACAGACAATCCACTTCCTACTGTCTCTTGCTGTTTGTCAAGGAGTGCCCCTAGGACTTTCCACACAGAATACGTCTCAAAATATGAATACTCTATCTAAATCTGCTAAACCACTTGGTAAAAATAACGACTATATAGTGATGATTCGAATGAGTGGAAGAGGTGAAGTACTTGAAATGTTACCAGTCATGAACCTTTTCTTCTCGGCGCAACAGCGTATACAAACACAAGCGAAAATAAGTGCAGCTTTAACAGCTGGAACAGTTAAAGGAGCACAAGAACTAAAAAACCTTGCTACACAATCCCCATTTACTACTTTGAAACCTAAACCTGCAACACCCACGACAATGACAATATCAACAGGAGATAAAAAGTCTGTGAAAAACGAATCTACAAATGCAAATACTACTATATTAGCAGAGAAAATATCGGCAATGACCATGCGAGTACGTGTAATACCAAACGTGACAACTACAACGATGGCCAACAGTACAGTAGCTGCTACAGCTGGGCCTTCGACAACAACACCGACACCGACCTCGGTACCGAAAACACAATCTACAGGATCAGTTAACAACGTTACTAATGCAACCCAAACAACACAATCCATAAATGCAACTGCAAATACTACGGTGGTTCCAACCAATACCACACTAAATGTAACCACTACTGCTGCTATACCTACCGAACCACTAGAGTACGGTGAAGATTATACAACTACACCTCCGCCACGCCTTTTCACCGGGGAACCCGGCGAATTGGCGGAAGCAGGAGAAGGGATGACCACACCTCCTCAACCTGCAGGAGCTGGAGGAGAGCCAACAGAAGCCCCTTAGGGATCTGGCAAGATGAGTTTTGAGCGTTTGTATGTTCTGCACACTATATGCGGCTGGATACGCATGTACAGAGCAGAAAGATGACTTGGGGTTATGAGTAAGGTACTCGATGCATCTTCAGTTGTTGGTATTTTAAAGTGACGGAGTACACGTCTAAGGGAGATGACTTTGATCTGAGTATTTACCTCCATTCACCTAAAGGAGCAAATTATTTCCTTTAAGATTAATCCCTTTCGAAAAGGATTATTGTTGTCCCGTTTACTGGAGACACAATCGGGGAATGCATGTGGCTGTTGTATTTAACGCGGCGTCCGATCAGGACCTACACTGCTTACCATTCAGCGGCCGTTTTAGAAACATCAACAGGTAAAATGAACCTGTTTAATATTAAAGACAAGTGTTGTAAGGAATTAAGGTGTCTAATTATTTAATGTATATATCATACCGAGTCTGGACTGGAATGCATGGACCCAGTTCTGACTGCGCTGTTTGTGCTAGAGTCTGTATCACTGAATTATATTTATTATGTACAGACATACAACCTTGTCCAGTTACATGTTACTTCTGCTTTCAGTTGTTAATTTGATGTAATACATCTTGGAACCAGAAGCCTCAGATCACTGGAAATTGTTATAGATGCTTATTATGTCAGAAATAAAGCCAGTATAGTGTCTTCCCATAAAAGCAGTACAGTGTCCTACTCTAAAATATAGTCATCTGACTATATATATATATATAACAGAGCATCACCATGAGGAAATGTGTCCACTGGCATATGCATACAGCAAATGCCCAGATCAGCCTGCGCATCAGCATCCAACAGACCTTCAAATATGTGAGCCCAACAAAGACTCTAGCTAACCTGCGCATCCGCACAGACTGATCAGAGCCGTCGTTTTCTGCATGTAGCAACTCTGCAGCCATGGCAATATATAATACCCCAAGTGAAGATTCTAATCAGACTATGTGAGTGCATAGCTTGCTTTTAATCTATGTTAGGCGCACGTCTAAACGTAAGTTGTCTGACGTTGCCGCGCACATGAATGCTTTGCTGGTATAATATCATGTTGATATCTTGATCATCGTTAGATACCGGTTTCCTCTATGCCATGAATGAGACGCGTTCTATAAGTTCGTAGACCTTTTCTATGTTTCATTATGTCCAATATAGTCTTTCAAATTCTGATCTACTCAAAATTGTTTGACCAGCACCAGCTGAGGATAATAAAAGATGCGGACGAACTGGCATACTCATATTCGTGAATCACATTTATAGATTATCACAACTATAGCAGACGACAATTTGAAATTTGCGTTTTGTATTACTATGTTTTACATTTCATGTGAATCTTCTGTCTATCGGACGAATCGCGTGAAATGTTTTTTTTCCCTGAAAAATAATATTAATTTTAGAATGTCGCCTGGTGCAAATTTGCTTAGCGCTTTAAGGTTCAATATTTTAGATGAATTGAAAGTGGAAATTTCTAATTTATATTAGTTTTGATAAAAGCATTCCGGATATATTCATAGATTACATAGAAATTCTACGACCTTCCGGAACATCCATTCTCTCGTATATTTGTGTGTCCTTTACTTACTAACAGGTTCACCTGCTCTCTTATAATCATAGTATCAAAAGTATTACTTAGTAGTGACCATGTTGTAGCAATGACACTACTTATTTGCTGTTAGCAACACTCATTGTTGCTGTAAGCGTCAGTACTGTTTCTAATATTTCGTAGTTTTATCATTATTATTATTTTTAGAAAACTGCATTTTCAATTTTCATACACACACACTTTGGTTTTACTTATACGCGTGGTTTGTAGGTGTCCTGTTAGAGTAGTATTAAGCAGCAACGGTTGGTAGTAAATGGTAGGCTTAGTGTTAAGAATCAGAATGTATAATATTTTTATTGTTTTAAGTCATTTATTATTCTCATAGTAAAGCTTTTTACGCTACGTCTTCGAATACATATATATGTACAAAAATCAATTATTATTTTATGCACTAGATAAACAAGCCTAAAAATGCATTACCTTCTTCAACATTTGTATATAGTGCCTACATTATTCTCAATCATATTGTATATACTGCATAGCGATTTTAAATTTTTAATATAATGAATGGAAGGAAACGTTATGTAATGTAATGAAAGTGTAATATTTATATGTATTGGAAGAAAAAAACTATGTATGTAATTGAACAGATGTCTATGTGTGTATTGGAAGAGAAAGCCGTGTATGTAATGGAAGAGAAAGCTATGCATTGTTTCAGACATACTCAGTGTGGTTGTATGTATTATTTTGCATATACTGCTTAATGTTTTAAGACGTAATGTTACGAAATATAATTGATGTATTTTTTCCATAAAAATTGCATACTGTTTGTCTTAATCAATTTGTATATACCGCATTTCAAAATAAAATGTTATCGGGGAGAATCCATGTATATTAGTCTAAATTAATTCACTTTATATGACATACACCGCATATATAGTCATTTTGAAGAGGTAATAAAATGTTAGGTAATTTTATGTACTGCTTCATATATGCATATACTAGTTTCTATCGTTTTGTATATAGTGCACTGGAAATGGAAGACAATGATCACTTGGCATATACTGCATTCAAAATGGAATGCAACACCTAGTATCATTTAGTATATACTGCATTGAAAACGGAACGTAATGAGTCATTATCATTTGGTATATACTTCATTGAAAATGGAAGGTAGTGAGTCAGTGCCTTTCGGTATACATGTATACTGCATTGAAAATAGAATGCAATGAGTCAGTATCATTTGACCTATACTGCATTAAAAAATAATGTAAAGAACTAGTAATCTTTTGTATATACTGCATTGAAAATAGACTTTAATAAATCAGTATCATTTGGTATATACTGCATTGAAAAAAGACTTTAATAAATCAGTATAATTTGGTATATACTGCACTGAAAATGGAATATAATGAATCAGTATCATTTGGTATATACTGCACTGAAAATGGAATATAATGAATCAGTATCATTTGGTATATACTGCACTGAAAATGGAATATAATGAATCAGTATCATTTGGTATATACTGCAATTTGGTATATACTGCACTGAAAATGGAATATAATGAATCAGTATCATTTGGTATATACTGCACTGAAAATGGAATATAATGAATCAGTATCATTTGGTATATACTGCACTGAAAATGGAATATAATGAATCAGTATCATTTGGTATATACTGCTTTAAAATGGAATATAAGTAATTAGTACCATTTAGTATTTATTGCAATGAACAGAGGAAAGAGTCATTATTTTTGGTATATTCTGTATAGAAAAAGAATGCAATGGAATAGATTACTGTCTGATGCTTAAATTATCAGTTAATCTGTCAGGTGTGTGTGTGTGTGTGTGTGTGTGTGTGTGTGTGTGTGTGTGTGTGTGTGTGTGTTTGTTTGTTGTAATAGTGCAATATTCCTTCTACTTGCATAAGTAGTTCAGACACATTTACACACAGCCACATACTTGTCTCATATTTACTCTAGTGGTAGAGCGCCGCAGGTTTGATCACTGGCCGAGTCATACCAAGACCTTTAAATTGATACTAGCTGGTATGTATCCAGGTGCTCAACATTCAAAAAACAGAACTAGAAATTCAAAACAGTGTCCCCGGTACAAGTGTAAGGTCTATTCGGATATCCCATCAACTTTATTATTTAAAATTTTCCACATGTGGCATTTATATAAATATGACATTACGAAAACACGCCTGTTCAAATATATTGAAAATTTCACCACCAAAACACTGAAAGTTTTCAGATAAAATTGCTGATATTTTTTTCATATTTCTGCTAAAACATATATTGTGGGTACTCGTTAGAACCGCCTCAGCGAGGTGGTTCTTACGAGTACCCACAATCTATGTTTTTTGCAAAAATAAAAAAAAATAATGTATACCCCTGTAAACCCCACTTTTTCTATATAAAAGTGGGGTTTAAGGGGTCAAAATTATATAGGCATGCTTTCGTGGTGAATAGATGCACTTTCATAAAAATGTTTGCCTTCCATCTGCAACGAGATCTACTCTGAAAGGAATTGTTTGCTTCCTATAGGGGCATACTTTGCTTTAAGACAAGTCCTGTTTTCAGAATGAGTCCAGTATGTAGAAAAAGCAAACAGAAAGTAACAAATTGTGTATTCTTTGTAAATACAGATAAAAATCTACCATGGGTATCCTGCCGACTAAAGTATCTAGACCCGGTTGTTGAACTTAACAAAGTTGTTAGCTAACATTATGTTTAAATTCTTGTTTGAATAAGGCAAATACATTGACATTTTTTGCTAAAACATGTGAGTAGGTTTTGCAGTGCTAATATTTTAGCTACAACAGTTTTGTCATAAACGAGCTCGTTAAGCTAATGATGCTTTGAACAACTAGACCCTATTCCGCACCTTTTATTTCAGCTTTGGTCTACTCTTGATTTTACCTATGGTCATCTCTTAATTTTACCTATGGTCTTGTTTTGATTTTACCTATGGTCTTCTCTTTATTTTACCTATGTTCTTCTCTTTATTTCACCTATGGTCTTCTCTTTAAAGAAGGCGAATCCCCTTATTTACTTTTGGCTATGAATACGCTACTAAAAGGGTATCTGTCTCCCGCGTCCGAAGTGCTGTGTTGTGTTGTCAGTTAATGTAATGTAATTGAAAATGAAAGTAGGGATACCCAGAAAAGGCCACTATCATGAAGAACAGCTCTCTCGAGGCATCAAAAGAAGACGAGGAACAAATAAGGACAACACAAACCCCATATATGAAACCACAGACGCATAAACAAAGAAATACTGCAACAGAGGATACGCCTTCGACCGGCCTGTAGGAATTTTTTCCTAAGGGGATGGAGGGGTGGGAGATGGGGTTGGGGAAGGGGAGGGCTTAAACTACTTTTACTCGCGCAAAATCTTTAACTATGCTTTGGGAGGGCTATGTTCCGTGATTGGTATTGTAATTTGGAACTGCATCAGAACTAAGGGCGGTTTTCGCGCGAGTAAAACTAGTTCAAACTTTCCAGCACTTTACATACTGACCGATCTAAGGCGGTGCCTCTGCTGCGATTAGTCTTTGTCTGCGCGTCTGTGGTTTCATATATGGCGTTTGCGGCGTCCTTACTTGTTCCTCATCTCTCATTCATTTGGTGCCTCGGGAGGATTGTGCGGCGTAAATGTATGGCTGTGGCAATTTGTTTAGTATTTTCATTTTTCACATATTTTTTATTCTCACACTGAAATATTTATTTATATATATTTATAAATTTTATATTTATTTCATATAATGTTACTGGTTCTTATGATTTTTTGGTTAATAATTTTAATAAGAAAAATATTTGGCCGTGTAAGCACAAAAAACTGCATTCCTGTGTTGTGTTTAAATAACGAATAAAGTTATAACACAAACTGTCAGTTTGTGTTATAACTTTATTCGTTATTTAAACACAACACAGGTTTTACAATCAATAAAAGCTGTATTTTATAAAATAAATAAACAAATAAAAATTAAAACCGCATCAAATTGTGCACATTAGTTCCAGAGGTGAACAGAGAGGAAAAGCAGAATAGGAGATGCCCAGGAAGAACCACAATCATGAAATAACGCCAACCAAGACAGAAGTTCCAAACCAAAGGAACACAAAGCAACCAGCTCATCATCCCCAGTAAGATGATCACAATGCTGGACAGGATCCACTAGACACAAAAATAAGACAACGAAAGTGAACAAACATGAACACCAAGCCCAAAGGCCACACAAAAACAAATAAAATCAGGACAAACAGACTTACAACGGTTAATAGTGAATACTTCCGGGATTGCGGGTTGGGGTTGGGAGGAGGGGTGGGGCGGGGGGTTAAATCGATTTTAATTGTACCAAATCTTCACCCTAGATTCAAATGTTGTGAAAATACAGAATGATTGTTCGGTTCGCATAAAGCCTCACTAACTCTAACGAAGTTTGAAATGAGATTATACTTGGTAGGCATTTTAGCCACTTCATTTAAAATTCCTTCATCGTACTTGCACGCTGGAATTTTAAAGCTTTTAAATTATCAAATACATTTAGTTTGGTATTTAAATGTGGTCGAAATTGCGTTTAGGCATGATGTTATTCATTTACAACTGATCAAAATAAAAAAAAGTATGGTTCATAATTATAGACAAAGGGTTAAATCAAACAAAATATTTACATTATTTAATTTCAGTTTAAGGGATAAAACCACATGTTATTTAAATGATCACATGTTATTTAAATGATTTTATACAATAACAGTTATGGGAACATGTTATAACGGTTTAGAACGTATTGTAATACTATTGTTTATAATTTAAAAATTCAGTTTTCCAATTTTCGTTTTAAATTTCATGTGCAGTGCAAATGCACAGCTGATCAGCGCCTTTATTCTCTGCTTACAGAATGATATTTGAAAATTCCATTCCGGGAAAAGACGGCCATGATCAGACAGCGCAGACGTGAAGGCTGATTTGCGCTTTTGTTAGTCAATTATTACACTTTGACCATCAAAGTACACTTAAGTATGCAAATGTACAATACAACAATTTGTGATGTAAGTCGTTTTTGTAACGCTTAGCATTCTGGGTAACATTTCAGCACATGACATTTTGAAATATGTTTCTTATTTTCCAAGAAGACAGGTTTTGACATCTAATGAAAATTGTCTCGTTAGGAGACAATCTGTATGAAATGTCAAAGCCTATTTTCTGGGAAAAAAAAAAAAGAAAATATCATCAATTTTTCGTCTCCTGGAATTGCTCATACAGTGGTAAAGGTTACATGCCCTATTGTTTAGAAGGAAATACAACAAATGTGTTTTCCTACTGTGTGGGCAACCGGAACACTAGCGATGACATAAAGCTGTCTCGTTAATGATCTCAGGCGATGTAAAATATTACTTAACCCTTAAAGCGCCAAGAAAACCTGCATCTGAAAATGTCGTCTGTTTATGTCGTCTGCTGAATATTCTTGCAAACTTTTCAAACCTATTTTTGCATACAGTCAAACAGTGTGGACCCAGATCAGACTGCTCTTAAAGGAGCAGTCTGATCTGGGTCCACACTGTTTGCAGAAATGACTTTTAAAGTAACGGGCAGAAGACAAAGCAGACGACAATAGTCGTGACTGGCGCTTTCAGGGTTAAGGTCACTTGATACACATGATAGTTTTTTTCCCGCCATTTACATGGCAATATTTGCGACTTCCTGTTTGCTTTCCTGCACATCAAGTCCCTTTTAAAGACGGGTCTACTCTAAAATGAAAGATTTGTAAATAGTGGTAATGGTTAGGGGCCCTATTCCAAAGAAGGAAATACAACAGATGTCTTCAACTACTATGTGGCCAACTAAAGCACTACATATGTAGTTGATTATGACATAAAGCTGTCTCGCTTAATCACCTTAAGCGATGTTAATTATTACTAAACGGGACTTGATATATATTATTGTTTTTTCCACCATTTTTACAAGGTTGCAACATTTGTGACTTCCTGTTTGCTTTCCAGCATTACAAGCTTCTAGAGTGGACAGAATTACCATATAAAAAGTGTATTTATGCTCCTTAAAACCACAAATCGATGCGTAACCGTAACATGAACAAATGACCCTTATCATATTTGCGCACAAGGAATTTCCGGATAAGCCTGAGCCTGTGGTGCCCACTTACACAATCAGTGGCTGCTGTAGAGTATACAACGAACAGATAAGAACTGAGCTGACTTGAAGTTCCCTGTTCGTATATGGTACCAGTGCGCACCATATTGCATACCAGCCATACGGGTAAATTGTTAAGGGGACTGAATACACTTTTCGGGGAGGAACTGATAGAATTGGTTTTTCCCCCTTCTGGAAAGGGATCAATTCTAAAAGGAAAGAATTTCCTTACATTGGGAGCAAGTTGTTTTTTTTTTAGAGTAGACCCTTCTTCAGAAGGATTCATTTTCTTAAAGGGTCTGGATACCTACTGCCCTTTCAACATCTTTCGGAAAGTCGTATTTTTTTTGTATTTTCTTTTTTTTGCATGGCGCGTTACACAAAAGACGTAAGTTTGCAAACTTTTGTTATGATTTGATGTAAAACAATTTGTCATAACTAAGTATACTCAAAAAGTTTGATTCTTTCCATTGGTTTTAAAAAATCGAATGTTTTCATTTTCCCACGGTAAAAAAGGCTGCAAAATATGCAGAAATAGGCAGGGTAGGTAAACATGAGACAGATTTTCAACAAGTTTTCTTTGTTAAAAATTTCTGATATTTTCACAGTATTTTTATAGAACATCAATAGTTAAAAATCCATAAAGAAAAACAAAAACAATGTTTTCTAATAAAAAGAAATCCCAAAACCCAGTTTACTATAGAAATTGCATGGGTCAGGTCCATTTTTGGCAAAAAAAAAAAAAAAAAAAAAAAAAAAAAAAAAAAATATTACTGTAAATAATTTGGATACAAAGCATAGAAACAGAAACGATGATTAGAATAAAACGCCAAGCGAAAAAAAAACAAAAAAAAAACAAAAAAACCGTCTGTCCGAAGGATGTCGAAAGCAAAGAAGTTAGATTTTCAGAAACATTTCACAAAGGAGACAGCGAGACAGTTTTTCTTATGTCTTGTTTGGTTTCCTGCACACATACGAGCATATACACATGGATCTATTCTGAAAACGGGTATTTTTTTCTTTCTTTTTTTAGAGTAGATCCTTTACCAAAGGGTTCAAAAGTATTTTACGAAGTTATTACCCTTGAAATGTGTATCCGATCCCCTAAAATGCATTTGTTTTATTTTCGAGACCAATATTTCATCACGAAAACATGCCTATATACTTTTGATCCCCTTAAACCCCACTTTAATATAGTAAAACTGGAGTTTACAGGGATATACGTTATTGCTCTTATTTTTGCTCAAAAAAACCCCATAGATTGTGGGTACTCGTTAGAACCGCATCGGCGAGGCTGTTCTAACGAGTACAACAATCTATGTTTTGAGCAGAAATATGAAAAAATATCAGCTTTTTTTATCTGAAAATTTTCATTTTTTGGTGGTAAAATTTTCAGCATATTTCAATAGGCATGCTTTGGTAATGAATACTATTATCTATCTTATCAAATGTTTAAAATGAGCCGAAAAGTCATAAAACCTACTTTCGGACATGTGTGCCTAGTGAAGATTCAGGTCAGTCTTCGCATTCGAATCTTCAGGTCTGCCATTGCCTGATCAGTATCTTCACTGGGCATATTTTTGATTGCTAAAAATTCAAAGTTTCTTCATGCGGACAACGACACGTTTCAGAAGGTACGTTATTTCAAGTTGTGTCTTATCATTATTAGTACAATTTTTAATATGACAATTTATGTAAATTTGATCTCTTTAATATTCAGGGCCCAGCTGTTCAAAGCAACCTTAGCTTAATGAGCTCATTAATGGCAAATTCATTAACCGTTGAAGCTAAGGTATTTTCAAATACATTGTTTTGTTTTATTGCTGCAAAATGTACTTTTGCTATGCAAAAGCTACTCAAGATAGAAATGTCAATGTCACGTTAGCTTACAACTTCTTTAAATTTTGAATAACTGGGCTCCGGCAATTATGAACAGAGAGTGACAAAATGAATGCTGTTGTATTTTAACTTAGCACGTTATAGGAAAATTCAGCAGACGACAAATTGATGACATTTTTGCTTATAAGACCAGTAAACAGAATTTCACATTTCTTGCAAATTGTCTCCAATTTGCAAGAAATATCAAATCCTGTTTTCTAGGGAAAATATGAAAGAAATATTTAAAAAATGTCACCTGCTGAAAATATTCATCCAGATTGCTAAGCAATAAATTATGAAATGTCAGAAAACCAGCCTTACTTTTTTGGAGTATACCAGCACACATTGCACAAGCTACATGTCAGTTTAGGGCCTTGAAAAGTTTCCACAAACTTTCTACAGGGGTCCAGGGGGACGGGGATACGGGGATAAGGGGGCGGGGACGGGGGTAAAGGGGGCGTGGGACGGGGGAGTGGGGCGGGGGAAAGAGGGGGCGGGAGACGGGGGAAGAGGGGGCGGGGGGAGGGAAATTTTGGGGACGGGGGTTATACCAAAATTTGTTGTATTTTACTGATTTTACTCTATTTTTATGCACTTCAATGCAATAAGTGGGCATCAGAAGTATCTAATAGACGTATTGAAGTAAATTCATGCACATGTATACAATGAGTCCGGCGTTGATTTCTCTTCACCGACAAGGAGTGTTCCGCCAACATTTACATTGACTTCGTTTACATCCGATTTCAGTTTTATCTCAAGTTGATTACTTCCCTTTGATTCCGAAAGTTCACAAAATAGCCGGACCCCCCATGTGTGGGACCATACTTATCAAAAAATATTATTAAAAGTTGCAGATTTACATGGTATTCTTGAGTTTTGATTTCAGTAATTAATAATGTGGCCCACCACATTTTTTACTTGACCAGTTAAGGACCGGATCAAGGCCAACCATATTGTGATACCTGTTTTCCATATGGCTCATATGCAGGCCCTTATGCAGACTTTTGAAACGGAGTGTGCAAATCTTTAGGTATTCCTTGAAGGGGGTGCGTATGCTAAACAAATACCGATTTTGAGGGAAAATTAGGGGTGTAGTTTGGGGTCAAAATCTGCATGAATCTATATTGCATAGTCATGTTTGATTTTAATTATAGCATTGGGGATATTAGAAATTCTGATTTAGGGGAGGGAATAGTTTGTTTTGGGGAGGGAAGTCGGTGTAAGGGGGGAGGGAAGTGGGGAAAAGGCAAAGGGAAGTGGGGGAAAAGGCAAAGGGAAGTGGGGGTAAGGGGGAGGAAAGTTGGGAATGCCTACCCCCCTGTCCACCCCATCAAGTGTTATCTGAGTCGTGACATGCAAAACTAAGGTCTTCTGAGTACCTGTGAACCACAAAGGTCCATATTGTGCTTTAAATTCGCATAGAATCTTCAGGGTCTTCGCTGTTACTCGATATATTCTGCAGTGCGCTCATATCTGTTGATTCTGTAGATAGATATGGAATTTCCTGATCAGATTGCGCGGACAGAGAACCTGATGTGGGAGTTAGTGTACGTACGTTAGTTGAAGACACATTTCCGTACGGAGCGGCTCATTTCAGAGAAAGACAAAGTTATTGACTGACTTCAGTGCAGGAGGGCTCCATTGCTTGTTCTCATTACGAAAACACGCCTAATAAAATACATAGAAAATTTTACCTCCAAAAACTGAAAATTTTCAGACAAAAATTATGATATATTTCATATTCCTGCTCAAACACAGATTGTGGGTTATCGTTAGAGGCGGTTCTAACGAGTGCCCACAGTCTATGTTTTTTGAGCAAAAATAAGAAAAATAATGTTTACCCCTGTAAACCCCAGTTTTACTATATAAAAGTGGGCTTTAAGGGGGTCAAAGTTATATAGGTATGTTTTCGTGATGTTCCTTAAAAATTTCAAGGAAACGAATACACCTGAATTTTTTTGTATAAATATGTTACTAATAAGAACCATATGTTTTCTTTTGCTGGATCTAAATTTATGCCACTAAATATGTTTAAAGTAAAAAACCCACTAAATGTAATGCGTATCTTAAAGTATCCAGCTTAAGAAAACAGGCATTTTGACGCAAATTTGATCAAAATCGGTTAAGAAATATGTGTAATTTATATAACCGTGAGCATGGGTGCCGCCATTTTGAATATTTAATAAGATTTTTTTAAGATACAAGTACAAGTCGCCTGTTGACAGGAATATTCTGCTTATGTGAATTAGTTGACAGTTTATATGCAAATGAACACATTTACAGTTATACAACAACAAAATAATGTTTTAGATGTGGTTTATTCAATGTTTGCATATTCAGTTAGATGGATTAGGTGGTTATGACATCACTAACTCGTAAAATTGGCGGCTTCAATATCAGCATTTTCTAGAATTTCAAAATCCAATAACTTTCTTATTTATCAACCGATTTTCACAATGTTTTCACTAAACTGCTCAAATCATCATGCTCTTATTTTCTTATAGATTATTATTTAACGTGCTTTTTCCTTTAATCTAAGATTGTGCTAAAGGGAGACCACTTTCACAAACAATAATTTTAGTCAAATCTACCTGAGAGCCCCAGAGTGTACAAATTCTTACCATTAACAGTGGCGTAGCCAGAACGGAATTATTTTTACACACACCAAGGAAAAATCTTAAAACCTATGCCTAGAATCGCTTCCGAAATAGGGGCTACTCTTAAAGGAAAAAAAGTTGCTCTCATAGGCTGCAAATTCTTTCCTTTAAGAGCAGCCCCTATGGTTAAGAAGCAAAACAGTTTATGTTAATGCCACTTTATTATAAATATTTTTTCTCACGCATGTTACGCATATGCGTAATTTGCGTAATGAGCGCTACACCTATGATTAAGAGATTACTCATCAGTGAATTAGGGGTGATATTTTCAAATCAGAGATTTTCCCTTGAATATATATCCATTCCCCTTACTTTCTGCTCCCGTAATGTATTGTTGCCATGGTAACAGAATTATACGTATCGTGTCAAGGAAAAAAATGAGGCTTGACGCATATGCAAACAGCGATTGCCTAGATCAACCTCAACGTTCGTACAGTCTGATCAATACTCCTCTTCGTCTAGAAAGGAGAAAAGTGACACAGAACTGAATAGTAATTAGCAAATGTCGTTCAAATATAATCAGTATATGCAGCGGAGGTTTGCTGACCATTCTGCGTTAAGCCTTTCTTTTTTGCGTGGCACAGATTTTATGCTAATTTATGATGAAAGTTTTATAGTATTTCGTTAAACTCTGTGATATACACCACTTCCTTCGTACATAGGCTTTACAGGAAATACGGGCTCGTGACCTTTGGTACTGCGGTTCACTACACTAAGGTCAAAGTCAACTGAGTTCAGTTCCAAAATTTTCATGTTAGTACACAGTTACAGGAGCATTTAACTGCGTTTTTAGGACCATTGATGCCTAGGTTTCCAAAAAGCTGGACTTCGACAAAAGGTGTAGATCCAGATCAGACGCCACAGAAGGCAGCGTTGGACAAAGGTCTACACTGTTTTTGTTTTATACAAGAATTTATGTAAAAAATAAAAAAAAATCTCTACAAGAACTCTTCTAAAACTGAGAATTGGCTGTACAAGTAGTGAGGTCAAAGGTTCTGCTGAGGATAGTGGGTTAATAATGAAACACTGGCAGCACTGGTCGATTGTCTCTAAATGTAGGCTGGTAAAATGGTCCTGATTGGGAACTTATGACTGTTTTATTTAACCCTTAACTTTCTGTAATTTAACTTCCTGTAATTAAAGCAAACAGTGCAGACCCTGATCGGACGCCGCGTTCTGCGGCATCTCATCTAGGTCTACATTGTTTGCCAATGTCCTTTCACTAAGTCCAGTCCCGGTTTTACAGATAACCCTCTATACACAGAACTCTGACGTCACAGCGGTTCGATTTCAATGTCATAGCAGTTTGATTTCATTGGTCAATAATAATTACGTGGACAACAATCTCAAGGAAATTTTGGTGTATATACTTTGGGTCGGTTGCAAACAAAAGCTATTGAAAAGCGGTAAAACAGCACAACAAACACCGCAAGACAATGCGAATGCCCCATTGCAAATTGCGAAGGCCCAAAACAGAGAGGGTGCGAGGAATTGTCGAAGGCTTCTATATCTCCACATTAGAGAATCAAATGTGCCGCGCATGGAAACGATGCATTACGAAAACACGCCTAGTTAAATATACTGAAAATTTTACCACCAAAAAATGAAAATTTTCAGATGAAAAATTCTGATATTTTTCATATTTCTTCTCAAAACATAGATTGTGGGTACTCGTTAGAACCGCCTCGACGAGGCGGTTCTAACGAGTACCCACAATCTATGTTTTAGAACAGAACTAAAAAAACAATATATACCCACTTAAACCCCAGTTTTACTATATAAAAGTGGGGTTTAAGGGGGTCAAAATTATATAGGCATGTTTTCGTGATGGGTATTCGGGGCAACTGCGTACAGTAGAAGCCCAGCTGAGCCTGCGCAACGCGCAGTCTGATCAAGGCCCTCGCTGTCTGCATGCAGAATAAGTAGATGCTGTTGAATATAGCGATATTTACCAAAGGTTCTTATCAGATTGTGCGGTTTGATTGCTTGATTGGGATATTCACTTTTCGCATGTATCCCAAATACTAATTTTTCTTATGACATGGCTCCATTTCTTTTACTAGAAAATACATAAGGTACTCATAAGAATCACATTGGCGAGACAATCTTTTAAGTTTTCATATTATTTTAGGGTATAAATATATAAAAATCACTACTTTTTTTTTAATATATATATCTTATGTAGAATGTTTTACTTCGGAGATCGCATACATAGTTCTTTTGGTTGTTGCTGTGGCCCGGCGTATAGTAATTACCCTAAATATTCAGCCATCCTTTTATTCCTTACCTGCCTAGCTTAGCCAGAAACTGGAACAAGCCCATTTGACAACCCTTTAGTCTGTCTAAACCATGCTGGATGAGTAGTAAACAGTGCATGGCATGGTCTAAACAGTAGTGACTAAACGGCAAACAGTGTAAACCCTGGTCAGATTGATTTATGTACCCTAGGTATTCGGACAGACAGGTCTGAACAGTTAGTCCCAGATCAAACACGGCAGAATGAGACTTCTGATCAGGGTCTACACTATTTGTCACCCATCAAGCGATCTTCTGATCAGGTTCTAAACTGTCTTTCATTCAGCAATCAGCAGCTAGTAACATGGGCTTGTTCAGTTTTTAGGCCAAGAATGGTAAGATGTGAAGCTGTCCGAGCACTTAGTCTGTTCATGAGTGAAAACTAATGCAAAAATCATTACACATCGTAGCTGCGTTTTAAGCGGACCTCTGTTGTCAGTTTTACTTTATGAGCTCGATAGCAAATCTTAATAAAAGCGCTGCAAGCACTGCACCATGCCCAACTACTGCACTTACATTGCGCAAGTGCAATATCTCTGTCAAAAATGAAATCAAAGGGAATGTCCATTAGTCTTTCCTTAAATAAAGTTGACATGAATATATGACTGAGATTACTATTTTCAATATTCAAAGGGAAAATCTAAACCAGATTTACAGTTCGCATTTTCTACAAATCCCCTCAAACTGTTATTTTCAATGTTCAAAGACCTATAACTCAACAAGTAATTAAGCCAAACTGATATTTTTTGTGTTCTTCATATCATCTTATGTTGCTTTACATTTTTGCAAGGCTTCAAGGAAATCTCTGAAACAATTTTTCAGTTATAGAAAGGGCACACGTATACGACAGGGATCACTATTTACAATGTCCAAAGGGCGGTAACTCCAAAAACAGGTAATTCAGAGTTATGGTTGTTGTGTTCTGCACATGACATCATGGTGATATACATTTGCGTTAAGTTTCAAGAAAATATTTCAAACAGTTTTCAAGTTATATAGAGCAGGTACATATTACAGAAATCATTATTTGCAATGTTCAAAGGACCATAACTCCAACAGTAGGTTAAGCAGAACTACAGTTTGTGTGTTCTGCACCTGGTCTTATGATGCTTTACATTTGTGTGTATTAAAATATCTGGAACGGTTTCCAACTTACAGAGCTGACACGAGTACCTGGTAGAGATGGCTGTTTTCAATATTTATTAAGTTGAAAGGTTGGTAACTCCAAAAGTAGGTTAACCTTGTGTTCTGAACATCCTTTTATGGTGCGTTACATTTGTGAGAAATTTCATGAAAATATCCCAAATGGTTTTCAACTTACAGAGTTGACACAAGTATATGGTAGAAATTGCTATGTTCAACGTTCAAAGGGCAATAACTCAAAAAGTAAGCAAACTAGAGTTACGCTTCATGAGTTGTGATCGTTGTCTCAAACTTTAAATGTGTCTGAAGTTTCATAAACATACATTACAAAAACACGCCTATTCAAATACAGTCGACTCTCGTTATCTCGAAGTCCAAGGGACTCTCTGAAAAACTTCCGAGATATCTGTACCTTGACATATCCGATTTAAAGAATTGAGGACAAAGTAGATCGAACAACCACATTTCACAAATGTATATGTAATTTGAGTCCTGAAGTTAGAGATATATTGAAAATATTGTGGAAAAGAGGCGTAATTGCTCCTGCAATTTCTCCTCTTTTCCACAATATTTTGTTACCTGTTGTTATGATTTCCATGGTAAAACAGGACCAGATTTTCACTTCGAGATAAGCGGTTACTCGGGAGAAGCTAGGTCGAGATAATAAGTCAATTGTATATAGAAAATTTTACCTCCAGAATCTGAAAATTTTCAGATAAAAAACTCTGATATTTTTTCATATTTCTGCTCAAAACATAGATTCTGGGTACTCGATAAAACCGCCTCGATGTGGGTACTCGTTAGAACCTCCTCGGAGAGGCGGTTTTAACGAGTACCCAGAATCTATGTTTTGAGCAGAAATAAGAAATCTAATGTATACCTCTTTGAACCCCAGTTTTGCTATAATAAAATAGGGTTTAAGGGGGTCAAAATTATAAAGGCATGTTTTCGTGATGACTGAAACGGTAACCAACTTACAGGGCGGACACTAGTACATGGTAGAAATGGCTAATTTCAATATTTACGACCTTAAAAGGGCCGTAACTCCAAATGGTAGATTAACTAAGAGTTATGCTTATTGTGTTTTGCACGTCGTCTCATGGTGCTTACATTTGTAAAAAATTTCATGCAAAATATCTCAAACGGTTTTCAACTTACAGAGCGGACTGGAGTACATGGTAGAAATGGCTATGTTTAATGTTCAAAGGGCAATAACTCCAAATGTAGGGACACCAGAGTTACGGTTCTTGTGTTATGCACATTGTCTTATGATGCTTTACATTTATGTAAAATTTCGTAAAATATCACGAACACTATCAGAGTTATGGAGCGGACACGAGTACATGGTAGAAATGGCTATGTTCAACGTTCAAAGGGCAATAATTCCAAAAGTAGGCAAACCAAAGTTACGGTTCATGTGTTCTGCACATCGTCTAATAGTGGTTTACATTGCTGTGAAGTTTCGTGAAAATATCAAAATGGTATCAGAGCGGATAAAAAATTCTAAAGCGCGGACGGACACTCAAAATTTCGGACGGTATAAAATGATATCTCGCCAATTTTTGTGGCGGGGCATAAAAAATATCAGCATTTTGTCCATTTTGATTGCCTGGTGTCTAAACGTTGTGATTGATTAGGTAAATGCAGACCGAGATCTGGGTCTACACTGTTGGCTCATATTGGTTCATAAGTCTCATGGTAAGCCGCTTTTCACAATACATCTCCTAGAGTTTAATGAAACGAAGCCATCATGTCTCGGAAATTTACAGACTGGAATTATAGTAATAAATATTCATGCTGATTTATAGTTATTGTTATTTTCACTCCGATATTATAAACCCTAGTCCTGCTTCTCCCGGATATACCCCGCCTTTGCAAACAGTGCAGATCCAGATCAGTTGGATTCTTCTGTCTTATTCGATATCGGATATGAGCCATCTGTCTAGCGCACAACAAAAGCAACAAGAAGACTTAGTTAAAACATATTTCATTTGCATTCTTCAATACAACATAGATACTCACAAGACATGAAATAAAAACAGGATTAGAATGGAAGCATATAAATACTTGTAAGATTCTTCTCCTGTAATATATATTTATCAGCTGTTGATTTGATGGCAGTTGATAGCTTAAGACAAAATTCTACACATTTATTATACATAAGAAGATATTGCTAAATGATAAATATCATATTTCAGTACATTTATGATAACTATATGACATTTTGGAACAGAGAAAAATTAAGAGAAAGAAAATAAAAGGAAAGCTACAAAAGTAATACCAGTGGAAAAATGTGTGCAAAGTGCCAATGCAAAGAGAAATACTGCAAAAATACATTACCAAATTTCGGAAAAAAATAGAATACTATGAAGAACAATTTTAGAGCGACTAAATAAAAGAGTATATTACTACTACTACTACTACTACTAATAATAAATAATAATAATAATAATAATAACAACAATACCAACAATAATAATAATACTAATAGTAACAATAATAAAAATAATTATTATTATGATTATCATTATCGTCATCTCCACCACCATCACCATTACCATCATCATCACTACCACCACCACCATTATCATTATTATCATCATCATTGTCACCATCATCATCATCATCATTATTATTATAAGCAATAAATAGAGAAAAATAGAGAGAGAGGGCACAAGCTTACATCGTTAACCAGGTTAGTGGATCAGAAATTTGTTACAGTAGCATTCGAAAACAACAAGAAGATATGAGCGCCCAGCGAAGAATCAGATCAGCATGGGCATCCGCACAGTCTGATTAGAGTCTTTGTTATCCGCATGAAAAAAACTTGGGTTCTAAGCTACCCATTGAGCACACAGCGAAGACTGATCAGACTGGGCGGATGTCCAGGCTGATCTGAGTCATCGCTGGGCGCATATGCCATTTGTTGGTTTTGTCAAGTGCTGGCTCATATAATAGTTGCTAGAAAGATAGAATGGTTTTTGGATAAGTAGTATTCACTTTCAGAGAGGGCAACTCACATCACGAAAACATGCCTATATAGTATTGACCCCCTTAAACCCCATTTTTATATACATGTATAGTAAAACTAGAGTTTACAGGGGTATACATATTTTTTCTTATTTCCGCTCAAAAACAGAGATTTTGGGATCTCGTTAGAACCGCCTCAGCGAGGTGGTTCTAACGAGATGCCAAAATCTCTGTTTTGAGCAGAAAAAATATCAGATTTTTTTTATCTGTAAATTTTCATTTTTTGGTGGTGAAATTTTCAATATATTTGAATAGGCGTGTTTTCGTAATGAGGATATGCTTCTCTTCTGAATAAGTGTCTACGCTAACGGAAAATCGTTTGCTGTCTCCCTTCTGAAAAGGGGTCTTATCTAAAAGGAAAGCAAAAGCTCCCAAAGAGTAAATGCTTTTCATTTATATTAGACCCCTTTTAATTAGGAACCTATTTTGCATGAAGGCAAACAAAAGGTCGCAAAGATTGTCTCCCGATTACGTAAAACGCGTGAAACTCTATCCTATGCATTCGGTCCCATTCACCTTAATTTTTGGACTAAGTAAATTATAAACATGCATGGTTTCTGTGATTTCATCTTCCGAAGCTGCAGTGGGTTGTGTAGGTTTTTGGTCGCCGGTAACAATGCCCCCCACCACCCCCCACCCCCACCCCCCCCCCAAAAAAAAAAAAAAAAAAGCACAAAAAAACAACAACAAAAACAACAACAAAGCGTCTTCTTGATGGTATTTCTTCACATTTTGATTTTTGAAATAGAAGATCTCTTTGGACCAGAGCTTTTACTTAAAGCTGTGCAGGTTTTGCTCAGAAAAGAATCAAAGTGACTGCTACTCACCAGCCCTATTTAGAAGTGAAAAAATAGTAAGGGGGAAAACTAAAATATTAAATTAACATGTTGCGCTTTCTGATATGAATAAATGCTTAGTACACAAATGGGACACGTGTGATATGGGTACAGTTCAAGAAAACTAGTCTTCAAGCATACTGGTATTATCTTATTCGACATAAATTCTTTGTCCCACTTTATGCTAGTCAAGACACGTTTCATTGCATAAATTTTAGAACTGTTGTCGAGATAGATTGTGCATGTTTAACCTTAACCTTAAATACCGTTAAATAGCAACAATAAGTTTCAGTCAGCGAGTTCAAAACTGGTGTCTATCATTCATTCGTAGGTTCCGCATTCTATATATTATGCAGTTGTGTGTCGAGAAGTTCAGCCATCAATCTAAAATGTTACTATAATTTAATACAAGAAGGATGTGCTGTGATTATCAACCGCGCCGCTCTGTGACACAAGGGTTCTTAACCCACACATACCTAACGTGCCATAAAAAGCACAGTGAAAAACAGTGTAGATCCATATCAGACATCACAGAACGTGGCGTTTGATCTGGATTTACATTGTTTGCATTAAAAACATGAACTTTTATAAAACATGGTAGTGATGAAAAGAACCAAACGCTCCTTCTACTGGAAAATGGACCTGTCCAAATGGTAGAGTAGAAGAGTCCACTCGGTATGAATGGGTTAAAGGTATTTGCGGACAAGTATGCACCAGAAGTGTCCATCTGCATTGTGTGCTTACCGAGGCATTTGCTATCGCCGCAATTATGGCTGAACCTTCGTTGTACGGATATGCCAAAAACGCATTTGTTCTCAAGACACGGCCCAGTAATCGGTTGATGCTGCTTCTATTTCCGGAAGTGCTGCAAATTTTGGACAGTAATTATTTCTTTGTTCTTTGCTCTCCACCTAAGGAATCTGGATATTTTACATCTCTCAAGGTCTTTTTTTTTCTGTCAGTCCACACAATTTGAACGCTTTATAGCTGTCAAATGCTTTTCGTCCCACCTAAACGATCTAGCCGCTCAATGGAATTTTGAATTATTTGCTCAGGATAAGTGCCACTGACATGCTGTATCTGGATATTTTCTAAATTGTCTCTTTTCGATGCAACCCTATAAAATCTGCACATTTAACTTGGAGCAACATTGTTTGATCTGGGTATTGTCCGTCCGCTTACAGGCTCAGATGTAATACGTAGAGTTGTACATTATCTGCCAGAGCCTGTACACCAATACCATGAAAATGCTTTATGGAACATCGTCTACTCAGTGTCGTTTTTTTTACACCTTCAAAATCTAAACTCTTTCTTTAACTCTACATTGTTTGCTCAGAGTGTTTGCTGTACGCATTTATAATCTAAATATTTTTATCTACTTTGAAGCCACCTGCGCATTTCAATGTTTATCATTACCAGTAGCGTCAACTGATGATAGTACAAGCTGAAACGAGTTGCTGATGTTTCTTAGAAAACGAACAGAGCTTATTAAATCCTACAGATTAAGGATGTTGTGATATAGTTTGATATTAAGGCAAATATAATAGTAAAATGTTCATGAATAGCCACAGTTTCTGAACACAGGTTACCAATGACATCTAGAGGATGAGTAAACAATCTGCTTCTACTATTTGGGGCCTTTTCTGAAAAAGCGGCCTTTCTGGAAAAAAAAAAAAACTTCTTTCATGCAGGTATATCAAATAAGGTGACATGGGCACCGCGCAATCAATTGGGCATGCCCCGTAGCTCAAATGTTTTACTGCCGTCTGGCGCATGATAAAAAAAGATTAAGTGTTTAACTATTATCAAATTCTTAATATATAAAACATACGGGCACACTGAAAGACAAACCTAAAGCTACGCAGCTGAGAACTTTCTAGCAAAAACGATGCTAGAATGTCACATGAAACAATTGTTTAGAAGGAGTATCTGGTTTTAATCTGGGATAATTTTTCTTTTTTTTTCTCCCAACAACAACAACAACAACAACAAAAAACAAAAACAAAAAACAAACAAACAAACAAAAAACAAAACAAAACAAAACAAAACAACAACAAACAAAAAACAAACAAACAAACAAACCAAAAATAATAATAATAATAAAAAAAAAAAAAAAAAAAAAAAAAACTGCAAAAAAACAAACAAACAAAAAAAAAAAAAAAAAAAAACAAAAAAAAAAAAAAAAAAAATCAAAACAATGTAATTACTCATAAGAAACGCATTGGAGCACAAAACATGCTGTGAAATCTCAGTATAAGCGTTTTAAATATGAAATTAGAACACATGGTTTTATCGCGAGGTAGAGGAAATAATCCCTGAATTATCATCTATTCTAACATGACGTTAACGTTTTTCCCATTGTGCCTTATGGAAACGCCATCGTGATCAAACTACACTCATTCACGTCGTCAACGTCGTGCGTGTAAAAGGGCGTTTTGATGACGATACATGTAAACACTTACTGCTGTCGACGTCCGTTGCAAAAGAGTTCTTTGAAAAGCATTCCAACGATGTTGCTTTTCCATTATATATCATGTTAGAATCGAAATAGTTTTTCCCTGTTGTAAATTATCGCGAATAACGCATGGTGTTGTCGGGCAGATGTGAATATTAATTCACTCCGGTTTCGCCGTCGCCAATTAATATTTCGCGATCTGCCCTCCAACACCATGCGTTATTCGACGATAATTCACAGAGGAGTAAAATTATTTCTTAAATATTCCTCATTAGACATCGCCTTTAAGGCGAGCACGTGTATGCAAAAAGTACATCTTACCACGGGCGACCTATCCTTTTCAGCTTCTACATCTATTAGTCAAGGCCTGTATACAAGATTATGTAGAATCTAAATACGAGTAGGATATATTGCTATGCAGAAAATTTCACTTGTCGCATATGCAGACAATGGTGACCCGGTCATTGTTTGCAGTCTCATTTGGAAAGATTCTTCGTTATTCGTTATAGATTATTTTATTGCCTACTGGATACAACAAGCAAATTCCATGGAGAATTTATGTCCCCCGCCTAATTTTTATTTGAGGTGTTAAAAATGGTAAAGTTAACCAGAGGACCACTGGTCCTGTATCAAATACCTAAGTATTGAAGCAGCAAACCAGTGATAAAAAATAATTTCAAGATTCTGAAAAAAACCACATGCATATCTTCAGACCATCCTTAAAGCACCTGTAAAGTTTCAAAGGATAGGCTTAAAACTGTGGAAGGAGTTACGGGGTCAAGGTACCTACTCCCTATACGCTTCTGTAGTATTAGAACTCAAAAAATGTCTAAGTTAAAAATGCAGAAAAAGTGGTAAAAAATTATTTCAGGATTCTGAAAAAAAACACATGCATATCTTTAGGCCATCCTAAAAGCCCTTGTAAAGTTTCAAAAGGATCGGACAAAAACTGTGGGAGGAGTTAAGGGGACAAGGTGCCTGCACCCTATATACTTCTGCAATATTAGAACTCAAAAAATATCTAAGTTAAAAATGCAGAAAAAGTAATAAAAAAATATTTCAGGATTCTGAAAAATCCACCTGCATATTTTCAGGCCATCCTAAAAGCCCACGTAAAGTTTCAAAAGGATCGGCCAAAAACTGTGGGAGGAGTTAAGGGGACAAGGTACCTACTCCCTATAGACTTCTGTAAAATTAGAACTCAAAAAATGTCTAAGTTCAAAACGTGTAAAAAGTGATAAAAAATAATTTCAGGATTCTGAATAAACCACATGCATATCTTCAGACCATCCTTAAAGCACCTGTATAGTTTCAAAAGGATCGGTCAAAAACTGTGGGAGGAGTTAAGGGGACAAGGTACCTGCTCCCTATATACTCCTGTAGTATTAGAACTCAAAAAATGTCTAAGTTAAAAATGCGGAAAAAGTAATAAAAAATTATTTCAGGATTCTGAAAAAACCACATGCATATCTTCAGGCCATCCTGAAAGCCCATGTAAAGTTTCAAAAGGATCGGCCAAAAACTGTGGGAGGAGTTAAGGGGACAAGGTACCTACTCCCTATACACTTCTGTAGTACTAGAAATTGAAAAATGACTAAGTTAAAAATGCGGAAAAAGTGATAAAAAATTGTTTCAGGATTCTAAAAAAACCACATGCATATCTTCAGGCCATTCTAAAAACACCTGTAAAGTTTCAAAAGAATCGGCCAAAAACTGTGGGAGGATTTAAGGGGACAAGGTACCTGCTTCCTATACACTTCTGTAGTATTAGAACTCAAAAAAAGTCTAAGTTAAAAATGCGGAAAAAGTAATAAAAAATTATTTCAGGATTCTGAAAAAACCACATGCATATCTTCAGGCCATCCTAAAAGCCTATGTAAAGTTTCAAAAGGATCGGCCAAAAACTGTGGGAGGAGTTAAGGGGACAAGGTACCTACTCCCTATACACTTCTGTAGTATTAGAACTCAAAAAATGTCTAAGTTAAAAATGCGGAAAAAGTGATAAAAAATTATTTCAGGATTCTGAAAAAACCACATGCATATCTTCAGGCCATCCTAAAAGCCCATGTAAAGTTTCAAAACGATCGGCCAAAAACTGTGGGAGGAGTTAAGGGGACAAGGTACCTACTCCCTATAGACTTCTGTAATACTAGAACTCAAAAAATGTCTAAGTTAAAAATGCAGAAAAAGTGATAAAAAATTATTTCAGGATTCTGAAAAAACCACATGCATATCTTCAGACCATCCTTAAAACACCTGTAAAGTTTCAAAAGGATCGGACAGAAACTGTGGGAGGAGTTAAGGGGACAAAGTACCCACTAAAAACTCGGAACCACGCACCACGCACCACGCACCACGCACCACGCGCCACGCGCCACGCACCACGCACCACGCACCACGCCCCACGGAAAACCAAAAACAGTGTCCCTCCACTTTTCTTCGAAAAGGCGGGGGACAAAAATATAAAATAATCTACTAAACCTACCAAGCCTCGCTCGCAGTTAAAAAAAACAAACAAACAATAAACAACAACAACAACAACAACAAAAAACAACAAAAACAAAAACAAACAAACAAACAAACAAAAAACAAACAAACAAAAAAGCAACAAACAAAAAAAACAAAACAAAAAAACAAACAAAAAAACAAAAACAAACAAAAAAACAACAACAACAAAAAACAAACAAAACCTCCCCCCCCCCCCCAAAAAAAAAAAAAAAACAACATCAAAAAACAAACAAACAACTATATGCTCGGTCTGCATATAGATGTCCTCTACCTCAACAGTAAGCTGTTATAGTACACCACATATAATCAACACTGATGTAACAAAGGCAACCTTTTAGATTGTTGTTTTAAATTTATTTCACTGTAGCTGGTGTTAAGTGCCGTGTAGCGGCCGTAAAACGTTCCTCAAATCAAAATGCATATTATATTTTTTATTTCCTTTGGGATCATTGAGCCTATTTTTGTTACTTTGAAGATCTAATACCGCGTACGCCGGGGCTAACTACATAGCCGCATATGAATTGACTAAATAAAACCGAATCTCCGATTTTTATTCCTTTGCATGCTCGTTGTTTCCATAGGCCACCTTTTAGTTTTATGGGGTATTCAACTACAATCTGTTTTAATTGATAAATTCTGTCTAGACTCGTAGTAATATGCCTAGGTTAAATTAGGATTTGATGGCATTAACCCATTTATGCCTAGCGTCCCATAAAAGGGACAGTGGCAAACAGTGTAGACCCAGACCAGACGCCGCAGAATGCTCAGGGTCTACACTTGTGCAATTAGGACAGGATTGCTACAAAATATGGTAACAATAAAAACTAACTAGACATTTCTTATATTGGAAATAAACCGGTCCAAACAGTTAAGACAGGATAGACCACTCGGTATAAATGGGTCAACCTTATATAGCATAAACCAGGGTATGCAGGGGCATACTAACTAGGCAATATTTCTCGTCGGTTGTTTCGAACTTTATTTAAACTCCTTTTTGTGTTCCTTAAGCTTTCATTATTTTATAATCTTCTGTTGATGAAATTAAAAATAAAATTCTCACCGCATTCCACATTTCATACAGTAGGAAGGCTGAACCTATTTCAGTATGTAGTATTTTGAGTAAATTTATCTACAGGGAACCAGTTGACGTTAAGACGTTACGTCGGTTGCTTGGTTACATTACTTACTTACACACCAGAAAGGTTGAACCTATTTCACATGTAGTATTTTGAGTAAATTTATCTACAAGGAACCAGTTGACTTTAAGACGTTACATCGGTTGCTTGGTTACGTTACTTACACACTATTCCTTAGCACTAATGAACATAATGCAAAAACAGACAGCCTTAAGTCATTACATTGGCAACGAGTATAAGAGAAAAAAGACCTACTAAGAAGAAGCTGAACAAACAATATTAAACTGAAACTGAAATGATAGTTTCTTTGTCATAGCACAGACTTACCAGATGCAGTCAAGTCAGACGACTGCCTCCTGTATAGACAAATAAAAAGTCAGAATGACCATGAAATACTACAGAACGATCTGAACGAGGTAGAGAAATGAGCTGAAAAGTGGGGCATGCGTTTTAACGCCAAAAATGTTATATTTTGTCAGTCAGACAAAAATCATCACGGTTTTATCAGCTTAACAATGAAATCTTGCAGCAAGTAACGTCGAACCCGTATCTAGGAATTACCATATCAGATGACCTCCAATGGAAAACTCACATTAACACAATTACTAAAAAGGCCAATTCAAAATTCGGTTTTCTTCGAAGAAATTTGAAATATTGCCCAATTGAATGCAAAACACTCGCTTATATAGCTTTAATAAGATCTAAGCTCGAGTATGGTGCGATAGTCTTGGATCCGTACAAACAGCAGGACATTCAATCATTTGAAAAAATCCAACGTCAAGCAGCCAGATTCATAAAAAATGACTATCTCTCAAGATACGAGGGTCGTGTTAGTGAAATGCTTGCGGACCTTAAGTTAACTCCACTTTAGCAAAGAAGATTAGAATCAAGACTGGTTATGCTGTTTAAAATAGTAAGGGGTATGGTACCGGCAATCAATGCTGACAAGGTTTTTACTCCACATAGGAACGAAAGACAAATCAGATCCAAAAACTATCAAGACTGCCAAACATCTAACTTTGTGGACAGATATAATTTAACTATTTCTCAGTGTTACAAAGGTCCACAGTCAAAAAAAAGAGAACAGTTTAGAAACTCATTTTTTGTGAAGACAGTCACCGATTGGAACAGTTTAAGCGACGATCACATACGTGCAGAGACAGTCAACAGCTTGAGAACAGCTGTCCATAGTTATGTAACATCTCAATAAGTGCGCACACCCGCGGTTAACGTACCAGAATTGGTCCTACCGCTTAGACTATACAGATACAGGTAGCTATCACAGGCAAAACTGAAGCTATAAACCTGAGATAAAGGAACAGAAAAAGAAGACAGTATAAACGAATTTTAGAAGAAAAAAAAAAGTAATAAAATCAGATCAATGGCCAGATATGGATTCGATATGGCTACAAATAATACAGTAATCATGATCTAGAAACTAGAAATCTACCAGCCCTGGCATTTTGAGTCACATGCGATTAGCTGTCAACAGGTAAAAAAAGGTAAATAATGGGAGGAGTGGCTTGAAGCAGTTGAAAGGTTCCGATCTTTTAAGATTAACAGCCCAATCGACAAGTTTGTTTTAGAGAAAACCTTGCTGTGATATCCGTATCACTATTGCTCTGTTGTTGTATCTGGTTTTATATACACGTATAAAACGTTTAACATTACCTATATTTTAGCCATTTCTTTTGAGATGAGGATTACAATGAGAACAATGATGGTAAGAAGAGAACAACAGAAGAGCGACTGACGCACCCATAATAAAGATTTGGAACTACGGCGCTTTCGCAAAGGAGGTAGCACAGACCTTAATAAAAAGCAACGTGATAAACATGGCAAGAAACGAAGCAATGCCAAATATAATTACTGAAACCGTACGGAACCCCTGATGGGACGTTTCCATTCTAATATTTAGCAGAAAAGAACGGAAATTAACACAAAAATTAGACATTCCATTTCTGATATTTAGCAGAAAAGAAATCAAAACAATAAAATAGATCAGGAAAAAAAGGAATAAAAAGACATTTTCCTTCTGATATTAAGCAGAAAATAAACCAAACAAGGTAAGAGAAAAGTCCAGGGAGTGCCACAATCACAAACCGCAGCCTATCCCAGTCCCCAAGAGGAAGAGGAAACCGACAAATCTAAACAAGCACAAACCGAACAAACGCACGAAAAGCACTAAGATTAGCCCTCTCTCTTCCCCAAGCGAGGTAAACGCAATACTGAAAGGACTGAAAAACACAAGAACAAAATGACACACAGAAAGACATACAACAAATCGCCTCGTAGAATAAACCACAAAGCAACAAAGAGTAAGACTAACACCGGTACCACCGCCTTAGAACGGTCGGTAGAGCAAACCACCGGGGGGTGCGGGGGGGGGGGGGGGGGTTTAAAGCACTTTTATAGCTAGCCAACTTCACCCTGGGTCCTGATGCGACTCTTAATCACAAATAGAAAAACAGAAAGCAAAATGGGCAGCTGTTGAAGGTGACCAAAATGCTAGCATCACAACACAACGAGTTAAACAGAAAGCAAAGTGGGCAACTGTTGAAGACGGTGACCACAATGCTAGCATCACAACACATAGAAAAAACAGTACAAAGAGTAGGAGCAACACCAGGACCACCGCCTTAAAACGGTCAGTAGAATAAACTACCGTAGGGGGGGGGGGGGCTGGGGGGTGGGGGGGGTTAAAGCATCAGGACCACCGCCTTAGAACGGTCAGTAGAATAAACTACCGTGGCGTTTAAAGCACTTTTACAGCTAGCTAACTTCACCCTGGGTCCCGATGCTACTCTTAATACAGAAATACATAAAACTTCGGTTCGCATAAAGGCTCCCAACTCAGTCAATGCATCAAAGCGAAAAAATAAAAATCAAATTAATCACTATAATAAACAAAGACGAGCACTCATGGCTAATTCTACTGTATGCCAGAGTAAATGAAAACCAATAGTTGAACCACGGCGGGCAAAGCCAAAGACATATCGTCAAGCACCAACCCACTGGTTAAAGTTTTACGAAGAGGCCGTCATTGAGTCTGAAAAAACAGAACAAAACTGAAAAAAAAAAAAATAACATATTTCTTTTCCGATATTTATCAGAAAGGGAATTAATAAAAAGTAGAACGGAAATTAAAACAAAGATAACGTATTTCTTTTCCTATATTTAGCAGAAAAGAAATCTAAACGATAAAACCAGAACAGAAACAGAAACAAAAATAATACATTTCTTTTCCGATATTTAGCAGAAAAGAAATTTAAATAATAAAAAGATCTCGTTTAAACAACATATATGTCGTTTAAACGACTTATTATATCGTTTCTTCAACATAATGATCTCGTTTTAAAAACATAGCAAATCAACCAATGGGAGCCCCGAATTATGTTAAATAAACGATATAAGTCGTTTAAACGACAAATTATGTCGTTAAAATGAGACCACAAAGTTGAAAAAAACAAAAAAACAAAACAAAAAAAAAAAAAAACAAAAAAAAAAAAAAAACGACATAATTAGTCGTAAAAACGAGATTATAGTTTGTTTCAATTTCCATTCTTTATTTTTTGTTTTAATTTTCGTTCTGGTTTTGTTTTAATTTTTTTCTGCTAAATAGCGGAAAATAAATATGCTATTTTTGTCTGAATTTCTGTTCTGTCTTTATTTATTTAAATTCCTTTCTGCTAAATATTGGAAAGGAGTTCTTTTTATTTTTTGTTTAAATCTCCGTTCTTTTTTTATTGTTTTAATTTCTTTTCTGCTAAATGTCGGAAACAAAATGTGTTAGTTTTGTTTTAATTTCTGCTCTGTTTTTCTTTTTCTGTTGATTTCTTTTCTGCTAGGAAATGTCTATTTTTTGTTTTTAACTCCGTTCTATATTTTATTGTTTTGGTTTCTTTTCTTCGAAACATTGGACAGAAAACTAAACCAAGAAAACAGAATGGAAAATAAACGACATAATATGCCGTTTAAACGACTTATTACGTCATTTTTCAACATAAAGATCTCGTTTAAACAACATACTGTCTAATATCTTTTCTGCTCAATATACTGTCTAATATATGTTTTGCTAAATATTGGAAAGTAAATGTCCTTTCAGGGGTTCCGTAGAAACGAGGAATTTGCGCGCGTCCATTCCAATCCACAGAAGACCAGCTGACTACAGGTAAAACGTGGGAGGAATAGTTGAATGACTTTGAGAGAGAATTTAGATACTTCCAGACTCTGACGGTCAAATGAATGAATACGAGAGATTGCATAAAAAAGCTCAACGATTATTTCTTTCCGAAGCGAAACAAACATTCACTACTGGTAGGAGAGGCCAAAAATTCATATGCGACTGGGTTAAGAGAAAAAAAGCCAACGGATGTGAATTTGGAGATGCACTTGACGAAAGGATCCATGAACACTTCGAAAACCAGCATTTGCTTCAGAAGTGCATGTCCAAAAGATGACAATTAACGCACTTCCTATCAGAAGCAGGACAAATAGAAGATATATCAATACAGGTTCACGATATGTAAGGACTGATGCAAGGCAGCTACATTGCTAGAGTAAAGCAAAAACGACCCTGGAACCAGAAACATCGTTACTTAAGTGATAAGAAAGATGTGCTTATTCTATGTAGATATTGTGGGTATCAGATTGTAATGCACCATGTAAACTCTCCTTTTTGAACAATAGTTATAGATATAATCAATTTGTAATTTTCAGAATAAGAACTGTCAATAATGAAAGATACTTTTAAAAGAGGGGAGAGATGTAATATCCGTATCACTGAACCAATCTAACGTTATGACGTTATGTACATTATGTTTGTTCTCTGCTTTTATATTCTGGTTTTATTAACACCACAGGCGTTTGAAGTTGTCCATCAAACGTACCGAAAATGTCCAAATATAAAAACTCTGAAGCGAGTTCAAAGGAACTGCCATATGTGCAAGCGCCGTTTCGGAGCCATTGAGCCTCAGACTTCCGCAACACCGCAGCGAATGTTGCACGGCAACGTCAGGAACATCGAAATGTTCGACGTTGATTTGCTTCAGAAAGAGGGCGATGAAAAGTTTGAGCTAGCGATAAAGCGAGACTTGGAGGGGCACAACATGTTTATTTCCGGGCAATGTGGAACAAGAAAGACATTCTTATTACGGAAATATCAAGATTTTAACTTTTAAAATAGCGATTTTCGGCGTTCTCACTGTTATGTTGAGTTTACGTTTGTGTACATTGCCCCAAAGCACCTTGCAACATCCGGCTATGACTGCTGAATGAGCCAAAGGCAATTTTACTCGAGATAGGTCAGTGTATTCTGTAAAAGTATGTAGGAGAATATTGATAAATAACCCATGCCAATTTCAATGAAAACTTTTACAATATAAAACGAACCAGTTTTGAAATTTACGACACAAAGCAAACAAACTTAGAGCTTCCATATCTCAGTATCCACTTAAACTGGCTTGCCTCCCAGCTAGCATTCTACGTAAATCTACATCGGGCCGTCATCGGCCCGTCAGCTACCCTGACGGGCCAATGACGGCCCGATATAGATTTACGTAGAATGCTGACTGGGCTTTTGCTGTTACCGTTCATAAGACACAAGCAGAGACACTGCCATATCTGGATGTGGACTGCCACGGTTTCTTTGCCCCAGGTCAGCTTGGAGTTGCCATTGGTCGCGCTGTATCAACAGATCATTTGCGAGTGCGCAACTACAGCTCAGATTATGCCAAAATCAAGTATCTACCGCATGTGTATGACTTTTACACCCAATGTAATGACGAGGACGTTCTACTTGACGATTTGTCAAGCTGCAGACCAACCATTCATGAGGTGATCGACATCCAGGAAAAGACCACTCCAACCGCAATTGAATTTTTGGAAAACCTGTGGTCTGCAGCTGACACGTTAAATAAAGCCACCTCGGTAGATGAATTACCCAGGTCTTCTGCTGAAGTCACCTTTGACCTCTGTGACTATCAACCACCAGCAGAAGTTACGGTTAAACAAGAGATATTAGTAAGATTTGTCAGTATCATACACACAACATTAAATTTGTTATTACCAGGTAATGGACAAAGCAAAGATACGTGGGCAAGCGCTTTCAGAAAGTTTCACCAATACCTCTTGTCTGTTGAATACAAGCAGCATCTGTGTCTCCTGTTTCAAACACCTTTCGTTTCACCTGTTTGTAAGAGGTATGCCACCAAGCTCGTATTTACTATTCATCACGCTATTGTAGTCGCTAGAGCGAAGACGATCAGAAAAGACCAAGAGAATAAAGGTCAATGTACGGATTCTCACTGTGTACCACAACTGACAAGTGTTGCCAAGGCAATGGTCAGGTATGTAGCTGGAGCTTGTCTGTCAGCTATCACCACACGACTATGAAATAGAGCAGTGTCTAACATCACAAACGACAAACACGAACAACTCCGGTTTTCGCAAGCAAGCCTACAGGGCGCAAAGGCTTCTTTCTAGGCTGCGAATATCAGAGTGTAATGTAATATCTAACATATTGGACCCTGATTCGCTTGCCGAAATCAACAGCAAACAGTCTATCACAAGACGTTTATTTCATATACCCGACTGTGTATTCCAGTTCTTTTTGCAAGTTCATGTTGCAACAAGCAGATATCTTTCCTATTATTACTTTAAATTGTATCGGGAAAAAGTCTTTACTAAATGCAGAGAAGTGCTTTTAACCGATTAAGACCTACTGTCTCTCTGGTCAGCATTATTTACTGCAGACGGTAAATCTAATGATACAGAATTAGAACTTATTCAGATACTTGTGCATGAGCTCTATTGCCAAGTCAAAGAACATTACCTAAGAGTTTGCTTTGTTGATTCAAATCACGCAGTGAAAGAATATTTACCAAAAACAAAGAAACAGGCACTTTGAGCTAAAATAGAAGGTGCAACCAAGATTAAGGTAAACATAAAGCCCGAGCAAAAGAGAAAACAAGATGTCCCTTTAATTCTCTGTCCCTTGTATAAAAAGGGTTGTGTCGATGAACCACAGTGCGTCTCGGAAAGTTGCATAGGTTGTGTTGGTTGTGATTGTTGGTTTCATCTGGCTTGTGTGAAGGTGAGAAATCCCAACAAAGTAAACGAATGGTATTGTGCAAAATGCAGCACATCTGGTTAAAACGTATACTCCGTCGGTGGCTTGATATGGCTATGATCTTTGATTGTGGTTTTGGTCGATTGTTTATCAGTCTGTATACAAGCAAAGTTGTGTTCTTGATAACAACATGTTATTCACTTTTCTCCGCAAAATTAGCGTTTAAATGAAATACACGAAATGGTTATTTACATCTCGGCTATTTTTTGCAATGTGACAAAACAATATTGTACAAATAGGGCTATCTGTAAACATTGACCGGGCTTATATTCTGGGATATTGGCAAACAGTGTAGATACTCATATTTTGATACGGAATTCAAGGATTCAACGGAACAGTCAAAATTCTCGTTTAGGTCTATTTCCCTAGCATTCACTCGGAGAAAACTGACACATCAGTGCTTTGATTTTTATAAAATCCCAGAAGCACTGAGAATCAAAGCACAGACAACACTGGTGGGTCTGTTGCCTCTTGAGTGTAGGCCGGGAAAATGTTCCTTAACCGAGACTAATATTGATCGCTTAACCCTTGAATTCCTGTATTTTATACAATCTTTGTAAACTGAACAGATCTGAGTATACACTGTTCGGTTAGGTCTAAGCAAATGAGCCGTCAGTGTCTAACAGAAATTATCTTTTACACAGCACTTTGACGTCAAAGTGACAAAAATATCGCGGTTATAAATAACCGTTATCTATATTTCATACAAATCAGTGATAATGATGTGGACATCAGCAACGTGAAGTTACAGTGCCTGGTAATTTTGGGTCGATTTACAATAAAAAAATAGATCCCAAACATATTTTCAGCCACTTCTGGTAACCAGTGGACGATGTATTCCATAGCAAGCATTTACCACATCCAGATATAGCATATTTGGGCTATAATGGCATATGTCTGCCTCTAGATAGCTAAATAGCTATCTGTAATTTTAAAAATAAGCGAGTTAACTTTAGATCTTCTGAATACTTTTTCTTCATACTTTTATGTTTCTTTGAAATGTTATAGCGATAATTAAATATTATATGTTTGTTTTTTCTGTTTTTTTTTTTTTTTTTTCCGCTCATTATTGTCCTGAGCTGCAACAAGATAGCACCAAAGACAACGCGACATTCAAAAAATACCTGGGAGATTCCAAGTTTCATGACAACATTCTCTCGGTAGTAGATTTATGTTCAGCATATATTTTGGGGAATAATATCTGAAAACATCGCGTTGCCTATCCAGTAACCTCATGGTAGCTCTTGGCACAAATGAAGAAACAGTGAAACGACAATTGTACATTATTTAGATTTCCATAACACTTCAAATTATGTAGTTAAATTTTTCAGAAAACTTAAAATCATCGCGACACTGTTCAGTGTTATCGCAACAGCTAAGTCAATTTTTGGTCAAGTTTGTCGGAGATATTTTCCCCAATTTTTTTTTTTATTTTTGATGAAACACCTACAGCGACAAAGCTGAAGAGAAGCAGCTCGGCCAACTTATCAAAAATTGAGCAGAGCTGCAATCAGATGGATAGTTCTGTATTTTCCAGTTTGTGCGAAATAATCTATGTCCACAAATAAATAAAAACAACTATCACCGAAAAACGCTGCAAAAAGATAGCTACCTCGTGGCTAAAGTATATGTCACATATTGGTCAAATCCGGATTTCGATGTCACTGTAACCTAACAATTATTCGTAGAATAAGGACAGCATATTGCTCTGAGTTTGTTTTACTTTTTGTTAGTTTATACATAGAGGATCTACACGAGTCCGCATTTCAAAACGAACATTCGGCGAGTTTAATAAATTCCATAGTAAATGACCACGAGTGTATGATTCTGATTATCATATAACTGTTTTTTTTTAAATCGGACTTTATTGCGAAGAAGTTCAGAAGAATTTCAATATAAAACATAGGGTTGTCACGGAATACGTCTTGACGTTACACGCCAGTAACCTTGTGTTGTTACACGTGTGGTCATATCAGTTTTATGATATGATGTTATCCACTAAGTAACGGCGGCAATATATGATAAATCAGTATTTCAACACTGGTTTGTGATTTAGTCACATGACAAAATCTTGTTAGTTATCATCCAAATGTTAAATTATTGTCTCCCATGACCTACCTATTGAATTTATATACCAATTGTATATATAGTAGTCGCAGACAAGACTGGCATAGCGGGCCAATTCATGTTGTGTCTATATATGTCCAATTCTCTGAGTCCACACGAAGACACGTAGAGTGCCTTTCGCATGATTTTTTCAAGCAGACCAAAAGTCCGTACACCATAGCTTTGTGTTAAATTCACATGATCGGGTGACTTTGTTTACTTTTTTGCAACAGAATGTTCCAAAGGCAGGTGCAAAAGATATATCGCCCAATATCGTTAACTTCACTTCAAAACCTAGAGATTTCTGATGTACTTGTTAAAAGTTTAACACCGTCAACATTCGTTTACGAAACAAACAGTATTTAACCTGATTATACGCCGTGTTCTATGTCTGAACTCGGGCTAAATTGTTTGCCAAGCCCTCGGGCACTATGAATATAAAGTTGAAACCAGTTTAATTTGAAGTATGCAATACTTTCAGACATCATAGCACGGGATAATCAGTTTCTTTAGTGTTACACCCATGTAAACATTATTTAGATCAAATGGAACCGCTCGATTTACCTAACAAAACTTTTCCCGGGCAGGAATAGTGCACATTCTTTCGCCAGGAATTAACAACTGCCCTTCTTGAATCAGCGGAAGGGAGGGAATTACCGTAGAAAAGATTTCATGATCAATCTCCACGAAAGAATATTTCCGACTCGGCAGGTATCGAACAAGTGGCCTCATGATCCACAGACAGTCGCGCCTCCGATTGAGCTGCCGACGCCGGACGATAACTAGTTAAATAAGAAGAACAGATGGCTCGAGCAATGTTAGCTCTTTCACCATAGATGAGTAGAATCTGTTATTGAGGCCTTATGGAAACGTTATCATATCGTCTGATTAGAAATACTGAAGGTTAATTTAGGGGGATTTTCTTCTTTTATTTTGAAAATCTACATTGTGTGTACTCATCAGAATCGCCTCTCGACAACACAACACACATTATTTAACAGAACATCAAATAGTTCATATTATGTCTCCTGGCCTATGCTATGAGTACCCTTCCATGACTAGAACTACCACTGTCTGAAACAAATTTTCTGCTCCCAAAGGTGTTCGGCCATTGAAATGAGACTATACATGTTCATTTTCAAGGAGTATTTTATTTACAAATATGTCTTCCCTCTGTCTCATCTGTTCACAGCATAGGGGTTTTAATCACTGTATTTGAGGAAGAAAAAGTGTATAATGTTCGAGTGGTATTTTGTTGATTTTTTTTTCTACATCAGATAAAGTGATTCAAGTCCATATGTTACACAAGAAGAACGCCAGGATTTGTCGCCTCCGCCCATCGGGGTTTGTAGAAATAGATTGGGTTGCATGGTGCTTCCGCGCAGAGCTGAAACCGACCGAACATACGTACTGGTAAACCGCTCAGAAAGACTAAGCTTGCCCAGGCAAAGTGATGCCAGTCGGACCGTCCCTAACTATAAACCTAGCGGTTTCTTTGGGCGACAGGGCTTGAGATGTCATTTCATCTCAATGTCGGGTAAAAGTCCCACAAAATCTGAAGCAAAGTCTCTAAAATGGCCTAAATAGTGTTGACGGGGACGTAAAACCTCAACTCAAACAAACAAACGCCAGGATTTGATTGTTTCAGTGGGAATTTCATTTCATCAGTTACCCCCTATATTAATTGAGTTGTAACACGTTGACTGCCGTGAGCTTTATCAGGTGAACGTGACATTGCACTTTTATGAATGAACCGGGACTACTTTTACTATAACGATGGCCGACACCAGATCGGCATTATGCATAGAATTACATACGAAATGTTACAGCTTTGCTTGTGCGATCAGCAAATATTCAACCCAGTCTTTGCGCCCATGCAGACAAATCAGCGTTCTACATTTTTTTAGCACTGTCCATATGTCAGGATCTTCAGATGTTCTTTCGGGTATACAGCGTCGTCACTTGTTTCCAGTGTATATGCTCATTTATAAATGATATGTTTGTTTTGTCATATTATTGTTAACCATGCGTTTAAAAAACTTGGTTCAATTGTTCACAAGTAAAGATGTTCCTAATTAACATATGTGACCTCTAAGGGGAAAAGAAACCTTATGGGTGTCTGAAGGTGATAACTTTTCAACACCCAACTCCTCTCGCCTCCGCCCCCCCCCCCCCCCTAAAAAAAATAAAAAATAAATAAATAAATAAAAAATAAATAAATAAAGGCGTCACGTCATTCAGATATAATTTTGTAGGGTTTTTTTTGGGCACTGGACTGAATTGTTTCAGAGTTGAAAAGAAATCCATCTAATTTGCATAAAAGCGTGTGCTGAAATTAGAAATAGTTGTTTACAATAGTTATAATCTTATAGATTAAACAGTTGAAAAGACTATTTTCCATACATGCCAAAGCTGTTTTGTTTTTAAAAATCACCTAAGTACAAGGTGAGATGTTTCAAATAAAGCTAATTTGCATAATTCATGCAAACTTATACAAAGTTTATATATTATTATCCAAAATATCTTGGCAACCGCTGAACAGATTTTCAGGATGAAAGTAGTTTTGTAAAGCCCAGTGGCATTTTCAATCTGCACCGTAAACAAGACTACACTTATAAAAGCAAAATATTTCTATTTTTCTTCATGTTCCTTTTCATGCAAATTAAACGGTTGGGTAACTATTCGCCATAAGCATACCCTACAAAATGATGCCTGAATGAAGTTTGCATCTAATTTGGTTCCAAAGTTAGACTTATAATGGCGAAAAAAAATGCTGTGTGAGGCGGAGACTTTATAGAAACATGCAGGTTTTGTTTTTTTTTACCTCACCAGGAATGAGCTCCGGGGTAGCTTATAGGCTAGGCAGTTGTCCGTCGTCGTCTGTCGTCAACACTTTCAAACAACATCTCCTCTGAAGCCACTTGGCTGATTGGATCCAAATTTCATCTGTTGCGTCATTGGGCTGGGAGATTTAAAGATTTTTTTTTTTTTTTTTTTTTTTTTTTTTTTTTTTAACTCACCAGAGCCGAATGCTCCGGGGGGACCTTATAGGATAGGCAGTTGTCCGTCGTGCGTCAATACTTTCAAATGACATCTCCTCTAAAGCCACTTGGCCGATTGGACCCAAATTTCATCTGCAATATCCTTGGGCTTGGGGATTGAATGTTTGTTTTTTTTTTGTTGTTTTTTTTTTTAATAAAAATCGGCTGTTTGGTTTGGTTGCTATGGCAAATTAGAGTTCCCATAGAACTATAATGGGGAAAATTGAAAAAATGGTATTTATTGTGAAGCCACTGCAGATATTTGGACGAAACTTTTATGGAAATCCTTGAGTAATCATCTGTCAGCCATAGACAGTGCATATTCTTTCGCCGGGAATTAACAACTGCCCTTCTTGAATCAGCGGAAGGGAGAGAATTACCGTAGGGAAGATTTCATGATCAGTCTCCACGAAAGAATGTTGCCGACTCCGGCAGGTATCGAACCCGTGTCCACCTGATCACCAGTCAGACGAGCATCTCTCTGTAGGTTCTATCATTTGTATGATTTCATGCTTTTGATGTTCATGTAAGCCATTACCATTCATAGTGAACGTATTAGTGCAAATAAAATTATTGTTTGTCTTTTGTCTTAATAAAAATCATTTTTCGTTAATAACATACATTAATGATAGATACATTTATGTATTGATGAAATTATGCATATTAAAGGCTTTTTGATCATGGTTCATATGGTAGCTCACAAGAACTGTCAATGATCCTTAGCGATAACAATTTATTTTCCTTTCATTATTTATTTTCTCTTCAAAAACCGTCAGGGAAAAAAAACAACAAAAAACAACAACATGAAAAGCAACAACAACAATAAATTAACACTTACCAAAGTGCTACGTCAGAGTTCATGACCTCTTTCGTCACCTTTCTGTCCATCGATTTTTAAACGTCGTGCGCGGGTCATAACCGGTGCGCTAGTAAATAAAACCGTTGGAAACAATGTTTTTTGTTTTGATTATCTTTTATAGAAAAAATGTTTAGGGGCAAAAATAAGGTAAGAATTGTATAAAAAATAATGTGTTGAGAGCATCTAAGTATTCAGATACATCTATTTCTTGAAAGCGTTATAATTTTGAAAACAGATTTTACCCAAGCGTAACATAGACACAATTCTAACCGATCATACAGGAAACTGGACACACAATGGTTGTCGTCAGTTTTTAACATTTTTTAATCGCTGTTTAAAGCGTCTCGCTGGTATGTCAGCAAAAGTTCTCTGTGCTTCTGTTGATATTTTGAAACATATTTTAACGGTATGCAGTCGGTACTCGCCAAGATTCTGTGGTTTTTGGATTTCAAAGGTGCAGCAAAAACGCTTGCACTCCTGGTCATTTCTTACGAAATGGCTTACTCTCACTTTTGATTTCGGACATTATGAATTATTTATGGACAGAACTTCAAGCTCCTGTGTGTACACTTATAAAACGTTTAACATTAGCTATGTTTTGGCTTGATATGGATCTTATTGTATCAGTTCTCTTGTTTACTTTACAAAAATTCTCTGCAGCAAGAAAGTTTTTGGAAAAACTATTAGAAGGCTCCAAAGAGCAAGTATTCCTACACCCTTTCAAAAGAGCCAGTGGAAGGATGGGTGAAAGAGATACAATTTAAAGTAGAAGAAAACGACTCACTGACCATCAAACGATATAGAAAAAGCTCAAGAAAAGACTTCAGGGCGAACGCAATGGCTTTTACTGGAATTTGTTTTTCTACAAAAGCACAGATAGCTCTGCCCCCCCCCCCCCCCCCCCACACACACACACACTTTTGGTGTCATTTTGTATTGTACATTGAGCAAACATTTATATTAACTAATGAGATTCCAAGGGAAATAACTCAAAAAATATAAATGCAAGCGTTATGGTTCTTGCGCTTTGCATGTCGTCTAATGTTGATTGATATTCATATAAAGTTTCGTTAAGATATCTTGAACGGTTTTGAACTTAAAGAGCGGACATATTTTAGTGACGGACAAAGTTCCAAGGGAAATAATTCAAAAAGCATAAATGAAGAGTTATGGCTCTTGCGCTCTGCACGTCGTCTAGTGTTGATTGATATTTACATGAAGTTTCTTGAAGAAATCCTGAACATGATTCAAGTTACAGAGCGGACACGATTTCGTGATGGGCAAAGTTCCAAGGGAAATAACTAAAAAAGTATACATGCAAGAGTTATGGTTCTTGCGGTCTGCATGTTGTCTAATGTTGATTGATATTTATATGAAGTTTCGTGAAGATAGCTTGAACGGTTTTCAAGTCATAGAGCGGACCTGACTTTGTGACAGACAGACAAAGTTCCAAGGGAAATAGCTCAAAAAGCATGACTGCAAGAGTTATGGTTCTTTTGCTCCACACGTCTTCTAATGTTCATTGATATTTATATGAAGTTTCGTGAGGATAACTAGAACGGTTTTCAAGTTAAAGAGCGGACACGACTTTGTGACATACAAAGTTCCAAGGGTGATAACTCAAAAAGTATGAATGCAAGAGTTATGGTTTTTGCGCTATGCATGTCGTCTAACGTTGATTGATATTTATATGAAGTTTCGTGAAGATAGCTTGAACGGTTTTCAAGTTATAGAGCGGACACGATGTTGTAACAAAGTTCCAAGGAAAATAACTCAAAAAGTATAAATGCAAAAGTTATGGTTCTTGCGCTCTGCACGTCGTCTAATGTTGATTGATAATTATATGAAGTTTCGTGAAGATAGCTTAAACGGTTTTTAACTTATAGAGCGGAAACGATTTTGTGACAGACAGACAGACGCCCTGGGAAAAAACAATATGTCTCCCTACCCTAAAGGGGAGGGGGCGGGGAAGACATTATTATACCTGAACAAAACCTCAGACAATGATATTCACTGATTGGATATTCATTGATATAAAACGTTATTTTCTTGTAAATTTTGTTTTGATGTCTCTATAACTCATTGATGAAAACTTTTAATATTAACGCTAAAGTTCAAACGTTATACAGGGTTTTGTTGAGGTGACAAAACTTTGACAAACAGGGGAAGGGGTGGGGAGGGGATGTAGTATTGAAAGTAGCCAATTGATAAAAAATAGGTTACCACTTGACGTTATAACGTTACATCTGTTGTTAAGTTACGCTACGTACTTATTTTACAATTCACAATGTTTTCAGTACTAATGAACATAATGTATAAACGGACTTAACCGAAGTATGAAACATTAAGCACAAGAGGTAAAGGCGCGTTGTCCGAATGTGACAATAAAAGCACCGCAAGCATAATACCCCGCCATAGAAATTATTTATTTATGTATTAAAGTTATCGTTGCGAAAATGTCTGGAAAGAAAATGATGGAGGGACAGAGATAACAATTCTTAAACCAGATCTTGATAATATCAATGCATACAGCACGTTTGGTTAAAAGGCCTTGTTATTTACTCAAGTTATCCAGAAATGAAAATATGGGCGTGTCTCGGGCAGATAACTCCGTAAAAATTTGACGAAATTTGCCCATTAGCAATTCCAAACCAGATCTCCTTAATGTCAAAACATATAGCAAGTTTGGTTAAAATCCCTTGTTATTTACTAAAGTTATCGTCCGGAAACGAAATTAGGGCGTGTCTCGGGCAGATAACTCTGTAAAAAATTGACGAAATTTGCCCATTACCAATCCCAAACCAGATCTCCTTAATGTCAATGCATATAGCAATATTGGTGAAAATCCCTTGTTATTTACTGAAGTTATCGTCCTGAAACGAAAATATGAGCGTGTCTCGGGCAGATAACTCCGTAAAAATTTGACGAAATTTGCCCATTAGCAATCGCAAACAAGATCTCCTTAATGTCAATGCATATAGCAAGTTTGGTGAAAATCCCTTGTTATTTACTCGAGTTATAGTCCGGAAACGAAAATATGGGCGTGTCTCGGGCAGATAACTCCGTAAAAATTTGACGAAATTTGCCCATTAGCAATCCCAAACCAGATCTCCACAATATCAATGCACATACCAAGTTTGGTGAAAATCCACTGATGTTTACTCAAGTTATCATCCGGAAATGAAAGACGGACGGACGGAAGTACGACGGACGGACGGACACACGGACGACCAGCGTGAAACCATAATACCCCGCCACTATTGTGTTGCGGGGTATAACGACTTGCCATCACCTGCGTTACCTGGTCACAACAAGCGCTTCACCTACCGTAAATATAGTAACAATTTCGAACACTTACGTCTCACAGTACTTACAATACATTTTGAATAGATTCATTCTATTACCAGGCGATGTGCAAATGTAACAGTTAACTGAACATAATATAACATACAATACAGAAAAGCCAACTTCAGTTAAGGCGTCGGTTGCTTGCATTAATTATTTACCTTTTAGTCATGCTGAAAGTTTGTCGTATACAGAAGTTTAATTTAATCATTAAGCCGGAAGAATGCATGGCCGCCCAATGAAGATTCAAATTAGGCTGCACATTCACGCTGTCTGATCAGTGTCTTCGCATGGCATTCTGTAGGTAGCAAAGGATCCATACCGTGTTGAGGCAGACAACGCATACTTTGCTCAGATTGGGTCAGGTAACATCTAATTGCTACTAGAAAAGTGTTCATGGGACACGGATGCACCCGCCCGGTACCCTTTGTATCACTGAATGCTTAAGTTATAGGCAAAGAGTGGTGGTCCAGAGAGATAATGCAAACAACATGATAGAAATCTTCTGGGTAAGACAAATATATGTGAAAAATTTCATGATCAAATTTTCCTTGTTCACGACACAACATCTCATTAAATTAGCCGTCAGTGAAGTTTCATGACTATATTCCATATTGTTTAGAAGTTATGAGCTGGATATGAATTATCGGCATTAAACTGCATGTATTGTAGGCAAGGGGATAATTAAAAAACCAAAGTAGTCAGAATTGTCTTAGTTGTTCGCGAAACACTGTCTCGATATGACTTTTCCATAAAGTTAGGTCTTACAAACCGGACAAGAATTTTCAGCATTACACTGCATGTTTTAGGCAAGGAGGGTAGTTCAAAAACCGAATTCGCCAGAGTTGTCTTTCTTTTCTGCTACCCACCGTCTCAATATGTTTTAGACATCTGTGAAATGTCATAAATATATTCAATATGGTTTAGGAGTAATGAATCGGACTCGAATTTTTACCATCACACTACAAAGATTTTAGTAACAAGGGATATAATTCAAAAACCAAAGAAGCAAGCGTTGTTGTCGTAGTTCGCAACACATTGTCTCGATATGATTTAGTTTCCTGTGAAGTTTCATGAATATGTTCCGCACGGTTTAGGAATTATAGCTCGGGCACAATTTTTCAGCATGCACGAACAGAAAAGGGTAAAACTTATTGCCCTTCCTCCATTCTTCGAATGGGCGGGGACAAAATAAAGAGGCTTTAAAGACGTTCGACATAATAAGGACTTCGGACTAAACGGCAATCTATAGATGTATGCCTTCAGATATCCCGAGGAAAGAACAATACATAAAAATGAGCTTTGGCAATGATCCAGTAGCTGCATAGAGATGATAAAATATCTTTGATGGGTATTCTACGCGTATAAAACAAAAAATCCATTCCAAGGGTCTGTCTGGCTTTACGAGTCTTTACGGATTTTTTTCCATGCACAGCAAACACCCATATTTTCCTTGCATATCTTTCAACAATTTCCAGCATTTGTTTATTGTTTTTTCATTGATTCTAAAGTTGAAGCCTGACAACTTGAAAGTTGTCCGTCATTTGTCAAGTCGCGATGACGTCAGCTCAACAACATGACGTCCTAAACAAACAACGCATTGGTCGACCATACGTGAAGTTTTTTTTTTCCTTTTCATCCTACACCTAGGTTAGGATTGGATGCGTAGAACAGGGGCTTCTGTCCCTAGAGAAAATCTCAAATATCTTTATCTGATATGCAAGAAAGAACATTTTACAATAGGCGAACTATTAAGTAAATGAAGATCCGGGACAAATAAAAGCCGTCTCATTTATACTGTATCCAAGATGATAAAACAGGAGTAAGACCCGTTTCATGGTACTAATCTGTTCCTGTCCCAAGTCTCATATTGGTTAAGAAACTTCTCATTTCACAGCCTAACACTGTTTGCGTTTTAAAAGAAGATGTAAGAAAAAATAGAAATCTTCAAGCTACTATAAGGATCTGGCCTGAAAGCTAAACGGCCTGTTTCCTGACTGTCTGCTACTCTTTGTCACAAAACGTAAAACTGGTTTAAGCCCCCCCCACGCCCCCGCCCCCGCCCCCCACGAGTAGGTATCTCGCTGACCGTTCCAAGGCGGTTCTTCTGTTGCAGTTCTTCTTTGTGCGTCTATAGTTTCATGTGTGCGTTTGTATTTGTTCTTCATCTCTCCTTCTTTAAGTGCCTCGGGAGGGCTGTGCTTCGTGACTGTGGCATTCATGGGTATCTTAACTAATATTTTGTATCATTTAAAAACAAAGTTAGTTCCATTCACCATTTTAATAGAGTTTTTTATGATTTACTTCACTAGTATGTGCATGTGCGAGGAAAAAATGATAAATTTTGAGACTTGTCCTGAAGGATGTAATCAGGGCTACCTATTTCTAACTCCAGTTTCCTTTGACTATTTACGGTTATGAAACTATCAGCCCGTATCATTTGGTCAAGCGGTTTGACGTTAAAGTAAACAGGATACGTGGCTTTCGCAAAATGGACAAAAGTACAGAAAGAGCGGTTATTTATTATTTGCATCAAAGGGATCTAGCACCAAAGGCTATTTATGCTATAATAGCAACACTAGGGAAAGATGCCCCTCCATATGCTACAGTAAAAAGCGGCAGAATTTAAGTGTGGCAGAAAGAACCTTGAGGATAACCCCCGTTCTGGAAGGCAACTCCCGAAAAAGTCACTACAGTCCATGATACGTTTATGGGCGACAGACGAGTTACAGAAAGATACATAGATAAACCCTGTCCGAATTTCTCAGGAAAAAATCCATTCCATTCTTACGAAGCATCTGGAGATGAGAAAGCTCTCAGCCCGTTGGGTACCCGGGCTTCTGACAGTTGATCAGAAGCACACAAGACAGAATATGTCGCGAGCTAATCTGAACTTTTTTGAGGCAGATCCTGACAAGTTTCTGCTGAGGTCTGTGACTGTTGTGAAATACGGCTCCATCATTTCGTCCAAGGATTCTAACAACAATATAAACAATGGAAGCACCCTGGCTCATCCGTCAGCTGGGAAGGTTATAGCCTCGATTTTTGGGATGTTGATGGTATAATAAATAATCTCCAGAAGGGGCAGCCAATCAAAGGAACATATTATGCTTCTCTTCTTAGGCTATTAAGAGAAACTATTAAGGTCAAGTGCCGTTGGAAACTCTGTAAAGGTGTGTTGTGTAACCAGGCCAATGCTCCAGCTAACACATATGTCACTGCTATGGCTGCGATCAATGATTGTGGCTTTGAATTGAGTCAACAGCCCTTTACACTCTCATATCAGACTTCAATTTATTCACAAAGTAAAAAAGGCCATTTCAGGTACCCAGTTTCAGCCAGATGATGACGTCATTTTCAGCCAGATGATGACGTCATACATGCAGTGGAAATGACTTTCACAGAGGGGGATTATGTTAAAAATAACACAATATGTTTCCTAACATTCAAAACTTTACATGTGAGGCTCACGATTTTTAAATCAGCCCTCGTAATTGCAATATGTATTTTCCAAAGCCTGCGGGCAACGGTTAGACTACTTGTCTCATACGCAACAACTACCAACTACTTACTGCTATAAGTTAAATATACAATGTGTAGTAAAGCCATTGTAACGTCCGTAAATCGTTTAAGCCTCCAGTGTGATCAATTATTGGAGTTATGCCCCTTACATGACATAATTCACACGTAGCGCGCTAGCTCATTTCACGGATACATTTCAGCCTCAACATGAAAAAAATGTACCCTCGGACATGTTGGCCCAGCGAAACATTGGATCATCCTGCACATGTCCATTATCTATTTGTAGAAGACTGGCTCCTTGGCTATCCTCAGAGCATCCAGCGACGGCTGAACAGACTGAATGAAAGCACAACTGATCTTCCTCTTTTCTGAGCTTACGTTATAATGTACATTTTTACACGTTGCGGCTCATTTATACCTGATTGTTTCTGACTTTTCGTAAGGACAGTTATTATAGTCCCGCTTTGAAAAAAAATGGGGCTATACAAGATTTGCCTTGTCCTTCCGTCCTTTATTTCTACCTTCCGTCCGTCATTCCGTCCATCCTCATCAGATAATTTTGTCGCATTTTTTCTCGAGAACTGTCAGGGTTAGAATGTTGAAACTTGGTGCACACATGTCCAGTGCAATTTTACGGTTATTTAGTGTACAGATTTAAAAAAATGTAGGTAATTCTAACTTTTCGGAGCAATTCAGAAAACTTATTAACCCTTATAAAAGAATAGGCTATAGCCTGGATATTATGCGGCAGACTGCATGCCTAGTTGTCAACCCAATCATTGTTGATGGCAATGCTTCACTCTTTAATTGCACGACGGCTGTTCGGGCCTCAGACTCAATGACGGCCTCTTCATAAAACTTTAATCAGTGGGTTGGGGCTAGACAGTATATCTTTGGCTTGGCCCGCCGTGGTTCAACTACTGGTTTTCATTTACTCTGGCATACAGTAGAATAAGCCATGAGTACTCGTCTTTGTTTATTATAGTGATTAATTTGATTTTTATGTTTTCGCTTTGATGCATGGACTGAGTTGGGAGAGTTTATGCGAACCGAATTTTTATGTATTTCTGTATTAAGAGTAGCATCGGGACCCAGGGTGAAGTTGGCTAGATGTAAAAGTGCTTTAAATCCCCCGGTGGTTTACTCTACTGACCTTTCTAAGGCGGTGTTCCAGGTGTTAGTCTTACTCTTTGGTGCTTTGTGGTTTATTCTGCGAGGCGATTTGTTGTATGTCTTACCTTGTGCCATTTTGTTCTTGTGTTTTTCAGTCCTTTTAGCATTGTGATTACCTCGCTTGGGGAAGAGAGAGCTAATATTAGTGCTTTTCGTATGTTTGATCGATTTGTGCTTGTTTGGATTTGTCGGTTTCCTCTTCCTCTTGATGTCTGGGAAGGGCTGCGGTTTGTGATTGTGGCACTCCCTGGACTTTTCTCTTACCTTTTTTTGATGTATTGTGTAGACCGAAATCAGGGCCAAGAGCTCATAACTCTTGGAGTTACATCCCTTGATAAGTTTTACAATTTACCATTAATGAAAAATTGCCGTTACAGATTTCTCAGGAACTATAAAAGCTGTAAAGTTGAAACTCGGTACGTTGCCATGTTATCATGTCCTACGCTGATGTTGTCTGGCTAAGCAGGAATTAAAACTATTTCTACACTGTGGGTATTTCTCCTCTGATAGCGCTGCAGCGGGGCTATACGGCCAGATCCTCTGTCAGCTCTTGTTATGGAACGCAATTTACTATACAGATATAGGCCTACAATTTATTAACAGGTTTGTATAGGCCTACAATTTATGAACCATTACGAAAACACCCTATTCAAATATACTGTAAATTTCACGACCATAAACTGAAAGTTTTCAGATAAAAATTCTGATATTTTTATATTTCACTCAAAACATAAATTTTGGGTACTCATTAGAACCGCCTACCCACAATCTATGTTTTTGAGTAGAAAAAAAGAAAAAAAATGTATACCCCTTTAAATCACAGTTTTTCTATATAAAAGTTGGGTTTAAGGGGTCAAAATTATAAAGGTATGTTTTCGTGATGTAATATTTTTACTGACCGTTCTTCTGCTGTGGTTTACTTTATCTGTCATTGTATGTCTTTGCATGTTTGTCTTGGTGCAATTTTTATTTTGAATAGCCGTTTGGCCATTTTCTTTTAAGAAAATGTCCTTTTGGCTTTCTGCTTGTAGTGTTTTGATTGTGGTGCCATTAGTTTAAGTGCGTCCTTTTTTCCACTTTGTGCCTAGGAACGGTAGCTGTTAGGTAATTGTATTGATTCCTGATCATTGCCTTCTTTTCTAGTTTCATAAAAAAAAAAAAAAAAAAAAAAAAAAAAAGCAAGAAACAAACAAACAAAAAGACAACAACAAACAAACAAACAAACAAAAAAGAAAAAAAAAAAAAAAAAAAAAAAAAAAAAAAAAAAAAGAAAAAAAAAAGAAAACAAAACAAAAAAAAACACACGTCTGATATATTTGTTTATTAAAAGTGTTTCTTGCTTCAAAACGAACCTTTTTGTAAATTTTATTACAACATGACATGTTGAAATGACTAATACTCCCGCCGATGTATACTTTTGAACCTTCACGAAAGTGCAATTAAGGTGAAAAGTACAAAGGCAAATTCCAGTTGAGAACAAATATGCAAACTTAATGTGTAGTAATTCTGAATGTATGCAAGGAAGTTTACTGCAGTTCTTTTAAACTGGTTTGCATCTTGGTAGCAAGGGTAAGAAGAACCAACCATTATAAAAATAATAAAGAGACATTAGTTGGCTGGGGGGTTTGCGAGGATGCATACGCACCCTAGCGGCGGCTTAAGAGGTGTTCGATTTTCAAAATAACAAGGATGGGCTCAATGATCCCAAAGGATATAAAATATAATCTGCACTATGATGATGTACGGGGAGACTTTTTACGGCCGCTACACGGCACAGCACCAGCTACAGTAGAGTAAAATAAAAGTCAAAAAGGACTGCCTTTGGAAACAAAGAACACACAAAATTACGAAACTCGGAGACTTGGTTCGACTGAGTCTCTTCATATGCCAACACTGTAGTTTGCGAGGCTGCATACGCCGTCTTAAGATTATTATTTGAACTGAATACCTTGAATAGTTCTTGATTCATATATATGGCAAATAGACTTAAATCGTAAAAGAGGGATACAGCAAAATGAGACAAGACAGAGTTATGGTACAAGGACACTGCACTTAAACTGAATGCTCTCTACCTTTGTTTGCATTGGGGGGCGGGGGAGGGGGGGGGGCGGGGTTGATAATAAACACTTGAACTATCATAATGCTTACATCAGCATACTAGCACATAAACAAACAGGTACAAGAATAAGTTAAAGCCTGATTGGTCCTTTTTACGATTGTATACCTGCTCATTTTTAACATATAAGTGAAACTACCCACGAAATGTAACATCCACAAAGAACAGCCTTCAGAATTGATGGGGAACATGCAATGACAAAACTAAACGTCACGTATGAAACCACCAACACACGAACAACGACGAGCTACAACAGAGGAACCACCTCGGAAAATTTACTGGGGACTTAAATCAATATATTAACGGCACGTTTAATTCTAATGCAGCTCCGAATGACCAACATGCAGTCGAACTTTAATAGCCCGACACCGATGATTCGTTCACCATGGCTAATTCGAACTTGTTTTTTAGACCTTGCGATTTTTTTTCATAGCTCAAGAGAACAAATATTTAGAAACATGTTCTTATTTATCATGAAATTGTATGTTGTGTGTTCTCAACAGAATCACCTCATCGAGACGATTCTGATGAGTGCACTCAACATACCAGTATTGTATAGAAGATCAAAAGAACTTCTTTCAATTCATCATTTGCTTCCTCACTTGGCGCCATGATTAACCTTCAGAACTACCCATGTCTCGAATAAATTTCAGTTGTACCAAAGATGTTCGATCTATTGAGGTTTTACTGTATATTCGGTTCGCACAGGCTTCCTCTACCTTATCAGCAAAACGTCGAAGTGAAACATACAATTACAAACACTGTGATAAAACAAAGCAAGCGCTCAATGGATATCTGAAGCTAGACAAAAAAAAAAAAAAAAAAAAAAAAAAAAAAAAATAAAAGTGCTTTACCTACTGTCTAAGGAATTTAAACCGATGTGCTACGGCCGGTCACACCTACCTTTGATATATTTTCTGCATTGGCAGATTGTGCAATTTGGGTGTCAGGGGAAATACGTACATAACGAAGAAAATGAGAGTTGTCTCTCTTGCAAACGACAAGTTTCTGGTTCTTATCTATGTTTCCAGTAAATATTATCTAAATAATTCAAACCATTAAAATCTTATAAAGTGCATGTGAATTTGGCTTAGAAATGCGTTTAGGGGCGATAACTTGACAAAATAACAAAAGAGTTGTCCTTCTTGCATGCGACACTCCTACTTGACATGCTAGGAGCGTATACAGCCTCGCAAACTACAGTGTTGCATATGAAGAGACTCAATCAAACCGAGTCTCCGATTTTTGTGGTTTTTTTTGTACAAATATAAGGCATGATCAGACAATGTGATTTTCTTACCTTGTGTCGTTTTGTTCTTGTGCTTTTCAGTCCTTTTAGCATTGCGATTACCTCGCTTAGGGAAGAGAGAGCTAATCTTAGTGCTTTTGGTACGTTTGTTCGATTTGTGCTTGTTTGGATTTGTCGTTTTCCTCTTCCTCTTAGTGTCTGGGAAGGGCTGCGGTTTGTAATTGTGGCACTCCCTGGACTTTTCTTTTACCTTTTTCGTGTGTTCTTTGTTTCCAAAGGCAATCTGTTTTTACTTTTATGATATATGCCCCTATCAAATTATCTCAAACCATATGGGAGTTATGGCCTGCACAAAATTTCAGCTTCAGGGGAGATAAGTACATAACAAAGACAGCGAGAGTTGTTTCTCCTGCACGCGACACGCCTACTGGTCCTCTTCTTCATCCCTACTAAATATGAAAGCAATGTCCTGAAGAATAAAGGTAACATATAACTTAGAAAAAAAAAAAAAAAAAAAAAAAGGTTATCCAATGGTAAACCTCGGGCTACGCCTAATGTTTGCCCGGACATGATTTTAACAAAAAAAAAAAAAAAAAAAAAAATCAAGGAGGAATATCAGTAGCTTTAGTGCTTCTTGGTAGAGAATTGTAACCTCATTCTTTCCATGAATCGGACAACGGTCAATGGTAATCCTGGTGATGGAGATGTGGAACGAACAAGAAATCACTATATAAAATATATAGAAAGGGGCATAATTATGTAAAAACTAGAAGATTATTGTTTCTTTCTCTGCACATCGTCTAATGAATTTGTACAAAATTTCATGAAAAAATCTTAAATGGTTTCAAAGTTATAGAACGGACACGGGGACACCACCTCACCATATGAAATAAACAAAGGGCGTGATTATATCAGAACTGAAAGTAAGGTTATGGTTCTTTTTCTCTGCACGTCGTCTGATTATGCCTTATATTTGTGCAAAGTTTAATGAAGAAATCTTGCACGGTTGTAAAGTTATAGAGCGGACACAACCTCATTATATGAAATAAACAAAGGGGCATAGTTTCGTCAAAACTGGAAGTAACGTAATGGTTCTTTTTCTCTGCACATTGTCTAATTATGCCTTATATTTATCCAAAATTTCATCAAGAAACGTTAAACGGTTTCAAGAGTTATAGAGCGGACACCAGCTTACTGCATGAAATAAACACAGGGGTATAATTACGTGAAAACTGAATATAGGCTTATGGTTCTTTTTCTCTGCACATTATCTGATCATGCCATATATTTGTACAAAGGTTCATGAAAAAATTTAAACGATTTTAAAATTATAGAGCGGACACGAAATATTGCCTAATAACTAAAAACATAGGGGTAAAATTATGTCAGAACTGAAATACTGTTAGCGTTCTTTTTCTCTGCACACCGTCTTAACATGTCTTATATTAGAAATCTTGAACGGTTTTAAAGTTATAGAGCGGAAGAGAAATATTGCCATATTGAACTTGACCTTAAAATGTGACTTTGACCCGCATTGGACAGGACTGATTTACGGGTTCTGCACATCGTCTTGGTATGCAAACATTTGAGCAACGTTTAAAACAAATCCTTTAATCGATGAAAGAGATATAAAGCGGACATAAAAAGTTAACGGACAGACGAAAGGACAGACAACGTGACGACATAATACGACTCGTCTTGCGACGGGCATATAAAAACAATAACCGCATTGAAAAACTCTTAACGTCATGAGATCTCGTTTAACCAAGACTGACTTGTCAAAATGAAATGTATCTTAGCGGGTTCGGAATCCACTTTTTAGGCTTATTTTGCTTTCTGTATGTCTTGCTGCTTGCCAAGACATGCGCATCATACGTTTCATTTCCAATCTTTTGGGGTTTAGCCACACTGATGAAGTTTAAATAACAAAAAGGCCTCTGTGGCAGTAAATTAGGTATAGTTAAGCTCATATTACCATCCTACTGTTGTACGAGATTTTTATTTTACTTTCCTGCAGCCGGTGTTGAGTGCCGTGTTACGGCCATAAAACATTTCTCCGTACTTCACCATAATGTAGATAATATTTTTATTTCCTTTAGAATCATAGAACCCTATCTGGTTACTTTGGAAATCGAATACAGCTTAAGCCAGTCTAGGGGGGATAGGGGGACGTCGGAGGCTTGGTATTATTCAGTCTCTTCATATGCAGCAATGAACATGCCCAAGGGTGGAATTAGCGGGTCGGGGCAAATTTCAAATCCATATATTTAGAATATCGTCATTCTTCTATTCAGCTAGAAGGGGTTCATCAACAGTTTTAGAATCTACTCAGTGGAATGCTGTAGAGGGCAAACTAAAGTGGTGGATTTCAAATCGATGAATTCGACTTGTTATTCTAACTTTCATTACCATTATTCCTTAGGTTTCTTTACTAAAACGCATTCGGCTAGGCATTGTTTACGATTAATACATTACGGGACATAGCATTGTATACAAGTTTTCATGTGCACCCAATGAAGTCTCGGATCAGACTCCGCATCAGCAAAGTCTTCGTAGGACACTCTGTGTGAGGCAGATCTAAGATTTAAAGATCTTCAGGAGGAGAGCGAAGACTGATCAGCCTGTGTGTATGCGCAGATTGATCCGAGCCTTCGCTAGGCGCACATGCAGTCCTGTAGGAAAAACTGTGACCCGGATCATTATTATAAAATGACACATGAGTATAGCTTTATTTTGAGCAGCTCATGTATTTTGTGATATACTTATGTTTTATGCTTGTGATAAATCAATCAGTCTATGTCTATTTATTAACATATTAATCACCTGGTATTCAATGGAAATGATATATCTCAATACATATGTATATGTAAAGTGCTAGGATTTGTCATATTCGGGCAACTTTAGTAATTAATGCATCGTTGACGATCTTAGGTTATGCATATGATCAATTAGGAAGCCACTAACATAGGCCGCTACACACGTGTGGTGGGAAAACCAACATGACCCAAAACTTAAACAGTTGGGAGACCCTCTGTCAGATCAAACGTTTGCCGAACAACAACCCATTGTTCGTTATTCCTTGACCCATATATATATGATGTTGAATAGTCAAGGAATAACAAAATTCTTGACTCAATCTGGGCGAGGGCGCAAAGCTGTTCTGTTCTTTCATTGTTTTTGTACCGGCAAGCAGTGAAAGGTACCTTCAAACATATACAAACAGGGAAGATCTAGATTTAGCAGACTAGACAAATCTGTTACCGTCCCAAATGTATATTCTATAATATTGAGATTGCCCTTGAGCAACGGGAGGGTGAACATACTGCGCATCCAGGCTAGACAGGGAACTTGTAACAATAAGTGTCATTTTCTATAGACAGGGTTGATTTTTCCATGTTGAGGCTAATAAGTAATATTGCTCCTAGTTATGGAAAATATTTCTTATTGCTTTCAGTAAGAACACACCTCGGTCCTACATTTAACAAAAAAATTGGAAGTGGGATACAATACGGATAAAAAGGTAACAGTTATACTTTTTCTCTGAAAAAAAAATGTGACGACGCTATAATGGACGAGTTAATAATTATTTGCTATGTTAATTACAGTTCTAATGTTAAAAATAAAAGGGACCTGTGCACTTTAAAAGTTCGATTGCAGAATAAATTAATAATATGGAATGACAAACGAATACAGTTGCGCAACCTTATCTGGGCCTCCTCCTCTGTTAAAAGTCTGGAAAGAAGTATCACCAATTTGTTAATTATTGATTGTGTTTTAAGGAGGGTCAAGCCTATATTGACCATCAAAAATACAATACCGCAATGACAATAAATATAAGGACAGCTATGCCTGCGCAAATAGTATAGACCCAGATCAGAATAACGGTGCTTCGGCATCAGAGGTATTAGTTTTATTTAAGAAAAGTTCTTTTGGATAACTCTCATCAACCATTTGTTCAAAGTAATCTTATCAATATTTAGAAAATTATACAAATATTGAGCCATAGGACAAAATATCGTATTGATATTCGCATAGTTTTTGTCAGAAAGCGACAAAAAAAGTCTTTTTCGAAACAAAATAGAGATCTGCAATATTGGAGGGGGCTATTTGTTGGTATAATTTAGTACAAAAATGAATAAAGATATTATCAAGAAGGAACAAAGGACCCACAGACGTTCTGACAAGACAACAAAATATATAATAAATGTTTGTCATTCTCAGAAAATAATCCTATTCATTGTGTGGGAAAATGATGTAAGGACGGACTTGACGCTCCGAAATGGATTGGTTGAAGTTTACTTAAAACCACGCCAGATGTTTTATGGACCAGAGGAGATTTTTACCGGATCTTTCATATACTGCCACACAGTATTTATCTACATGTTTTTGAATAGCAGTAAGATAAAAAGATAATTTGTAGTGCATGAATTTAGAGTTTGCGATAAAACGTGATTTAATGGCATTTTATGTAGCTTTGGTGCATGTAAATAAAATAAAACGTAGGAAACCTACCCTGGTTTTGTTTAATATAAAAATAAAAAAAATTAATGTAAACTTGATAGACTGAATACGACGATTTTCAATGATTGACTTCTCACCTTTGAAAGTCTGCCTTATTGTTTAGTACTGACAGGCTAAATCATCCTCATCACCCGTAAAAGTCCTGTTTTCGAACTCAACATTTTTTCACTGCAAACTGAAGTGATTCTAACAAATGTTCCTGTAAAATTGTTCAGGTTGATTATTATCCACGGCTATTGACAATAAAAATCTAAAAGCCATTTATTTGCCTGTATTCGAGAAAGTGTATCTAATATTAACATAGTTACTTGTTAAAATAATAATTTCATTAATTCTGAAATAAAATACCAATCGTTCTTTTAATACAATTAGATCAGTCTGCATAGAAATATCTAATTGTCTCTTGCAAAATTCAATACATGAAATACTAATCATATCGCTTTGGGCTGCTTCTTGATCTTTTTTGGAATGCCTAGATTTCTCTCTTCCATTTCCGTGGTCATTCGCCGCTGCAGGTTCCTAAGCTGCCCTTTCAAGTCTGTAATTTACGAAGGAAATTAGATCAGTCTCTGCATTAGACAAATGGTATATTTCAAACTGTGTCTCGTTGATCTTTTTGCACGGTTTCGTTCTTTGCTGTTTCTAGCAAGGAGCCCCAATATGTATGCTTGAAACAACTTGAGTCTTAATAAAATCTCTTCCATTTGTTTTCGTTTTGCCTGAACTGTCAATCCATCTTTTCTGCAGATTATGTACGTATACTCAGAGGTAGAAGAATCTATACACTTTTTAAAGGCCCATATAATTCTTATCTTGTAATGAATGCACAGATCTGAAATTATGCACGATGTATTTTTTACCCGAAATACAATGAGGTTTAGAAAAGTTATTGAATGAAATGGTTGACTAGCGGCACTGTATGTACATTTAGGTTTTGCATTTTGTCACGTATACCGTACTGGGAAATTATATTTTTCTGTCAGTCAATATACGAGTTCTCGGTTTTCTTAAATAAATTACAATTTTGCGTTTCATTTACATTATGGATAAACTTAGTGACATATAGAAATCTTGCCTTTGGGATGTTATTTTATTTCATTTTATTTGTTTTGAAGTATACTTGTTTACTTATATACGCAGTTACCCGCTTCTCTATTTGTTTTTCAATTCAGCATTGTGCTTTACCATTTCTATGTATAATTTGGCTAAGTTCTTTATATATAACTTTGAGCCCACCCTGGTATTTTGAAAATCGAATACCACTCAAGCTGGTGCTAGGGGGCGTATGCAGACTCGCAAACTACATTGTTGCATATGAAGAGACTCAATTAAACCGAGTCTCCGATTTTCGTGATTTTGTGTGTTCTTTGTTTCCAAAGGCAATCCGTTTTGACTTTTATTTACTCTAGCTGGTGTTGTGCCGTGTGGCGGCCGTAAAAGTCTCCCCGTACATCATCATAGTGAAGGTTATATTTTATTTCCTTTGGAATCATTGAGCCCATCCTGGTTATACCGCTTATGCCGGTGCTAGGGGACGTATGCAGACTCGCAAACTACAGTGTTGCATATGAAGAGACTCAATTAAACCGAGTCTCCGATTTTCGTGATTTAGTGTGTTCTTTGTTTCCAAAGGCAATCCGTTTTGACTTTTATTGGCTAAATTTTAAGAGTTATCATCCCTGTTTGAGTGTTCCTTGGTCCTACTATCGCAAGCTAGTTTCTTCTTTACAAGCATGTCCATCATTTCTTCATAAGGCATAGTGCTTGTCGCTAGATGACATGTTGATCGATAGCATGTATGCATCTCCAGCATTTCATGACACGTTTTGCTTCATAACTTGTTCCAAGCTGCAAACCCGATGTTTTTCCAACACTTTTGTAGCTGTAAATTCTCAGGATGTGAATGGTAAACCTGGTTTCTTTCCAGCTGTATAAGTATACCATGCGTAGCAAATATCCTTAGCTTTTCCTTCACTGGCTTCAGAGTTATGGAATATACCACTTCTACCTTGGGGTATCCAGTTCTTTTATCAATGACAACTAGATAATAAAGTCCCTTTGGATACGGGTAACCGAGATCATCTGAACACTTCTAATGACATTTTCTGTTAGGTATTGTTATTTTATCATCTCGAATGGTTCTTGCCTTTGCTAGGTAATAGTTTTAAAATTGCGGAAATACCCTCAAAGCCTGGTTTTTGTCTACCTTACAGCAAGATCTTTCTTTTCTGTTTGGCTATTCATTTCTGACAGTCTATCACCTGTATTCTAGATAGTTCTGTTGATAACTTGCTCCTATCCTCATAACTATCTGTCGTTCTGTGTTGAAATAAACAATGGTTTTATATGGTGTTTATATTTCACAATTATTTCGATTTGCCAGAGTGTCTAGTCATGTAACTGACTTCAACACTCGTATTAAATTGCTAACTGCTAAACTTCTTAATCAGGGTTATCGGTATCATAAACTACGTAAAACCTTTTCTAAGTTTTATAGACGTCATTTCCGATTTAGTTTCAAAATTCAATGTTGGACTAAAATCTCTTCTGCAACAAGGCCTCTCGGAACCCGAGTTTATGGTGACAGTATATAAATTCAGAAAAATATATGCTTGCAATGACTTTAGTACCCGATTTCGTATAATCATTCTTCGATATAAAAAAAATTGAGTACAATATAAATGTTATGACAGACTGCATGCATGGTTGTTAACCCAATCACGGTTAATAAGCTTGCTTCCCTCTTTAATTGCATGCCGGCGGGTTAGGCCTAAGATTCAATGATGGTTCCAGCGTAAAGGCTCACTTGAAATTTAATTTTGGGTAATGTTGGTTGGTACTTGATGCTCTATCTTTGGTCGGGCCCATCGGAGTCTAACTGTTGGTTTTCGTTTGCTCCAGCATTTCAGTTGTTTCGTGCTGTCGAGTCCTTGTCGTTGTTGCATCTCTGTAATTAGTTGATCTTTTGTGTTCTCGGAGATGTAGCACTGATGAGTTAGGAAGCCTTCATGCGGACTGAACAAATTATGTGTCTAAACCACCGCGGCAGAAGTAAGGGCGAGGATTGCGGCCACGTAAAATCGATTTGCCTACCACCCGCCCCCCCCCCCCTTTTCACTGACCGTTCCAAGGCGGTTCTTCTGTATGGTTTATTTTTGTTATAGTTCGTCTTTGAATGCGTGTGTCGCTTACATATTTTTGTTTCGGATAGCTATTTGGCCACTTTGTGGGAAAGCAACTGTCCGTTCGGCTTTCCGCAAGTGATGTTTCCATTAGGGTCTAGTTATTTCGTGTTTGTGTTTCTTTCCCTTTGATGTCTCTGATGGGAGGTGTGGGATAATTGTATCGGTCCCTGATCATCGCCTTCCCTTCTATTTTACACTAGTGATTCTGTCTTTTACTTTATTAAACGCTGACGTTCTTCTGATTGCCACTGAACTTTTCACATTTCTCTATCAGTTTTCTTAATGGGACAGTAGATGAAGTATTTTTGTTTGGACAAGAAATTATGTAGATGTTTACATGCAATACTTATACTGCCTCATCGAGAAAATGGGAGGGATGTCATGTGCTGCGTTAGAATTTACGTGTCGATACTACATCATAACGATACGTTATTCACGCCAGTATGTTTGTAATTATGTGGTGGAATTTAAGAGGTAGTTTCAAATTGTTTAATTACAAAGCATTTGTTCAGATCGACACCATTTTATGTGACCTCATAGTAGAGAGCAGCCGTTATTATCGTTGATGAGATGCTCTAATAGCGAATAAATTGTGTTTCTCAGTTACACGTCGAGAACGGCGCTCTATGACAAATCATTTACATGTTCAGCGTCAAAACTTTGGACCACTTTACCATGTGCCATTAAATCAGCCCCATCCCTAAGTTCTTTTAAAAAGTGTGTAAAAGAGTATCTTAACTAGTGTTAATTATAGTCTTTAAATGTCAAGACCGTCCCAATTTTAATTAAAAAAAAACCCTTTGAATGAGTTGACTGTAGTTTTATAGCGCAGGCTATTATTAGCGGAAACATGATTTTATCAACTTTTAATTCTTTTATGCACCCCCTAAATTATGTGCAATATTATGTTTGATAACAAGTGCAACAGTAATTGCACATCTTAATCTTCACTGCAAATGGTATTTATATGCTTTTAAAGTAGCTTCAAAATATTCTTAATAATGTCCTAATGTTCTTACAACTCTTGATGCAGTTATACCATTTGATCTCTTAATTTTAGATAAAACTGGTATGTGTGACGTTTGTATATATATGTGTATATGTTATATTTTTGCTCTTTTCAAGTAACATGTGTTTTAGAGAATTTAGTATGTAAGTAGAGGCCCACTTGGTAGAATGGCTATTTTTAGCTAAATGTGTCACCCTCTTAAAATATTGTGTAAATGAATAAATAAATAAACACATGACATTGAATACATAACAACACATTAAAAACATTCATGTTTTTCTTTCAAACAAACGTACATACATTTTATTTGCACCGGCCGCCAGTTTGGTTGCGCCAAACAGACAGATGACTCGTGGACACTCACTACCGTCTGTCGAAAGTTGTCGCAACTGGTCGGAAATTGTGCATATTATGTTCGCAAACATTGCTTTATTGAACCAGCCCTGACCTGGGCCCGGTCACCTTGCGATCCTATAGTTATTTTCGCATTTAAAATAAACGTTCTTTTCGGGGGAATAAATTTGAGGAGATGAACTTAGGTAAGCAATATCCTATACTTCAAACACATGCTTGTGACGAATCGAACCCTTAATAGGCGCGTGGACTCAGAGGTGAGATATGTGCATTCAATAAAAAAAGAGTTACTTTGCGAAGCACTACAGGTGTATCTTATTTTGTGTAATCATTTTTGTTTTATAATTGCGACTGTTTCATGACTTTTTCATCATCTTTGACGATATGTCTTTGACTTGGCCCGCCGTGGTTCAATTATTAGTTTTCATTTACTATGCCATACAGTAGAATTAGCCATGAGTACTCGTCTTTGTTTATTATAGTGATTAATTTGATTTTTATGTTTTCGCTTTGATACATTGACTAAGTTGGGAGCCTTTATGCGAACCGAATTTTTATGTGTTTCTGTATTAAGAGTAGCATCGGGACCCAGGGTGAAGTTAGCTAGCTGTAAAAGTGCTTTAAACCTCCCGATGGTTTACTCTACTGACCGTTCTAAGGCGGTGGTCCCGGTGTTAGTCTTACTCTTTGTTGCTTTGTGGTTTATTCTACGAGGCGATTTGTTATATGTCGTTCCGTGTGTCATTTCGTTCTTGTGTTTTTCAGTCCTTTTAGTATTGCGATTACCTCGCTTGAGGAAGAGAGAGCTAATCTTAGTGCTTTTCGTACGTTTTTTCAGTTTGTGCTTGTTTGGATTTGTCGGTTTCCTCTTCCTCTTGGGGTCTGGGAAGGGCTGCGGTTTGTGATTGTGGCACTCCCTGGATTTTTCTTTTACCTTTTTTTTTCATGCTAAGTATTTCGCGTAATTTCTAGATGTTCATTTATTTGCATTCAAATTTTCACGAAGATTGTACTTATACTATGCATATTGAAGGAATTTATCCCGAATGGTTTAGTCATTGTGAAATCATAGCACTTTCATGGCGTGGAATGTCTGTTTAATTCCCATATTATGTTGTTTCTTCGGTTTTCTTTTACCGACATTAATCATAATACGGATACTTCCCTTTAAAATATACTGCATGCTTATATTTTTGTTTACTCGTTATACTTTCAGATGTTCCATCGACATCTTATAGACTTACGGTCCTTCATGATTCCTGATATGTGTCAAAAGATGCTATTTCACAGTTATTATTACGTTGGAATTTTTATACTGATTAACCAATTTCATTCTTCGTATGGAAGAGTGACAGATGGGTCATTTATCAGTCAACAAAACCAGTTGAATCGGGTATCCAAAACTACCCAGTCTGTGCCAGTGAGAACATTTGTAGTCGGTTCAAGGGATGGCAGGTATATGGTAATTCGTCCAATCCATAATGTAAAAGTGTCACCCAACATAGGGCAACGAGTCACTTCACAACATCTTGGGAATGTAGATACAACTGTACAGCGTCCGGCATCTATGTCATTACCATCTGCAAATATCCTAATGTGGTTAAACCGGTTTAGGCAGCAAATCGCGAAAGGAAATTCAGGGATTGCTGGTACAGGCAGACAACAACAGACAAATGCAGGTCCTTTGTCAGATATATATTTGTCTCTGATAGCAGGAAACATGCCAGGTCCAACAAAACAATTCGGTAATGCTGCAAGTGTGTTACAAAAACCAGTTTTCACTGGATCAAAACCTATGTCGAATGTAATATCAAGGAACATGCCAGGTTCTACGAAACAGTTTGGTAATGCTGCTAGTGTAATACAAGAACCAGCTTTCTCAGGATCAAAGCCTTTGGCAACTGTAATATCAGGAAACACGCTAGGCCCTAGGAAACAATTCGGTAATGCTGGCAGTGTAATACAAAAAACAGCTCTGGCAAGATCAACACCAATGGCGACTGTGATAGCAGGAAATATACCAGGTCCTTTGAAACAATTCGGTAATACTGCTAGTGTAGTACACAAACCAGGTCTGCCAGAATCAAAAGCTATGGCGACTGTTGATGGAGCTGCTCTGTTAAAAGGAAACGAAATAAATAATGTTAAAGTAACTGGAACTGCTGGGAAATCAACACATAAAGACAAGGCAACAAATGCGGAACCTAATGTACTAATACAATCAAAACATGACGTTGGAATATATTCAAATACGAGTAGTTCTAACAACAAAGCAAACAATGTCGCGGCAAATGTAGCCGAACCTGCATTTAAAAGTTCGGCAGTACTGTCAAATGAAAGGTTAGGGGCCTCACATGTCGGTGCAATGAAGCCAGCGAATACAGTCGGAATTGCGGTACAAGGTGCTGACCCTGGTCTTTCTTTAGCCGGACCAAACAGTAAGGTACCATCATCTTCAGGAGGAGTAGTAGCTGGTGAGGGTTTACAGTCTGCGATATCCTCGGAGGCAGCCGCTAATGCTGAAGAGGCAGCTGCTGAAGCTACGGAGAGAAATAATAATGGAACGTCAGTCAAGCCAGCTACAAATACTATAGGTGCACAAACAGGACATAATTCTGCAAGTACTATGAAACACCATGTCACGTCTATTATACAAAGACAGCCAACATTGCTTCCTGCATTATTGGCAGCAACCGACTTTTTGCAAAGGAATTTCGGTGCAGTAGTCACGGCAGTGCCGTTTGGAGCCGGAGCAGTAATAAGCACCGCTACGTCAGCCGAGGCTGCAGAAGAAGCTGCCGCAGAGGCGGCGGAAATTGCCGTCGAAAGCAGAACTGTAGCACAGTCAGCTGCTTTCGACAAACCACCAAATAAAAATTCACAAGTTATTGCAGATAGAAGCTTGGTGTCTGTAGGTACAGATGGTAGTATAAGGACTGACGCACGCGGAAGTATTACAGCTCTTCATAGTGTCGTACCTCAGAAAACTGCCATATCATCAGAGGCTGCAGCTAACGCAGAAGAAGCAGCTGCAGAAGCTGCTGAGGCTAATGAAGGAAGAACAGTTGCTCAGCCAGTTGCAAGTGTTAATGGTACAAATACACAACAGGATACAACGAGCACACAACATATGACCAAAACAGTAATCCCGACACCAACAGAAACTAGTGGGACTGCGCACGGTGTTGCAATATCAGGTGTCTGAGTCTTTGGAAAGCGGAAATCCATCAAAACTAATTTAATGTAGATATCTCAAACGTATATGGACTGCTTTTATGATTGAATAAATGTTAGCTTAAGAAGAAGAACAGTGTTTTCAGAGAAAACAGACGTCACCCACTGTAAAATTTCAGTTTTGGTACTGCGTAATCTTGAAAAGTAGATGAAGGTCACCAAAATGTGTTAAGTTCTATGCTATGTCCCAATTATATAATTATGAAAATTTCACTGGTTCAAAAGATATTTTATAGACACGAAAGTGTCACGCCGACGGGAACCTCTTTCCAAAAACATGTCCCCTTCCCCTTATGTGATGGAAGTGTGGGCGGGGGTAAGGAGGGGGATGGGCATAACTAACAAGAAACAGTGTGGTAACACAGTTGTAAGCGCTCAAAACAAATATTAGTAGAATGTCTATAGTGGCAACAACTTTACATCAAAGTAATACTTGACCGTAACGACATTGAAATCAGCCTGAATAGCATACTAAACCTAAATATTCGGATACCTCTCCTTAGTATACTGTTCTAATTAAGTACATTTCGCACCGGTTTACCATAGCTCTAGATAAATGGGAGTATCAGGTATTTTACATATTTCCCCGTGAAAACTTACTATGAGTACTTACTAAAAGTGCCTCGGAAAAGTATCACACTCATTAGAAGTGCTGGCGAGGAGCTTCTCATGAGTACATCATTTGTCTTGGTTGAAAGATGAAAAAAGATATCTGTACTTTTTGCTGAAAACAAAGCGCTTTATCTGGCGCTAATTTTTGATTTTCTGTAGAAAAAAATTCATTGGAGAAGAAACAAACCAAATAATTAGACCCCATTTTATTAGACCAGTTATTATGCAATATTAGATTACGCGACGCCCTCTAGCCTCGAGTTAAGCACGATTCTATTTACTGTACTAAAATGCGATCAAAGGATCAGACAATCTACTCTTAGATTAAGTACGAAAGATGTTCTTACGGCATGTAACACCAGCTGTAGTGAAAGTTGAATGTGTTATATAAAATGGATCCTTTGGGATCAATCATATCGAATGAATAAAAACGTAACGCTCGGTTTTACTGAACCAGTTCATGCACTATCCGCGGACACCTGATTACACCGTTTATTCTGGGGTCCATGTCTGTTGGTCTGAACATTCTGATTCGTCATTCGTTTATGGATTTATGGGTTTGGATAACAGCTTAGGTAACATGACCGCAACTACTTATGTGACGTTGCACGTGCCGTCAAGCTTGAATTGAGCAGAACGTTTTGTTTTCTCCACACATCTAAAAAAAGATAAGAGGAAAGCCCAGGGAGTGCCACAATCACAAACCGCAGCCCATTCCCAGACACCAAGAGGAAGAGGAAACAGACAAAACCAAAGAAACGCAAATCAAACAAACGTACTTTTCGAAAAGCACTAAGACTACCTCTCTCTTTCTCAAGCGAGGTAATCACAATGCTAAAAGGACTGAAAAACACAAGAACAAAGTAACACAAGCTAAGACACAAAACAGTTCGCATCGTAGAATAAACAACAAAGCAACAAAGAGTAAGACTAACATCGGGACCACCGCCTTAGAACGGTCAGCAGACTAAACCACCGGGGGTTTAAAGCACTTTTACGGCCATCCAACTTGATCCGGGATCCCGATGCTACTCTGAATACAACAGTAAAACAGAAAGCGGGCAGCTGTTGAAGGTGACAAAAATGACAAAAAAACAAGCGGGCCCACCTGATTACCAGATAAATTGGCATTTCGTTTCGGTTCAGGAGAAGTTCAAAATACATTTCCAAGAAAGCAGCCATGGCTGTCATCTTGGATTTTTGATCGGAACGATTTTATCCCTTTTTTTATCTATAAGTCACTCTGATGTTTCCTACCAAATTTGGAGTCAGTTGGTCTTTCGGTTAATGAGTAGAAGCAAAAAATAGATCTTCAAGACGGAAGTCATGGCGGCCATCTTTGATTTCCAATCAGAATAATTTTAGCTGTTTTGATCTGCTAGTCATACCGACTGCTTCCTATCAAGTTTCAAGAGAATCTGCCTTTTTCGTTTCAGGAGAATTGAAAAATATATTTTCAAAATGGCAGCCATGACGGCCATGTAAGATTTCCCATCGGAACAATTTTAGCTACTTTTTATCTACGTCACCCCAATGCTTCCTACCAAGTTTCATGTCAATTGGCCTTTTTTTCAAGAGGTGAAAAATAGATTTTCGAGATGGTGTCCAAAGCGGTTATCTTGGATTTCGGACCGGAAGGATTTCAGCTATTTTTGCACAAAAAGACACCTCAATGATTCCCACCAAGTTTCAAGCCAACTGGCTTACAGTCAGGAGAACAGTTTCAGCTACATTTGATCTACAAGTCACCCTGATGCTTCCAACCAAGATCAAAGTAAATTGGCCTTTTGCTTCAGGAGAAGAAAAATAGACTTCCAAGATTGTGGCAACGGCGGTCATCTTTGATTTCTGATCGAAACGATTTTAGCTATTGTTGATCTACAAAAAAGGTAAGAGAAAAGTCAAGGGAGTGCCACAATCACAAACCGCAGCCCTTCCCAGACACCAAGAGGAAGAGAAAACAAAACAAGCGAAAATCGAACAAACGCACGAAAAGCACTAAAATTAGCTCTCTCTTCCCCAGGCGAGGTAATCGCAATGCTCAAAGGCCGTAAAACACAAGAACAAAACAACACCAGGCAAAGCTTAAAGCAAATCGCCTCGTAGAATAAACCACACAACAAAAAAATTAAGACTAACACCGGGACCACTACCTTAGAACGGTTAGTAGAATTTCACTGCAATTTGCACTCTTCGTGGTTTTGCAAACCGAATTTTTATGTATTTCTGTATGAAGAGAAGCATCGGGACCTCAGGTGAAGTTGGCTAGCTGTAAAAGTGCTTTAAATCCCCGGTGGTTTGTGTATTTCAATCCTTTTAGCATTGCGATTACCTCGCTTGGGGAAGAGAGAGCTAATCTTAGTGCTTTTCGTACGTTTGTTCGATTTGTGATTGTTTGGACTTGTCGGTATCCTCTTCCTCTTGGGGTCTGGGAAGGGCTGGGGTTTGTGATTGTGGTACTCCCTGGACTTTTCTCTTACCTTTTTTTTACTCTTCTGACCGTTCTAAGGCGGTAGTCCCGGTGTTAATCTTACTCTTTGTTGCTTTGTGGTTTATTCTACGATGCGATTTGTTTTGTCTTACGTTGTGTCATTTTGTTCTTGTGTTTTTCAATCCTTTCAGCATTGCGAGTACCTCGCTTGGGGAAGAGAGAGCTAATCTTAGTGTTTGTTCGATTTGTGCTTGTTTGGATTTGTCGGTTCCTGTTCCTCTTGGTGTCGTGGAAGGGCTACGGTTTGTGATTGTAGTACTCTCTGGACTTTTCTCTTATTTTTTTTGCCAATAAATCCGGGGAAAATCAGTGGCAGGTATGTACATTTCACCACCTAAATCACGCAGATTGTTACCCTTGGTATGGGGTTTGTGGACCTTTTTACTTTAAACCAAGGAATATGGGTTATTTGCCAGGACTAAATTTGCGCCTGTTTGGTGATTTCCAGAGTTATTTGAAGAATAATTATAGTAGATCATGAGTTATACCTGAAGAGGTATGAGACGTTTTCACTTTTTCACGTGGAAAATCAAGTTCTTTCTGGTGGTGTAAGCGCTATTCTGCGAGCTGGTCTAATTCTCGAGAACATTCGAAGAATGTTTTTGCTGTCAATCTAGGCTACCTGGACAATAAACATGAATTTTGACAAAAAGCATTCTCCGAATGTTCTCGGGAATTCGACATGATTGCAGAATAGCGCATACACCACAAGGAAGAGCTTGTTTTTTCCGCGTACTCTGCGCTTTATTTGAACAAATTCCATTTGGTATGAATAGAGATATTCTAAAAAATCTTACCTTATGCGGAGCTAAAACTAGTAACAAACTCCGTGGACTTAGTCATTTGGTCACGTGGATTCCCCACATTGAATCAGCGTCCGCCAAAGGAACATTGGCAAAAGTGTAAGCCCAGATCAGACGCCACAGAACGCGCGCTTGATCATTGTCTACAATCTTTACACTTATTACAGGAACCGCTACAAAACGTGGTAATAATAAAAACTAGCTCTACTAGAAAAAGAACTGTCAAATGTACAAAATGTACAAAATTTGAGTACTCAAGGGCATGTAATTCCAAATTCCATTGCCAATATGGTCTATATTCGAACCTAGATTTTATGCTTGTCCTGGATCGGATAAAAATGAAGATGTTATTATCGGGACAAAATTGCTCCATTATAAGAAGGGCACTATCATCCGGACAACAGTTTCGGCTTTAAAAGTCAATGGGAGCTATTGGTTGCCATGGTAACCACAGTTTTTGCCAATTTTTGTTTAAAAACTTAATGCAGCATTGTCCCTAGCACTATAATGCTAAATGAACAAAACTGGCCCACTGGCCTTGCAGATATGCATGGGAAAAAGTTCTGCACTCAATGGCACATAACTCCAAAGTAAATTGACGGCCCATATTCGAACCACCTATATTTCATGCCTGTCCTGATCTACTACAAATACAATGGGAACAAGAAAAAAAAATAATGGCGTTATCATCCGGACATTTTCCCATTATAAGTATATGAGCATTGTTTTTACGCTCAACGGGATGCAACCTCGAAGTTTACAATTTGATTCGGCCCTAAATCGAACTTCGCCTAGATTTTATACCTGCAAGTTTAAAGCTGATCTGTAAGAAAGTAAAGTCATTATCATCCAGGCAACATTTCCCCCTTTATACGTCAATGGAAGCTATTGGTTGCCATGGTTTTGGCGAGACATGTATCTAAACGTAATGCAACCTTTTTCCTGCCAAATGATGCTAGACATGAAATTTGATCAAGACTGACCGACTGGAAATACAGCTGTACTTTTTTTTCAAGTTGTGGACGACGACAGAGCATTGGCCAACTAATCGCTCATTTGAGCCTTCGGCTCATGTGAGTTAAAATACGAAAATTAAGACCTACTTCGTTTGAAAATGAAACCATAACGAGGCCTTACCCCGATACAATGAACCCTCGTTAAAACGGCATCATTTGTTCGCAAAGATGTTGCCATTATAATGAATTTGCTGTTGTAAAGAATCCTTAATGGGCAGAATGATATGTCAAAAAGACCATGATTTACTCTTATTTTCTCATAGTACATATGTTTTTGATATTTGTTTCTGTAAAGTATCAATTACAATATTGTTGCATAACGTGACAAATTGTTATCTCTTAAGCGAAGGCTTCGTGACAGACACATTGTCATTATAACGAATGTTATCGTTGTATCGAGTGCCGGTATAAAGAGGGTTGTCTGTATCTCACAACGTAAGAAAACGCAATTTCTGACATAAAGCGCCCAACGGACACAAATCAGCGAAGTCCGAGCAGAGTAATCTTTATTCACATAAAAAAACTGCACCCTTGGCTATCCAAAGTGTCCAGTGAAGATTCTAATCAGACGGTGCGAATGCACAGAACCTGTGCAGAATTAGGCTGGAGAAAATGATTGAACTTCTGGTACTGGCTCATTCATGGCTGCGATTTGAGAAGCATTCAAACCCTTGCAAAATGTACTTGTTTATAATTGTTTACTCGTTTTATCCCGAATCAAGTCTGATCAGGATCCTCACTAAGCTCAGTTTGGGTAGCCAAGGATTTAAAGTTTCACTATGCGGACAACGGAGACTGATATGAGCGAATGTGCAGGCTGATTTATTCTTCGTTTGGCATATGTTAAAGCATCAGGAAAACACGCCTATCTAATTTTGACCCCTTTAAACCCCATTTTTATATAATAAAACATTTTACAGGGGTATACATTATTTTTCTTATTTTCTAACGAGTACCCACAATCTATGATTTGAGCAGAAATTTAAAAAAAAATATCAGAATTTGTTTATCTGAAAATTTTCCGTTTTTGGTTGTAAAATTTTCAATATATTCAAATAGGCGTGTTTTCGTAATGGGAACATTTTCGGGAGTGGCGGCCTAATCTTTCGCTCATAACGCCTCCTGCCAGGTCAAGTACCGGTTCCTGGGTGGATTGTGTTGGAACTAAAAGATTGCTACTCAGTTTTGGGTCGATTTTTTTCAGGAAAAAAAGAGCGAGTTATAACAATTATCACACAGAAACTTAAAGGGAAATGGTATAAGTTTGAGCAGGCAGCAAATGTTATAGAGGAAACGCATTTCTGTCTGGACCTTGGAATTTATGCCGTGTGGCTATTTTGGTACCAAAACACGTGGCGTTTAAAACCGAAATTTTACTGTTTAAACCATGTCAAGACAAATGGCTGTTCACTGCTGCTTCCTTACTCTTTATTGTCTTAAAAATGAAGACCCTGTTATTCCTTGATCGAACCATTATCGTGCATAATGCATTTTATCGCCGTGTTGTAGAATTCATAGAGGAACGGATCCTGCGGGATCAGGGATAAAAAGACGTTTCTGTGGCACGGGCTGTAATGTGATCATCTGGGCCCGGATCCTATATGATTATGCAATGTGCTTTTTACTAAAGTTTGTACGTTTTTGTGTAACATAATCGACTTTGACGACAAGTTCATTTCTTATAACCAGTTTTAAATAGAGAATGACGCCATGCATGCACCGCACCATACCACACCAGGTAAAATACAGTTCAACAGCGTTGATGCACTCTACCGAATCTTGCCGAACATGTAAGATCGTATCTGCGGCATAGTTATGACAACCATAATACTTTTTCACAAATACGTTGTTCGTTCATTGGTAAAATACTGCTATGTATCTAATAAAAAAGAGTAAATATAAATTATGATTTAATTGGACAATATCATTTTCCCTAAAAAGGTTTCATTTAATGTCTTAATACGGGCACTGATATCACCATTCATTTGTCTGGCTGATATCCAAAGGTCTGTTTCAGATAGCGCTTTGTGTTAGTCAGCTCTGAACACGGTTACGAGTCGTTAAGAATCGCTTTTTGGCAACGTACCACTGCATAGGGAATCCCTACAAATCGATCCGTAACGTTTGCATTATGCAACTCGATCATCGAAGGTGTGGTGCCGTGCGGTGTATACATTTAGTCTTTCATATTTTGATACTTTCTTTCAGCTGTAGAAATCGCAAAAGAAAAAGTAACTTATGGCTACATGTCCCAAAGAGGAGACGATTTGATAAACAGGACCCATCACCAACTGCAACAACACCCACCTATACACCTAAACAACCAAACCTTCAGATACTGAACTCCGGAACGCCCTGAAAAAACGAGCGTATCCGATGCATATCATACTCGTATACGATGTGTATAAATTCGCGGGCGGTAGTGTCAGTCCCCGTCTACTGCACTTCAACATTTTCATTGACTGACAATAATCACAGCGCTTGCATTCGCTTTCTGTTCGTTAAGCCACATTTACACTGTCATGTATCGAGGGCTAGGTTTTACGTTCTGAAACGCAGCAAAACGGCAATATAAGTAGTAAAACGTAGTGAAAACGTTTCACATACGACTACATACGGCTACATACGTGGCCCAGCTACGTTTGTTTTAAAATTTTTTAAAACTTAAGTCTCAGTCACGCTGTCACATACTGATGACTCGTCTTTGTTTATTATAGTGATTAATTTGAATTTTATGTTTTCGCTTTGATGCATTGACTGAGTTGGGAGCCTTTATGCGAACCGAATTTTTATGTATTTATGTATTAAGAGTAGCATCGGGACCCAGGGTGAAGTTAGCTAGCTTTAAAAGTGCTTTAAACCCCCCGGTGGTTTGCTCTACCGACCGTTCTAAGGCGGTGGTCCCGGTGTTAGTCTTACTCCTTGTTGCTTTGTGGTTTATTCTACGAGGCGATTTGTTGTATGTCTTTCCGTGTGTCATTTTGTTCTTGTGTTTTTTAGTCCTTTTAGTATTGCGATTACCTCGCTTGGGGAAGGGAGAGCTAATCTTAGTGCTTTTCGTACGTTTATTCGGCTTGTGCTTGTTTAGATTTGTCGGTTTCCTCTTCCTCTTGGGGTCTGGGAAGGGCTGCGGTTTGTGATCGTGGCACTCCCTGGACTTTTCTCTTACTTTTTTTACTACGTTTCTTACAATGTAGCAAAACGGCAATAGACTGTCTTGTAAAGAGTGCTAAGTTTAGCTACGTTCTTAACAAAATGGCAATATAAGTAGTAAAACGTACACAAACGTACATTACAAACGGCTGTATACGGCGACATACGTGACCCTGCCACGCATATTTTGAAATTTTCAAAACAAACGTAGCTGGGTCACGTATGTAATCGTTTTAATGACGTAGTTAAACCTAGCCCTCAATACGTGACAGCATATTGCCATTTTGGCGACGTTTGAAAAAACGTAGTAAAACCTAACACTCAATAAGCAGAAAACCGCCAAAGTAAAACGTACTAAATCTTAGGCAAACGTATCGAAACGTAACAAGCACACAGTAAAACGTATCAAAAGCTAGAAAATATCTAGTAAAACGTACTCATCCCTATTGAAAGCATGACCTTAAGCCGTTTGGTAACCGGGTACTACGAAGTAAATCGTAGTTAAACGTATTAGAAACGAGGTAAAACCTATTTCCTTACAAAATGGGGCAAAAGTTTGGCCAAACTTAGTGAAGGGAAACGTATTAAACCCAACCCCAAATGCATGACAGTGTGACTTGGCCTTTACTGTATACCAAATGCCATTTCACCTTTTTGTTTAATGCGCCGAAACAAAAACCACTTGGATAATTTAAGCATTACAACAAAAACACATGCACATCTTCAGAACACCTACAAAGATTGGTCCACAAATTTTAGTCGCATTTTGCGAGGGTGCTGAGTACCCTGGCTTCTACAATCAAGGCACCAAATTCACTGTTCCTCTGACAAACTATTTATTCGCCTGAAAATATGCTGCACATGCGTTGTGGTATAAAAGTCCATTCATATTATTTTCGGTCTCTTTCCTTCGACATGTTTTTGCAAAAGAAACGCGTGATGGTCATGCAATCGAGTGAAAGCATCTTTTCGAGCACCACTTACAAGACCTGGAGTGGATGAAGAAAATGCCTTTTTTCACAATCAAAGGTGATAATAGGTATATATTTGGATTCGATTGCGAAGCGCAGACATTTTATCTCAAATCGTATTTTCCATAAGTTCATAGCATCTTGAAAAATCGATAGTTAAATGTTTGAGGTCTAGGGAGACGTTGTGCCTAATGTAGTTCGTACTTGCAAACATTCTTTGTTAAAGAGTTCTATGAGCCTCGATGTACTTGGACAGTTAAGTAAAACAACTTGAATGTTAAAGCAAGATTTTGTCGAGCTGATTTTTTTTTTTTCGAAATTCGTATCAATAGCTACTCTGTTATAAAATGGAGGGAGTGCTTGCACGGTATGCGAGAGGTCCTCGGTTCGAATCCCGGTTGGGCCTTATACTTCCCCCATCCCCCGTGACATTTGTGGCTCAGTGTCGATCCGTGCTCAGACTGCGAGCAGCAAAGGGGTAGTCTCGTCTCGTTCCGAGCTGATTCGGGGACGTACCTATTAAAGCAAAGGGAAATTGTCACGGGTCGATCGTCTGGCTCGAGTGCTCAAATGGTATGGGAGAGTTCCTGGGTTCGAGTTCCGGTCGGGCCATATGCCTTTTCCTCTGTGACATTTATGCCATGACCAGTTTCGATGTCGAAGTCATCGAAATAAACACTATCACCCAGGATTCGGTGCCAGCATACAAGAATAATCACACAGGAGTAAGTCCTAAAAACACTCAGGAGTCGTTACACGTATTGTCACATTTTTTGTTTAAATACTCGGATTTGTTCTCAAATTATAATTAGGTAAACATAAAAAATGTCCTTGGTGATCATGGTATGTCTCTTGGAATAACATGTGCCTGGCTGCATGACCACAGACGTTATTAATTTCGCTTTTTATGTGCGACTGGTCGTTTTGCATTGGGATACCTGACAATTGTGCGTCATCTGCAAAGACTTCTTTACATTCTATATCATAAACGTTGCAAATAAATACTATAATTTCTTTAAAGTCCCGTAAGAATTTAAATGTTTACCTTCCAGTTCAAGGCGTATTGTTTTTGAGGGTGAAAATAGGCCACTATGTGTATTTGTAAACACAAAATCCATCAAGGAGCCGATATTTGATCACGCAGGGGGCGGGGGCGTTATGAGCGATTTCATCACTCAGGATCCGTTATGGATACACACCGTGATAATGTAAGCGGCAGTTCTTAATACTATTACTGGTTCCCTGTCATTTAGTAAATTAAAGCACAACGCATCTGGTTTCAAGTCTTCTCGTACGTTGTGTTTATGGTATTTTTTTTTTATGACCAAAACGCCCTTAACTACCGTTTTCAGAAAAGCACTGTTCGGTCGTAACGGTAATGTCCATATATTTATTTTTATTATTTTATAGGCTATGGCATAAACGAACCAGTCGTCGAGCAGATATTCATAAACAAAAACATACATAAAATGTACTATTAAGAGCGTATTCAAGTTATATGAAATAAGATCATGATCAAAATGTCAGCAGTGACGTAATGAGCATGTACTAGTACTAGTAGATCTAGATCTAATACTACATCACGTGAAATTCAAGCTGGGAAAGAAAAGGCATTGCTTAGTACTGTCTTTTTATATGACTAGGAAAGATCTTTTCCCAAGCAAACACAACGTCGCAATAACGTCGTTACAACGTTGCTGCTTGTTGTAATGAAAATAGTTTGTTCCTAATTTATACAGTCAAGACTCAGAAACGGATCAATTACGGGTCAGTGAGCGTTGTAACCAATACCATTTCTTGCTCTTCTGCGCTTTTGGAACCATTTTATTAACAAATTATCCCGCTACTAAATGCTTATTATTATTCTTCAAAATGTCTTCAATTGTCCCTCAGGATTTCACAATGTGAGACTTCAATCAGACTCCAGTTCCGGATCACGGTTCCCAATCACGAGACATCGAATAGCATTAGACCAGTCTTCGCGAAATCTTTTCTACTGATGCAGGACAGCTTTCAGACAGACTGTAATCTTTTGCAGAACAGATAAGTATCTGCAGGAGTGAAGGCATATTTGTTGTCAGAATATTATTTGCTTTGCTAAGATTCACATGACATTTGTCAGACAGACTAAAAGTTTTTGCAGGACAAAATGAAAAAAAAAAAAAAAAAAAAAAAAAAAAAAAAAAATGCTAGTTTTGCCAGACAGTCCTGCACTTTTCGCGATGACTGTTAGACTTTTTGGAAATGATCAAAATATGTCATTTTTTTTTCAGTGGCCTTGAGTAAATACTAAACATCAATCTGTGATAATGATCTTAAGATGTTTTTTTTTGGCGAAGGAGTCAAACTTTGGTATAGAAAAAGTACATAATTTGGGTACAAACAACACAGTATGCAAACGAATACAACTGTGGCGGTGGGCTACAACGACATCGGTAGCTCACGTAAAAGCGCGTGAAGTGTTCTGCTTCTCTGCTATGTTTTCAAATATTTGCCTAAAAATTAATTTTATGGCCATAAAATGGGTCTGACCTCTGTAATTTCTATAGTAAACTTGATTGTTATGTCCCCTGCCCCCTTTTGAGGATACTTGGTAGAAATGTAGAACGGAACAAAACGACGTGTCGCGTACAAGAATGATAACTCTGGTTTTCTTACTTTTGGAATTATCTCCCTTTGTTTTGTTTGAAATAGATTTCGAGTCCGCTCTATAACTCGAATACCCTACAGAGTATTTTAAAGTACTTAGTAGAAATGAAGAAATGGACGAGACGATGTGTCGCGTACAAGACTGACAACTCTGTCTTTCTTACTTTTAACGTTATCCCCCTGTGTAATATTTGACAGTGATTATGCATTGGTTTCTTGTCCGCTCTGTAAGTCGAATACCCTTTAGAATATTTTATGATACTTGGTAGAAATGTAGAACAGGGCGAGACGACGTTTCGCGTACAAAAATGACAACTCAACTCAGGCTTTCTTATTTTTGAAGTTATTCACCCCACCTCTTTTTTTTTTTTTTTTTTTTTTTTTTTTAGAAATTTTCATGTCCGCTCTGTAACTCCTACTCTTCGAAATATTTGATGGTATATATGGTAGAAATGTAGAACAAGATGAGACAACATGTCGCGTACAAGAATGTCAACTCTGCCTTTCTTTCTTTTGGCGTTATATCCCTTAGTTATATTTGATAGTAATTATACATTGATTTCGTGTGCGCTCTGTAAGTCGAATTCCCTTCGAAATATTTTTATTATACGACGTAGAAATGTAGAACAAATCAACATGACGTGTCACGTACAAGAATGACAACTTTGGCTTTCTCGTTTTCGGAATTATCTCCCCTTCTTGTGTTTGAATTTGATTTCATGTCCGCTCTGTAACACGAATACCCTTCGGAATAGTCTGATGATATTTGTATATAGAACAGGACAAGAATACGTGTTGCGTACAAGAATGACAACTCTGGCTTTCTTACTTTAGGAATTATCTCCCCTTCTTGCATTTGATTTTGATTTCATATCCGCTCTGTAACTCCAACACCCTTTGAATTATTTTAATTGTACTTGGTAGAAATGTAGAACAGGACAAGGCAATGTGTTGCGTACAAGAATGACAACTCTGGCTTTTCTGCTTTTGGAGTTTGTCCATGGTGTCGGAATTTGATTTCGTGTCCGCTCTGTTACTCGAATACCCATTCACAATATTCTGATGATAGTTGGTAGAAATGAAGAAGAGATGAGACGACTTGTCGCCTACAAGAATGACAACTCTGGCGGGTTGGGGAAGTGTGTGTGTGTGTGTGTGTGTGTGTGTGTGTGTGTGGGCGGGGGGGGGGGGGGGGGGGAAAGAGAGAGGGTGACATATATTTTTTTTCTAATTTTCTAGTCGTAATTTTTATAAGAAAACATTTTTTATAAGAAAACATTTTTTGTTTTTAATTTTTTTCTTTTCTAATTATTGATGTTCCATAACTGTATTGTGAAAATTTCAGAAAAAAATTTGAACTAGGAGACTTTGTTAAAAATTTGCCACCAGTTTAACTACCCTGCCGATTTGTGCATGTTTTGTAGCCATTTTTACTGTGAAAAAAAAAAGAAATTAATTTTTTTTTTTTTTTTTTTGTGTGTGTATACGTAGTTATGAGTATTGCGATTACCTCGCTTGGGGAAGAGAGAGCTAATCTTAGTGCTTTTCGTACGTTTGTTCGGTTTGTGCTTGTTTAGATTTGTCGGTTTCCTTTTCCTCTTGGGGTCTGTGAAGGGCTGCGGTTTGTGATTGTGACACTCCCTGGACTTTTCTCTTACTTTTTTTTATATGGGAAAAATTGAAAATTGTTATTTTTTTGGAAACTATTGTTGCCTGTGAACTTTAATTTTGTATAAGCTAATAAATGAGTAAATGAAGCTACATGAGTAACATAGGTCAAGGTCACTCCTTGACCTTCGAACTTAGCACAGAATTTAACATAATCAGCAAATAAACTTATGGTACAGACCCTTAGGTTCATGAATCTAAGGAGAGATATAAAGCCCCATAACATGAGCCTGGCTTCCACTAAGCATATGAACGGTCAATGGGAAGTCTTCTATAATGACCTTCCAATTCATTTCTAAAACACTCAGCACTCAGATGAGCGGTTTAGGACTATTGGTCCTCTTGTATTTATTAGCCAACGCCTATCAAAAGACAAGGGTTATTATGTCGTCGCGTCCATCCACTTGTCAGTCTGTTAGCTTTTTGTGTATGCTCCATATCTCCTTCATCGATTGAAGGATTGTTTTTAAAACTTTGCTCATATGTTTGCCATACGAAAACAATGTGCAGAACGCATAAATCAATTCTGTGTAATGAAGGTCAAGGTCACACTTCAAGGTCTAAGTTCAGATTGTTGTATTCCGTGTCCGCTCTATAACTTTAAAACCGTTTGAGAGTATGTCATGAACCTTTGTACAAATATAAGGCATAATAAGAAAATATGCAGAGAAAACAAACCATAACCCTGCTTTCAGTTCTGACTAAATTATACTTTGTTTCATATAGTGAGGTTGAGCCCGCTTCGTGTCTGCTCCTTGTCTCCACATCTTCTTCAACGATTGAAGGATTTTTTTTAAAACTTGTTCAAATGTTTGCCATAACAAGGCAACTTGGGAAACATATAAATCATTTCTGTCCAGTGACGGTCAAGGTCACACTTCAAGGTCAAATTTCAAATAGCAATATGTCGTGTCCGGTCTATAACTTTAAAACCATTTGAGTTCTTCATGAAATTTTGTATAAATATAAGGTTTGATCAGCCAATGTGCGAAGAAAAAGTACCGTAATCCTACGTTAAATTCTGATGTAATTGTGTTTCTTTGTTTCATATAGTGTGGTTGTATCAGGTTCATGTCCGCACCATATAATCTTGAAGGTTTGAAGGATTGTGTGCTTGAATTTTGCTCAAATGCCACACCATGACAATGTGCAGAACATAAATACGTCCTGTAGAATGAAGGTCAAGGTATCATTACAAGGGCAAAGTTCAAATTGCAGTATTTCTAGTCAGCTCTATAACTTTAAAAAGCGTTTAAGATTTCTTCATGGAACGTTTGTGCAAGAAAAAGGCATGATAATATGGTTTGCAGATAAAAAGAACCGTAACCCTGCTTTCAGCTCTGACGTAATTATTACCCTCTGTTTATTTTATATAGTTAGGGTGTGTTTCCTTCAGCGATGAAGAATTTTTATATGCCTGTCGAAAGTATTATGTCATGACGTCCGTCCATCCGTTTGTCTTTCCATTAACTTTTCGCGTCTGCTCCATTTCTCCTTAACGGATGGAAGGATTCTTATGTAAAAAAAGGTAAGAGAAAAGTCCAGGGAGTGCCACAATCACAAACCGCAGCCCTTTCCAGACACCAAGTAACTTAGATCAAATGTTCACCACTAACGCAATGTGTAATACTCATAAACTGAACCCTGTCGGGTAAAGGTCATGGTCACAATACAAAGTTAAAATTCAAATGTGTCCGTTCTATAACAATTTCTTCATGAAATTTTGTACAGATATAAAGCATCATTAGACAGTTCAATCAAGACTTGTGAAATTCTCAACTAGGATATACTATATAATAATGGAACCATGTAAGTACACACCAACTGATTTCATACCATATAAGATGGCCCCGATGCCAGTGTAATTAGTTATACTGTAACATACCTTTCAAAAATCTTCTTGATAACTGAGACGCCGTGAACTTGAATACTTGGTAATTACGGACTACCACTTTTGTTAATATGTTGATCCTAGGACGACTTTTGACCTTTTTACTTGATTATAAACTTTGCTTTTTTATTTAATAATGTAGGATTTTTTACAAATGATATTTAAAATGCTTTTAAAGACTGTGAAAAGATGTTTTGCAAGTAAGTACAAGGAATTGAAATTATTTATTCCTTAAGGTACCAAAGGTCAATTATTACCCATGACCTTCATCTGAAGTCATGGAAAGAGTGAGGCTATAGTTCTTTGCCAAGAATAGAGGCGAAACGATTCATTGAAACCGATCGTATCACGATACGCGCATAGTATATCGCGCATAGTATTGTGGGGCTAGCTTCGCGATACCTGACAATACGCCAAAAAGTACCATTTCCAAAGAAAATCATAGCTTAACATTTTTCAGTTATTTTTGTAGCAAATTACAAAGATCTAAAATGTTACTGGAATACACTGATCTCTTATACGACAAACAGAGACATCTTACACAGGCATTGTAACACAAGAATAAACCGCTAAGATGAACTTTGAACCTGCTTTAGAATATTAAAACTGTCAAGCTGCACATGACAGTAGAATCGTGATAGGTATCGTATCGTGAGGTGACTATCGTTACAGCCCTAGCCAAAAAGCACTGAAGCTCTTTATATTCTTCCTGTTTTATTTTGTGAACATTTACTACAGAGACAATATGCCTGATTTTGCTTTGATTCTCAGGGAAGCTATATTTGACCATAATGGTCCTCTTGTTTGCTAATATTCCTGTTACTGACAAATCCTTATTCAATGTACTGTATCATTTACTTCTAAAAAATTCAAATAATAATCGCAATAAAAACAATAACGAGATCTGCTGAGCGGGCAATATATTGCCCACTCAGCAGAGCTCGTTATAGTTTTAATAGCGATTATTTTCATTTAAAACCCATCTAGAGATACTCAAGTAAGTTAACCACACAGGGTTTCTACAGTATAAAACTACAGGACTTGTATATGTGTAAGTGTAGCATCGCCGGCTTGTCTTAGTTACGTTCTACAATCCAAGCTAAACGGTAGGGTTCGCGTTGCTTTGATACATTCCAACGTCCGTACGATTTGAGAGTTCTTCCAATACCAGTGTAAATTATCAGTTAACCAACTATTTAAGTACTAGCTACCAATGGTGCAGCTGGTGGAGAATGGCTAGCTGCTATTGGTGGTGGAACATCGGGAAGATCCGGAAGGTCTGGTGCGTCCGGTGGCTCGGGTGGATCGGCATCTGCGGCTATTACTGCTCTAGCGACTACACCTGTCAGTGTTCCTTTTGCTGGCACTGTTTGTATTTGCGATGCCACGTCTGGTGTTGCAGCAATTGGCACTAATACACTCTTTGCTGGCACTGATGAAGTTTTAGCTCTTGTGGGCTGTATTGAAGCTACAATGTTATTGCCTTTAGAAGTTACCGCGCGCGGATTTATTGCTGCAACGCCACCATTTGTCAATGCTGCATAAACTCTGCCTTCAATATTTTCTGCAGCCTCTGCTGCTTCAATGGCTTCAGCACTTGCAGCCATTTCAGATGGTGCGGTTATATCCTTCATATATAAACTTTTAGAAGTAGCTACACCTTTCGATATTCCATTAGCTTGTGTCTTAGCGATACGTTTCGAAGCAGTCGCTCTAGTTTGTATGGGCACATGATTACCCGTCGCTGTTTTTGGTTTAGATTTCTTTTCTGCATTTGCTGAGATATTTACTAAGCTTCTTGCATTAGCTGCTATTTTGGTATATGTTACTGCCACTTTATCTACGGGGGTTTCCTTAGTTGTCTGTTTGACAGCAGTATGTTCAGAACTGAAAGTGTTATTAGAGGTAGTTTCATTTTGTGGCAACGTGAGATTGGCATCTGTTTTTGCTTTAACCACTGCTAGACTCTTTGCATCTATCCCCCCAGAACTAGAAAACGGGTTCATCTCTGCGCTGTTCTCCGTTTTTGACTGTTTGATGGCTTCAGTTAATGTATCAGCTCTCGTCGCATTCATACGTTTGGTACGACGTGGATTAATAACGGCATTCTCAGTGTTCTTTATACCTTTGATTGTCACTTTTTCATGTGATTTTCCGGTTCTTTTTATCTTCCTTATATTATTCGTTGTGGTTGACGAGAAACCTAGTTCGCCTGTAGTCGTTCTCTGAGGACGTGACTCAGATATTGATGTATGCGCTGCAGCAGAGATCATTGAAGGTTGGTTTATTGGTACATGTTGAACCATAGGGTTCAAAGGCTGTGCTGTAAACTTGTCGATAATTTCACCATTACCGTTTATTACAATAAAAACGTCCTTTATATTCACTACATATAGATCTTCTCTGCCTGGCTTTCCCGGTTTCGAGAGAGAAACAGTTGATGACGAGTTCCCGTGTCGTGATGACCCTACAAAGGAACTTTCTATGGGTATTTGTTGGGAAACGTGGGCTTGACTGACGAGGGTTAAAATCCCCAAATAGCTGTATGCTTGAAGCAGCGCACCATTGCACATACTAGTAGCCATAAGAAAACACCATGACTGTGGCAGATGTGACAAGTGCATCTGAAAAAATAAGAATAAAATTAGATTATGACAGAGTTTACTGTTAAAATATAGCTCGTTTTTCAAAAGAAAAATAAATGTTGTGTAAACCAGAAAAGAACTGCTATCGGTTTTTTGTTGGGAAACGTTGGCTTTACTGACGACGGTTAAATTCCCCCAAAAGTGCTGCATTTGTGAACAGGACCTTTTATGTGTCAGTGATTCTGCTTCCTTATGTACAGAAAAAAGACAACAGCAAAGTCCAGAGAATGCCACAATCACTATCCGCAGCCCTCCCCAGACACCACGAGGAAGAGGAAACAAAAAAACTAAACAGGCGCAAATTGAACAAACCTACGAAAAAAAAGGTAAAAGAAAAGCCCAGGGAGTGCCACAATCACAAACCGCAGCCCTTCCCAGACACCAAGAGGAAGAGGAAACAGACAAAACCAAAGAAGCGCAAATCAAACAAACGTACGAAAAGCACCAATATTAGCTCTCTCTTCCCCAAGCAAGGCAATCGCAATGCTAATAGGGCTGAAAACACAAGAAAAAAAACAACACAAGCTAAAACATAAAACAAATCGAATCGTAGAATAAACCACAAAACAACAAAGAATAAGACGAACACCGGGAGCGCCACCTTAGAACGGTCAGAAGAAAAAAACACCGCGGGGTTTAAAGCATTTTTACAGCTAGCCAACTTCACCCTGGGTCCCGATGCTACTCTTAATACAGAAATACATAAAAATTCGGTTCGCATAAAGGCTTTCAACTCAGTCAGTGTATCAAAAAACGAAAACTTAAAAATCAAAATAATCACTAAAATTAACAAAGACGAATACTCATGGCTAATTCTACTGTATGCCAGAGTAAATGAAAACCAATAGATGAACCACAGTGGGCCAAGCCAAAGACATATCGTCAAGCCCCAACCCACTGATTAAAGTTTTACGAAAAGGCCATCATTGAGTCTAAGGCCCGAACCGCCGTCGTGCAATTAAAGAGTGAAGCATATCCATCGACAATGATTGGGTTGACAACTAGGCATGCACTAAGATTAGATATCTCTTCCCCAAGCGAGGTAATCGCAGTGCTAAAAGGACTGAAATCACAAGATCAAAATAACACAAGGCAAGACTTCAAACCAATCATCTCGAATGATAAACCACAAAGTCTTACTTTGCAGATACCTAGTAGGAGTGTAACGTCATGGTTCGTATTTGCGGCATCTTCTCCCTTGACCATTTATTGACAATTTAAACGTAAGGGAAGATGAAAAGAAATAAGTACACGAATAGTATCATTCTTTGGCCGTTCCCATAGCTGTGACAATATTGCCAATTTTGCGATTAAGTGTCATTGTCAACTTTGAATTGTATTAGTCGCGTCAAGAAAACCAGTTTCTTTTCATTTTTATGACACATGCTTTATTATTGTCTTCTCACAGGTTATTTTGTTTAGAATCTTACTTAACTTAACAAAGAGTTGGTGTTAGTTGTGTTGAGTAGTGTAATAGCCACAGAAAGAACAGATGGCAATTCAGTTAAGTTAGTGTAACAGGGTTGCCACCTTTTTTCCAAAAAGGTGGCAACCCTGTTACACTAACTTAACTGAATAGATCTTTAACTTGCCTGATTTGTAAATAATAATAATAATAAAACGTTAGTGAAACACTACAGAACGGGACCCCAAACCACGCATTCGCACAGTCTGATCAAAATCTTCACTGAGTGCATTATGGATAGCAAAGAATGCAGTTTCTTTAAGCTGACAACGAAGACTGATCAGACTGCGCGGGTTTGCAGGCTGATTTGAGTCACCGTTGGGTGCACAAGTCCGGAGGTACGTTTCCTGACGTTGCGACTATACTCTGGAGGCTATGTTGTTGGAGAGAGTGTGGCTAAACTATACTGAAAAAGGCTCATCAACCGTTGGTTCTGATTACAAAATAAATGTTTCTATTTACAGAAAGCTATGCATATTTTTATTCACATCAATAAAATAGTTAATATAAGTACATTTCGAATTACTTTAATAGCGATAGAAATGATAATGAACATTCATTACAAATTCAGGTATTAAGCCGACTAAAACAAAAGGGAAGACGCTGTGATATGCAACGAGGAAAATGTGCTCTTTTGACGTATGTGAACGACTACACGACCAAATCAGCATGTGGCTTTGCGTCCAGGGCGTTATTTGCCCATTTCCAGAGTCAATAGATACTTCAGGTATTATCGAACTTTTCTAAAATGGGGATGCTTTGAAATTATAAAACGCATGAAACAGTATCAGAAAATAAGAGACAATTGGATTGCGTCTGTTAAAGAAAACATCTCGCCCGTTCCCTAGCAGCCCGAAGCGACACTCTGTTTTCAGATATAATGTAGCAGTCAGGTAGTCCCTAAAGGGCCAGACAATTTAATTCACGCAGTCGCATCAGACTCTTTATTTGGCGTATTAGTGATAGCCGAGGATACATTTTTTTATGCAAATAACGAAGACTCTGATCAGACTGCGCGGATTTGATTTTTCTTTGGGCTCATATGTCAGGAAATTCGTGTTCTCACATTGCGGCTTATCTAGTCTACCGAGTGGCGTAGACAGGATCCACCAAGCACAACAGCAAAACCACAAACAGTACCATTACGATAAAAAGAATAAGAGAAAAGTCCAGGATGTGCCACAGTTACAAAACACAGCCCATCCCAGACACCAAGAAAACTCTATTCAAATATATAGAAATTTCACCAACAAAAACTGATAATTTTCAGATAAAGTACTCTGATATTTTTCATATTTCTGCTCAAAAAATAGATTGTGGGTACTCGTTAGAACCGCCTTGCCAAGGCGGTTCTTACGAATGCCCACAATCTATGTTTTTGAGCAGAAATAATAAAAAAAATAATGTGTATCTCTGTAAACCCTAGTTTTACTATATAAAAGTGAGGGTTATGGGGTCAAAATAATATAGGAGTGTTTTTGTGATGAAAAAAAAAAGGTAAAACAAAAGTCCAGTAAATTCCACAGTCACAAACCGCAGCCTTTCCCAGACACTAAGAGGAAGAGGAAACGGACAAAACCAAAAAGCGCAAATCGAACAAACTAGAACAAAAGCCAGCAGCCATATGGCACATGACCGTAAAAACAAGGTAAAAACACAAAAACCTCCTTTCTAGAACGGTCAGTAGTAAAAATGTTAAGGGTCGCGCTCTTGTGGTTTTGGGCACAGACTTAAGATAACGCTATGGCTAAGTCTGGCAATGGGCCATTGATGTGTCGTTTGACCAAACTTGTGAAATAGCTACAGATTCGAGGAGAATATTAATAATAATAACAGCTACAACAGAACTCCATTAATTGTTGCACAAAAATGCTACCTGCCGAAATTAAAATAAACTAGACATTTGTCCAAAGTACACGAATGCCCCTTGGACCTCTAGTCCCACCCCAAGGCAATACTCGGGGCCAACTCTAGCTTGCATTTAAAGGTTTGGATCTAGGTAAAGAGCATACCATATTTCAAAGTCCTAGCATAAAAGGTACTGAAGTTATGGTCTCCATTTACGCGGAGGTATAGATCAGTCATGTTAATTTGAATATAAACTTAAACATTTCATAGAATCTTGTTACGAACGTGACATGCGGACGTATCCACGTACGGACGTAATAATACAACGAAACACAATATGCCCCCGGCCATCGGCAGCAGAAGCATATAAATGAAAAAAAAAAAAAAAACAAAAACAAAAACAAAACAAAACAAAAAAAACTAAAATTTCTGTCATAATTCTTCTGCGTACATAAACATATATTAAGAGTCAAATAAATAACCTGACGGGCCGATAACGGTCCGCTATAGACTTATGTAGAAGTTGGGAGTGACACTTCTGCTAAACTGTAAATGCAAACCAAAACCTATAAAATAAGACAGCACATACCGTGATATTCGTTCTTTCATAGAATCAACTGTCTAGATTCAACCGACAAAAAGTAAAGACCTTGATCTGACTGATTGATGTGCAAACCATTCACTGTTGAATATTCATGAAGCCCCGCTTACTTCCTGACAAAGCTAGCTGTACTTGATGCAGCTGTCTGGTTAATAAATGCTATCATTGCAGATTGCTAGTGATTCATCAAAGTCTCAACACATTATCAGTGAACAGAATATTTAACGAATGAAAACTATACGCGTTCACTGGAACGTTTGATGGTGGTTAAACGTTACTATAGAGGACTACAATGGAATTTCCATCGACGATCACCTCTCAAAATCATTTACCGCCTTATAGCAGTCACTTATCAGATTCTTCAACCTGCACTTTACAATATATTGAACGTCTCTATAAATATTACTACTGTGCAACAGTCATTTTTAGCTCATCTGAGCACGAAGTGCTTATTGTGAGCTATTGTGGTCAGTCAATGTCCGTCGTGCGTCGTCTGTCATGCGGCGTCAACAATTGCTTTAAAAGCCTACTCCTCCTACACTCCTGTGCCAATTGACTCGGTACTTGGTAGGAAGCATCAGGGTGACTTGTAAATAAAAAATAGCTAAATTCGTGCCGATCGGAAATCCAAGATGGCCGCCATGGCCGTCATCTTGAAACTCTATCTTTTGCCTCTTCTCCTGAACCGAAAGGCCAATTGACTCAAAACTTGCTAGGGAGCATCAAGGTGACTTGTAGATCAAAAATAGCTAAATCGTGCCGATCGGAAATCCAAGATGGCCGCCATGGCCGCCATCGTGAAAATCCATTTTTCGCTTCTCCTGAACTGAAAGGCCAATTGACTCCAAACTTGCTAGGAAGCATCAGGGTGACTTGTAGATCAAAAATAGCTAAAATCGTGCCAATCGGAAATCCAAGATGGCAGCCATCTTGAAAATCTATGTTTTTTTTTTTTTTGCTTCTTCTCCTAAACCGAAAAGCCAATTGACTCCAAACATGGTAGGAAGCATTGGGGCGACTTATAGATCAAAAATAGTTAAGATCATTCCAATCGGAAATCAAGGATGACAGCCATCTTGAAATTCTTTTTTTTTTTTGCTTCTCCAGAACCGAAAGGCCAATTAACTCCAAACTTGCTTGGAAGCATCGGGGTGAGTTGTTTAAGAACTCATCATGACTCTTGCTCAAAATGTTTGTCTTGATGATTTCTAGGTCAAGTTCGAAACTGGGTCACCTGGGTCAAAAACCAGGTCACCTGGCCAAATCCGCGGAAAACCTTATCACTCTAGCGGTCACATTTTTCAAGCAATCATCATGAATCTTGCTCAAAATGTTTGTCTTGATGATTTTTGGTCAAGTTCGAAACTGGTTCACTTGCGGTCAAAAACTAGGTCACCTGGCCAAATCAGCTAAAACCTTTTTTACACTCTAGCGGTAACATTTTTGAAGCAGCCAACATGAATCTTGCTTAAAATGTTTTGTCTTGATGAGTTCTAGGTGTAGTATGAAACTGAATTACTTGGGGTCAAAAACTAGGTCACCGGGCCAAATCAGCGGAAAACTTTGTTAACACTCTAGCGGTAACATTTTTTAAGCAATCATCATGAATCTTGCTCAAAATGTTTGTCTTGATGATTTCTAGGTCAGGTTCGAAACTGGGTCACCTGGTGTCAAAAACAAGGTCACCTGGCGAATTCAGCGGAAAACCTTGTTAACACTCTAGTGGACACATTTTTCAAGCAAGCATCATGAATCTTGCTCAACATGTTTGTCTTGATAATTTCTAGGTCAAGTTTGAGACTGCGTCACTTGAGATGAAAATCTAGGTCACCAGGCCAAATCAGCAGAAAACCTTGTTAACACTCTAGCGGTCACATTTTTGAAGCAATCATCATGAATCTTGCTCAAAATGTTTGTCTTGATGAGGTCTAGGTCAAATTTGAAAGTGTGTCACATGGGGTCAAAAACAAGGTCGCCAGGCCAAAGCAGCAGAAAACTGTTAACACTCCAGAGGTCACATTTTTTAAAATAATCATCATTAATATTGCTCAAAATGTTCGTGTTGATGATTTCTAGTCTAGTTTAAAACTGGGTCACTTGATATCAGAAACTAGGTCACCTGGCCAAATCAAAGGAAAACCTTGTTGATGCTTTAGAGGTCACATGTTTAAGTGGTCATCATGAATCTAGCTAAAAATGTTTGTCTTGATGATTTCAAGGTGATGTGTATTTTTCTATCCCGTGACTTTCTTAAGTTTTTTCCATTTAGGTCAGTTTCTCAGTAATTATTGGTCCTACAGTGATATTTGGTACTTGTGAAGTGTTTGTGTTTAGGTCAGTTTCTCAGTAACTATTGCTCCTACAGCCGGTGATACTTAGTACATGCATTCATCTTAGCATGGCCTCTTGAGTGCAGTCATCCATATTTGACCTTGACCTTTATTTCACAGTCCATTAGACATGCTACATTGGCTTACTTGTTAATATAATCAGTTTTATCATTTTAATCAGAATGTTTGCCTTGATCAGTTCTAGATCAGGTTCTCAAAGTGCTATGATGCTCAGGTGAACGTTACAGTGCCTCAGGTGAACGTTACAGTGCCATCATGGCCCTCTTGTTATTCAAATGAATTTACGCATGGATTTCCTTCAAACTTCTCCGATTTTCATGATTTTGTGTGTTCTTTGTTTCCAAAGGCAATCCTTTTTGACTTTTATTTGCACGTTATTTGCACAGGACCCAGCAAATATAAAAATGTGTTTAGCTCAAAGAATGTTGGGGCTCAGGAGAGCTCCCTGATGTACATCCGGCTTGAAGATGTACCTGTCTCAAAACCTATCAGTATAAAATCAACAATCCAACAGGATTTCCAAAAGTGTCTATTGTTGTAGTGAAGTAACTCAATAAGGGCTATTCTACTACCAAAAAAGTTTTGTATACATTTCTGTAATAATATTTTTGAATATTAAAATCAAAATCTGATTAGGTTTTAGATAAGAAATTCATATTCAAATTTACGTATGTACGAGTTCCTGTCAACCTATGAGTTTTGCATATAAAATATGCCACATATAGCCTTATTTGATATGTTGTGTTTCATGAAATTTAAAAGCCAGTAACATGTCTATTAAATGCATGATATGCACTTAGGTCGGTTTACTCATTATATGGGGATATGTACCTTTTTTTTGCATAGTATTATGAGATTCCATGCATGGGCGGAGTCCTATGTAAATTTTCTAAAGGCATGAACTCCCCCTTTGAGTAATTTTTTTAAGGATTTAAGGCATCTGAATATTTAGGATACCGTATGATAAGATAAATCTGCATCCGAATATTCTGGAGAGTAGCCTGATCTGAAACCCCGGTACTAGTAATTTTACTGAGGGAAAAAACTGGACACGACCCAGTTTTATTGTAAATTTAAAGAGCTATTCATCTGATAATACTTGATGTATGAGAATTTTTTTTTAATAGCCAGATTTACAAGCTAGTCCGAATCTTGTCTGTTGGGTCCATTGGGATATGTTCATTACGTACAATTGGATGTCCTCAGATAAAAAAAAAGCACACACACACATACACACACACACACACACACACGCAAAAAAAAAAAAAAAAAAAAACAACAAAAAAAAAAAAAAAAAAAAAAAAAAAAAAATGCATGGCCAAAACATATGAGCAATGATGCATCGCGTATCTTTTATTATAAACTATTGTTGAAAATATCTTCACATATCATATTTATCCTAAGAATTCGGACAGCATAAATCCTTATAGTACTGATGAGGTTAAAGAATCCTATGCAGATGAATATATGAACCAGCGCGCGACAAAACCTACTATTAAGTCTTGTGCGAATACGAAATATAAAAGAGTTTTTTTATCTGAAAATTTTCAGTTTTTGTCGGTCGAAATTCTCCATATATTATAATAGGCGTGTTTTCGTAATGGAAGACTCAGATCAGACTGCGCATTCGCACAGTCTGCTCAGAGTCTTTGCTGATCGCGTGCCTTCTACAATCTCCATGCAATAGTCGTAAACGAGAACCCTTGCCATACTTGGTAGATGTACTGAGAAGACTGTGCTTCGTGATTGTGGCTTGTCCTGTGTATCTTCACTTATGATTTTTCATCCTTGAAACGCTGTATAGAAGATGTCTAGGAAATGCCACGATCATAGACTACCCGAGACACTAAGAGGGAGAGCATCAGACCACGAACAACAGCACACAGGCCACAAACCAAAGACAAACGAAGCAACCAGCCCTATCCCCCCTCTCTCTCTGACTAGGCAAACACAGTACCAGACACGACCCATTTAACACAACGACAAGACAAGAAACAGAACAAAAATTAAACAAATTGAACAAGTCTACTGGACAACCCGATAATGTATCGAAATATCACACCTAGAATTGCAAACTGTAGACCCTAATCAAACTGCCCAGGAGCAAGTTATTCTGGGTGCACACTGTTTGCTCAGGCATGTCTGTCAGACTAGGGTATTTACGGTATTTTCGAGTGAATGTCTATGATACGCCCACTCGACAAACAATTTTACCGTATTTACCCTAAGTATTCGGACACGTCAACTCCTTACCATACTTGTCTAAACTTTGAACAAGTATAATTTAGTACCTGTTGTGTCTAAAAATGAGTGGCAAACAGTGTAAACCCTGATGAGTTTCATGTGGGTCTACACTGTTTGCTCAGGCCTGTATATCCGAATATTTACGATATAAACTGTAGTGACACTAATTTATGGACGTCTGTCTTTTACCATGTGATCCTTTGAAAACGTGCCTTTATTAACACAACATAAAATAATGTTTAAATATCTCAACTCTTGAGGACCATTTGTTTTTAATTCATATTTAGAAGGAAATTGTACGAGCCATGCGAATTTATAATAGTAATTTATAATAATACTGCTCTTTCTGAAAAGGGGTCTATATGATTTTATATATATATATATATATATACCTTGTATGATTCGAACTCGTTTTTGTACTCCCTACAAAATTCGTCCGATAACAAAACAAATCCCAAATATTTAGTGAAATTTTCTTATTTTATCATGAAATTGTATATTGGGTGTACTCATTAGAATCGCCTCACGGAGTCGACACAAATAACTCATCAGAATAGCATCACCGAGGTGATTCTAATGAATACATACAACCTATCGTTATGGTATAGAAAGGTTGAAGGACAAGTATGGTAAGAAGTTAAGATGCTTCATTAAGAAAACATTCCTATTCAAATATATTGAAAATTTTACAACCAAAAAAAAACGGGAAAAAATTCAGATAAAACAATTCTGATATTTTTTCATAATCCTGCTCAAAACATATATTGTGGATACTCGTTAGAACCGCCTCAGCCAAAAAGGAAATTTTCAAATTAAAAAAAAATCTGATTATTTTTTCATATTCCTGTTGAGGCGGTTCTAACGAGTACCCACAATCTATGTTTTTTTTTAGCAAAATAAGAAAAACAATGTATATCCCTGTAAACCCCAGTTTTACTATATAAAAGTGGGCTTTAATGGGGTCAAAATTATATAGGAATCTTTTCGTGAAGATTTGCATTATAGGGCCAATGTCCGGATAGTGACAACGTATGACAAGTATTCACGAATTACTCTATATTTTGTCATTTATAAAGTTTACAATTTTAATTGTTGTAATTTATGTTTTATATCAAATGTGAATAACATTCTGTGTTACAAATGAATAACTTGAAATAAATTGATAATTCAACTAGCCACACGTCATGTGGTGATAGTTGTTTATTTTGTTTAGTTTACGTGGTAACCGCAAACCTTATTGCAGATCATCCTTTTCGCAAAGCCAGCAATATTTGTAGACTGACAAAACTTAAGATAGTTAACTTTCATTAGTGTTTGTTTATGATACTTCACAGCTAGCATTCTACGTAAATCTATATCGGGCCGTCATCGGCCCGTCAGCTACCCTGACGGGCCGATGACGGCCCGATATAGATTTACGTAGAATGCTGACTGGGTTGACTTTGTCTACTTCAGAAGTCGACCGATTTTTATAGATATGTATTTGCACAAATATAAGAAAGTGACTGTGGAATAAATTTGATTTTCTCACCTTTGTTGTAACTCCAAAACAATTTTAAGTTTTCCCCAAATTTCTGGACTTCTTTGATTGTTACGTAAAACAAGTCTGGCGTAGTTACTCAGCTTGCATTGCCCACATTAAATCATTTATAGCGTTTATTAGTGTGTCAGTTTAGCTGCAGGGTTAAATTGGTTTAGATCAAGTTCATTTGAATTTTCATGGGCATTACACATAATCTTATTGGCAATATAGAAAAGACGTCGAAACACGTGAGTCATTATTACACAACAAAAAGAACGAAATGACTAATCTGATTTCTGAAACAGATATGCATTTGTTATGGTAGACATTAGACAGTAGTTTATTCTTCTTATTCTCTTCCATGGTTGATAAAAACCGTTTTCCGTCTAATGAAAAAGCATACCTGCATTTTAAGGCAGATGTTTTGTACAGCGTACGTTTATTTCCTTATCCGTTAAAAACATTTTTATCATTATGCAAGTGTTGTTATTTTTGTAAAAGTTATTTTCATGTCTAGTTTACCTAATCTTCATCTAAAGTATCGTCAGCTTTCTTATAAAGTTTTTGACCTACGTTTTCCACGCAATGAAGTGTTTACCATCGTATGTTTTATGTGATGTTTCACTGACCGAACACATATTTGTAAATCAGAGCTACATCAGAATTAACCAATTGTAGTCGGGTGACCCGTAAAAGGGTAATTGGCAAACAGTGCAGACCCAGATCAGACGCCGCAGAACGCGGCGTCTGATCAGGGTCTCCACTGTTTGCAAATAGTTAGCCATTTTTTCTCTAGGACTATGTAAATCTCCTTGCCGAGCGTACTTAAAATTGAAATTGAACTCTTCCAATATATATTGTGGGAGAGTCTATTCAGTCTACAATGGATTAAGGTCGAGGTTTTGCGCTAGTAAAAAAGTTTAACTGGGTTTCATCTGGTCATTATATTTTGCTCTAGTATTCCAGTGGCAGTTTGTGATTGTGGCACTCCCTGGACTTTTCTCTAAATTTTTTTTGACACCTCATGAATCTCCAGGTGTCTCAACACGTTGTTTCTGATGTCCTCATCATTTTGCTTTATTAAAGGGTTTATCTGTGATTGACTTGTTGCCTATAATTATTCATGGATGAGTTGAAGACCTTCACACGGACCGCACAAATATGTTTTACCACAATGAAAGCTGGGAGCGAGGATTTGGATCCCGTAAAGCTAGCTAAAGCCCCTCACCCTAGTAATTTATAACATACCGTTCCAAGGCGGTACTTTCATTGTGGTACTTTTTGTTAAATGTTCTGTAGTGTTTCACATGCAATTTTTTACGCCCCGCCTGCCGAAGGTAGGATAGGTATACAGCGTTTCGCCGTGATATTACTACGTCCGTACGAGCGTATGTGCGTATGTCGCATTCCATTACGAAAACACGCCTATTCAAATATATAGAAAATTTTACCTCCAAAAACATAAAATTTTCAGATAAAAAATTCTGATATTTTTCATATTTCTGCTCAAAACATAGATTGTGGGTACTCGTTAGAACCACCTCGGCGAGGCGGCTCTAACGAGTACCCGCAATCTATGTTTTTAAGCAGAAATAAGAAAAATAATGTATACCACTGTAAATCCCAGTTTTACTATATAAAAGTGGGGTTTAAGGGGGTCTAAATTGTATAGGCAGGTTTTCGTAATGCGAAGCCAGTCATAACTTGGTTACCCTTTACGTTAGGAAGTTGAAATGTGGTACTTACCCAGGCCTAAGCCTTTAACTCTGTGCTGGAGTTGCTCCTGGGTAATGCCCTGGGTGGAACTAGGCGTCAATGTTTAGGTTTACATTGACATTTACTTCCGCGTCCCTCTTTGAAGTCATAACTTCATAACTTTGGTACCTTTTAAGATAGGAAGTTGAAATTGGAATGCAACTTACCCATACTTAAACCGTCAAATCTGTGCAAGAGTTGCCCTTGGGTCTTTATGTGGGTTAGGGGTCAAAATTTAAGTTTACATTCAAGTTAACTTTGGCATTTACGTCCGCGTTGCTCTTGGAGGTCAAATCTTTGGCACCTTTTAAGCTAGGATGTTGAAATTTGGTATGCTACTCACTCTGTGCTAGAGTTTCCTCTAGGGCAGGGCTAGGGATCAAAATCTATAGAAAATTCTTGAAAAGGAAACACAATGAAGTAGGTAGCTAAAAACCGAATCAAAATTCTAAATCGGCATAAAAATAATAAATTACACACTTTAAATGGTTTCCTATTATGTTAAAAAAAAAAAAAAAAAAAAAAAAAAAAAGATTATATATTACGGTGCAGGGAACCACTGTTATTAGAGAAAAGTAGTTTCCAGGTAAATCTGGTAATACAGACTCATTAGTGTACCAAAGTTGAGGGCAATAGCCATAAATATCTGGGCCCAGTTGTTCAAAGCTAACGACATCGTTAATTAACGATTTGTTAAAATTTACATCGAGTGATATGCAAAAATGCTGAAATTTTTTGCTGAAAAAATGTGAGTAGCAGTGCAAAAGCTACGCACATTTTTTTTTAGCACAAAATGTCAAAATATTGTATACTGAATCCGCTAAAACAGTTAACGAAATGACCCTTAACGAGCTCGTTAAATTAATGACGCTTTGAACAACTGGGCCCTGGTTAAAGTATCAGCTGAGCATGATTTTTTTTTGCAAAAAAAAAAAAAAAAAAAAAAAAAAAAAAATAACAAACAACAACAACAAAATAACAAAACCACAATAAATAAACCAACAAAAAAACAAACACGTTCGTCAACAGTGAGGCAGTGACTAATTGCAATACAACTAGACGGTTGTTTTGTTAAAGGGGAATTATTAAACATTCAAGAGAAGCAACTAAGTGAAAATATTTTTGCCTCCCCACCGAAAAAGGGGTCAACTGTAAAAGTAAAGAATTTGCTCTGAAGGAGGCAATGTTTATTCTTTGAGAATAGAACCTTTTAAGTAGGGAGTTGTAACCAGAGAAGCCTCAGATTCGCCTGTGTATCCACATGCGTCGACCGTTTTATACATCACGAAAACTTACCTATATAGTGTTGACCCCCTTAAACCCCACTTTTATATAGTCAAACTGGGGTTTTCAGGATATATATTATTTTTCTTATTTCTGCTCAAAAACATAGATTGTGGATACTCGTTAGAACCGCCTCGCTGAGGCGGTTTTAACGAGTATCCGCAATCTATGTTTTGAGCAGAAACATGAAAAAAAATATCAGTTTTTATCTGAAAATTTTCTATTTTTGATGGTAAAATTTTCAGTATATTTGAATAGGCTTGTTTTCGTAATGATTTGACATATGTTTGATCATTGTTCGTCACATCTCCTTTGTTTGATGCCTCGGGAAGATTGTGCTTCATGATTGCGGCATTTCCTGTGTATCTTCTACTTATAGTTTTGTTTTCATTACGAAAACACGCCTATTCAAATATATAGAAACTTTCACCTCCAAAAACTGAAAATTTTCAGATACAAAAATTCTGATATTCTTCATATTTCTGCTCAAAACATAGATTGTGGGTACTCGTTATGACCGCCTCGGCGAGTCGGTTCTAACGAGTACTCAAAATCTGTGTTTTTGAGCAGAAATAAGAAAATAATATATACCCCTGTAAACCCCAGTTTTACTATATGAAAGTGGGGTTTAAGGGGGTATGTTTAAGGCATATTTTCGTGATGTAATGTGTCATATATTCTTGCTGACTACTTTGCTTATTGTATTGTTTCTGTTTGGACTTGCATTTGTTTTGCGTTTTTGTGTTAATCCATTTAAGCCTAGCGCCCCATAAAAGGGACATTGGCAAACAATGTAGACCGGGATCAGACTCCGCGATACGCGGCGTCTGATCAGGGTCTACAATGTTTGTGATAAGTTCAGAAATTTCAACAAAACATGGTTATAATGAAAACTAACCAGACATCTCTAATATAGGAAATGGACCTGCCCAAAGACTTTAGGTAGAAGAGTCCACTAGACATAAATGGATTAATGTCTGGGGTTGCTTTAGGACATAAGGATGAGATTTTGATCGAGTAAAACTAGTTTAAGCCAACTGCTCACCGCACACAGTAGTTTTGTTTTCTGCTGACCATTTCTGTGTTGCAGCTCTTTCTTTGTATGTCAGTTATTGTAACTATGCCTCGGCGAGGCGGTTCTAACGAGTACCCACAATCTATGTTTTTAGCAGAAACAAGAAAAATAATGTATACCCCTGTAAACCCCAGTTTTACTGTAAAAAGTGGGGTTTAAGGGAGTCAGCTTTATTAACACTTGTTGTCACGAAGGGAAAATCATGGCTACGGTTGCTTCATATGTTTGCGGGGGCAGCGTGATGACTTTAACATTAAAGTGATGTTTTAAATACATTTTGGTGCTATATATAACCGGTAAGTAGGACAAGTAGGGTAAATGAGAATATCTTTAGGCTTAGCTTCTTCGTTTGATAACTGAATCATATATGATCTACTGCTTCGTTAGTCTCAGAATATATTTAACATATAGTATGGAGACTAGTATCTGTAAACGCTTTTGATTAACCGGGCACCGAGGATCCGCCCTTCCAATTTCCGTCGATCGGAACACTGATCTATAACAATAAAAATATTTCACTATGTTACTGTCACTTAAGAGCGTATAATTTAGTATTTTATGGCTTGATATGTTCAAGTACTTTACAGAAAGCTATGCTTCTAACGGCATATATATGTTGAAGTATAAACTTTATATTTCAAGATAATCTATAAAGGCTCTGTCAATTACTTGTCAGTTAATTCAGCATGTTGACCTCTCAGTTTAAACGTCGAGTAAACATGTACACATATCTAATACAACAGCGGTTCTTATTGGATATTATTGCCGCGAAACGCTTGGCAGAGAAGGTATATTTACGGTCACTGATGCATGTGCATGAATATCAGAAGTTACAACCAGTTGATACCGCCGATACCGTGAGGAAGGGCAGCTATAGCCAAACGACTATCGAAGCCACCAGATCGCTCTTCTCCAAATGAGATGTAAACAAATCCAGGTAAGAAAGAACAGACTCCAAAACAAGGCACCAAACAGTATGGAAAGAAAAACAGAGACCAAACATAACAATAAGAACAAATATTTTTAGAATAACTGCCTTGGAAGTCACGTGCAGAATAGGATGTTAGTGCCTTGGAGAATTATTCCAGGCTACAAAGGGGGGAAGGATACACCCGGAAATATTTCCGCCATTTTTACAAGGGATACACCTTTTTTGACTTCCTGTGTGTTTTTTTTTTTTTGCACATCAAAGCCCTTTGGGAGCAAATTCTTAAGGGTCTACTCCACAGGCAGAGGTTTTACTCCCTTTGTGAGCTAAATCTTCCCTTGTAGAGATCCCTTTTACAAAATGAAGCAAACCAATTTTACCAAGATTGCCGCCCCTGAAATTGTATCAATTTCTCTGTAACAAATGATGCGCAGTATGACTAGGCCTTCGTGAACCACTTAACAGAATCAATGAATACTGTAGAATATATTGTGTTCCTTGAACTTACGCTCAGAAAAATACTTATTTCTAAGTCACTATACAAAAGTCAACTGACAGCAAATTTAACACACACACACACACACACACACGCGCGCGCGCGAATGGTGTTATAAACGAGAAAAATAACCCTCGTTTTATACGTGAAACGAAGAGCCAAGAAGATAAGCCTACACATCCATCAGGGCATTCGACTGGTCGATACAGTCTACCAATATATTGAAATATTGGCGTATATTGAAATAGGGCCCTGACCAATAGTAAACTGTTCTGTATTGGGGATGCGTAGTTTGTCATGCAAACTTTGTAGCAGACGATAGTCGATTGTTTACTATTGCTATTATTATTATTATTATTATTATTATTATAAATATTATTATTATTATCAGATAAAATAAATGTCTTGGCTCTGTGGAAATGCAAAAACATATTTTCTTACAAAATTGTCTTACGACATGAAAGCCGTAACAAGGGAATGAAGCACAGCTGACAAAAATTCTCACGTCTTCCGTGGGAATCGAACCCGGTGCTCCCGGTTAAACATCCAATGCTCTAACCACTGAGCCAAAGTGTCGACTCTCTGACGCATTTGTCAGAGATTGAATATATACTTAGAAGCTATGCGTGATCTGCCAAGGCAGATAATCGAAGGTAGGAGTGCTCGTTCGTAACACTCCCCCTTTTCAAGGAAGTCATCATTTATGATGACGTGAAGCCATTTTCGGCGTATAAAGTCCAATCACGGACGAGCCCCCATCTTACGACATGAAAGTCGTAACGAAGGAATGAAGCATAGCTGACTTTCGTGGGAATCGAACCCGGTCCTTCCGGTTAAAAATCCATTGCTCTAACCACTGAGACAAAGAGTCGACTCTCTGACGCAGTTGTCAGAGATTGAATATATACTTAGAAGCTATGCGTGATCTGCCAAGGCAGATAATCGAAGGTAGGAGTGCTCGTTCGTAACAATTGAAAAAAAAATAAATAAATGAATAAAAAATAAATAAATAATAGAAAATAAATAAATAAGTTTCAAAATGTCGTCTGCTGCATTGTAATCAGTGCTTTAAAAGCTGCAAAAGTTAAACTTTTAAAAACAGTATTCATTTACGCAAAACGTACGCATTTTTTCATTCATTTAAAACCTTAGGGCATATACTTGGATAGACATTGTAGATACATAAAATTGATCCATGTTTGATAGTCTGACTACTAGCTGGCTAGGGACTGCTTATCTACATGCTGTGCTTTTCTATAGCTATTTCCCCACTATTTCAGCACCTTCTTCAAGACGATATTTTATTACGGTGGTTACATGCTACCGACTTTGTTCCTGCACCATACAACCCTAATTCTACGGTATCCAAGAAGTCTGTCAGTCAACCACAAAGGCTCCGATTAGACTGATCTGGCCCTTCATTGTCTGCATATAATAAAAGTCAAAAAGGATTGCCTTTGGAAAAAAAAAGAGCACACAAAATCACGAGCACCGGAGACTCGGTTTGATTGAATCTCATCATATGCAACACTGTACTTTTCGAGGCTGCATACGCCCCTAGCGCCGGCTTAAGCGGTATTCGATTTTCAAAATAACCAGAATGGACTCAATGATCCCAAAGGAAATAATATGTAACCTGTACTATTATGATGTACGGGGAGACATTTTACGGCCGCCACACGTCACAACACAGCTACAGTAGAGTAAAATAAAAGTAAAAAAAGATTGCCTTTGGAAACAAAGAACACAAAATCACGAAAATCGGAGACTCGGTTTGATTGAATCTCTTCATATGCAACACTGTAGTTTGCGAGGCCATATAATACAAATACAAATTATTACTGCAATAACATGACCTGAGGTTCTGTGTCAAATCGAGTGAATGTTCGCAAGTTCCAGGATCACATTAGATCTAGGAACATCCACATCACGAAAATATGCCTATATAATGTTGACCCCCTTAAAGGAGAACGCAATATAAGTTGTAAGTATATCTTGGAGTAAAGTGCTTAACAAGCCATTTATTTTTATGCAAGAATTTTCAAAATCGGCCTAGAAATACAGAAGTTATGGTGGTTTGAATATGTTTAAAATAGTTGTTATGGATGCCGTCATATTGTAGGCTTTGTGACGTCACACAGCCAAATTAAATATTCTAAACCAAATTATAAAGGGTTTTTAAGAATAATTTTGCTACAGATTTTTTATCATCTTTAAATTCTAGTGACAAGCAATCATTTTACCAAAAATAAACCAACTTCATTAGAATAACCGCCTTTATGAAACGAATTTTAATTTTTATGAAACCTCATTAACTATTCAAAATGGCGGCGCCCATTCCACCAATGTTAAAATATTCAATTGTCTGTAACTTACTTAATTTTCCACCGTTTTTGATCAAATCTGTGTCAAAATTCATTGTAAAGTTCTTTACTTTAAAGCACAATACTTTTTAAGGTTGCGTTCCCCTTTAAACACCACTTTTATATAGTAAAACTGAGGATTACAGAGGTATACATTAGTTTTCTTATTTCTGCTCAAAACATACATTTTGGGTACTCGTTAGAACCGCCTCGGGAAGGCTGTTCTAATGAGTACCCACAATGCATGTTTTGAGCAGAAATATGAAAAATATCAGAGTTTTTTTTTTATCTGAAAAGTTTCATTTTTCGGTGGTAAAATGTTCAGTATATTTGAATAGGCTTGTTTTCGTAATCCAGGAGGCGTGAAACAGAGCACCAGATCGCGTTTCTGTAGTTATATTTGATTTATTATGTCTATTGAACATCAGCCTGTAAAGCGACAGTCACAATAGAAGCCGATGAATTTCTATTAATAAAGCGTAATTGGGATTGTGCAATTTCCCGGGCATTTCCTTGGTATTTTCAGATTTATATTTTAACACATTTATGCCTGGCGTCCCATAAATGGGATATTGGCAAACAGTCTTGACCCAGGTCAGACGCCGCACACCGCGGCGTCTGATCAGGATCTAGACTGTTTGCATTAAATACAGGAATTTCTATCAAATATGGTAACAATAAAACTAATCAGACACCCCTTCTATTAGAAATGGACTTGTCCAAAAACCTCGAGTAGAAGATTTCATTCGGCATAAATAGGTTAATGTCTGAAGTCATGTCCATCAGGTCCTATTCGGTGTTTCATTGTATTTCAGCTTGAGATTGTCATTGAGCACTTTGCTTTGCGATTATGTGTTTGACTGTAATGTTTCAATGTCCCCTTTGCGGTCCAATCATATATTTGTAATTTGGAGGTGAATCAGGATTAAGGGACTGGTGAGTTTTCGCGCAAGTAAAACTGGTTTAAGCTCCCAACCAGTAGTTTTCCTACTTAACTTTCCAAAACGGTTCCTCTGCTGCAGTTCTTCTTTGTGCATTGGTTGTTTCATATTGTTTTAACTTGTTTTAACTTGTCATTATTTGTTCCCCATCTCTTCTTCTTTTGGTGCCTCGGGAAGGCTGTACTTTGTGATTGTGGCATTTCCCATTATGCCTATATAGTTTTGACCCCCTTAAACCCAACTTCCATATAGTAAAATTGGGGTTTACAGGGGTATACATTTTTTCTTATTTTTGCTCAAAAAACATAGATTGTGGGTATTCGTTGGAACCGCCTCGCCTAGGCGGTGCTAGCGGATTCAAACAATCTATGTTTTGAGCAGAAATATGAAAAATATCGGAATTTTTTCTGAAAATTTTTCAGTTTTTTGTAGTGAAAATTTCAGTATATTTGAATAGGCATGTTTTCGTAATGCTCTATATATTCCCATATATATGTCTTCTACTTACCGCTCCAAGGCGGTTCCTCTGTTGCAGTTGTTTTATGTTCGTGCGTAGGTGGTTTCATATGTGACCTCTGCTTAATCATTGTTCCTATCTCTTCTTTTTTGTGTCTTAGACGGCTGTGCTCCGTGATTGCGGCATTTCCTGGGTAGTTTTACTTCTTTTGACATTTCATGCAAATCGTCTGCTTTGTAAATCGTATCTTCCCTTTCCGGAAAAAAAGGATGTCATCTGATACAGTTTTAAATAGCAATTTAAAGGGCGTAGAAATATAATTTTATCAAAACTGATCTGTTAATTTATTAGCTCATCTGGAGTTTTATTCCAGGACAGCTTACGCCGTGGCCTGTTGTCCGTCGTCCGTCTGCCGTTTACTTTTCCCATTTTGACATCTCCTCCAGAATCGTAAGTCGGAATAAGCTGAAACTTGGTGGGAGGCATTGAGGCTACGTGAAGATTAAGATTTGCTACAACCGTTCCGTTCCGATATACAAGATAGCCATCATGAAATCTTTAAACGACATCTGCTCCCAAACGGTAATTTGGATTAAATAGAAAGGAAGGCAATGATCAAGAATCGATACAATTACCTAACACCTTCCGTCCAAGACCCAAAAGGGAAAGAAGAACACACATAAAGTAACGGCACCACAATCAAAACACTACAAGGACAATTTCTTTCCCAAATGGCTAATTTAAGGCGGAACTTGCTCTGAGACATCAGAGAGACATGGAGATTCAGAATTGCTAAAATCGTTTCGTTCTGATATCCGCCATCCGCCATCGCGGCCATCTTGAAATTCTTCAAACGGCATCTCCCAAATCGCAAGCTGCATTGAAAATTGATGGGAGGCATCACAGCGACATAGAGATTCAGAATTGCTAGTCATTCTGTTCCGATATACAAAATGACCACCATGGTGGCCATCTTGAAAATCATCAAACACATCTGTTCCCGAACGGTAATTCGGATTAAGCCGAAACTAAGTGCGAAGCATCGGGGAGACATGGAAATTCAGAATTGGTAAAATCGTTCTGTTCCGAAGCAACGGCGGCCATCTTGAAAATTTTCAAAGGACATACCCTACCAAACAGTAAGTTGGACTGAGCCAAATCTTCATGAGAGGCATCAGAGCCACATAGACATTCAGAATTGCTAATATCGTTCTGTTCCGATATCTAAGATCGCCGCCACCAACGTGAAAATCTTCAAACCACATCTGCTCCCGAATAGTAGGTCGGATTGGGCAAAAACTTGGTGGGAGGTATTGGGGCGACATGGAGATTCAGGATTGCAAAAATCTTTTTGTTATGGTATCTAAGATGGCCGCTGCGGAGGCCATCTTAAAACTTTTCAGTTGTTATCTGCTCCTGAACAGTAAGTTGGTTTATGCCTACACTTGGCGGAAGGCATTGGGACAACATGGAGATTCAGAATTTCTAGTCATTTCATTCCGATATCCAAGATACCAACCATGGCGGTCATTTTGAAAATGCTCAAACTACATATGATCCCGCACCATAAGTCTATTTAGCTCAAATATGATGGGAGACATTTGGACGACATGGAAATTCAGAATTACTCAAATGGTTTCGTTCCGATTTCCAAGATGGCCGCTATGGCAGCCATATTGAAATTCTTCAAACGGCATTTCCCAAACCGTAAGTAGGACTAAGCTGAAAGTTGAGAAGCATTAGGGTGATGGAATTTCAGAGTTGCTTAAATCATTCTCTTCCGATATCCAAGATCCACACCTCCTTCAAAACCGTACGTTGGGTTGAGTCGAAACTTAATGCATCGGGTGATACAGGAGATTCAGAATCGCTAAAATCCTTGGTTTAAACTGTGTTTTATGTGTACAAAATAACGAACATTACTTATCACTAAAATCCTCCAGTTCCAATGTCCAAGATTGCGGCCATGGAGGCAATCTTAAAATTATTTAAACCATTTTTGTTCCTAAAAGGTAAGTCGGATTGAGCCGAAACGTCGTGGGAGACATTGGGGCGACATGGAAATTCAGAATTTCGTTCTGATATCCAAGATGGCAGCTATGACGGCAATTTTGAAACTCTTCAAATAACATCAGATTCAGAATTGCTAAAGGCAATCTGATCCTATAGCCAAGATGGCCATGATGATACAATGTAACATATTATGATCAGCCTTATCCAGATTGGCGAGTTCTGGCCCACCGGGCCTATAGTTTAAATTTGTTAAAGACGAGGGAACGTTACATGCATGGCTTGTCGACTTTATGACGTCAACTTAAAGAAGTCTTGTTTCAGAGTGGGTGATACAGGTACGGAAAAGTCGAGACTCTGAGATAATCCTGCGTATTGGATCCATTTGGAAGCAATATCATGACTGGGTATATACTAAATAGGTATGTAAGAACTTATTTCTCTCGCGAGGCATATTAAATTCTGTCATCATAAGTGACATCTGTGTGCATTTTTAAATAGAACTACTGTTCGTGGCGGTAACGTTCATTTTAAAGCAAATCTGTCAAATGTATTTTTGTATGTACTTCATGCATATTTATAAGATACGCTAGACATATCTTAGGACACATTATACACACACCAGTGTCTGAGTAATTTTGCTGTTGTGTTGAAACCAGGATGCAAAGCACTTTTAAATTGTCAAAAAAGGTTCAGAACATGTATACAGAAATGTGGCCGCTAGTCTTTCTTTTCGTGACATGCAAGCTAGATTACCGTATTTACACAATGTATTGGATGTATTTTGGCAGACAGGTCTAAACAAACAAACTGTGGAATGAGATCAGACTCCGCAGTAGACACATTAGCAGGTAGTAAAACGGACATATTCAAATATTTAAAAGGTCAAGTATGGTAAGGAGTTACAATGTAGTATCTCAATATTTAAAGTAAATAAGGTACTCCAACACATGATTTTTCTTCAGTATTAATTTGTACTCATCAGCCAATTCCTTGAAAATTAACCTATCATGACTGACGTTGAACTACTTTAGTTTTATTCCAGGGATTTCTGTGAAAAGCAACATGGCCTGGCCTATAAAAAGTTTTTCGTGCTCAACTCAGCTGAGCGTGTTTGTCCTGCGGTCACTTAACCTCCAAACTCAACACAAACGTTTCCAGCTAAGTTCAATACATTTTCAGGGAGGCAACTTTGTGAAAATTGGTTTGTCTCTCTTCTGAAAAGGGTCTACTCTAAAAAGCTATAATTTCTTGTCTGAAAAGAGATTCACTCTAAAAGGAAATTATTTGCTCCCTCTTTTAGAGTACATCACTTTTCAGAAGGGGCTTAGTATCCAGGACAGCAAAACGGTCACAAACAAACGTTGTCTCCCTTGTACAAAAAAGGTAGAACACCAGCCAGGTCCCCATTAAAATGTTTGAGCTACGCCATGCAACATAGTGCAACTACCGCACTTTGACAGAATCGTTAGACTGTATAACATCTAAACAAAGACACTAAGAACACTGTGGATGCACAATTTCGTCTAAATCTACTGGAAATGCGGCACCTGGGTCTTTTGTCTTTGTTCAGGCCGATCTGTTCGAATACTAATGGTAGACTCGCACATTAGGGATTTTTATTATTCTAATGCGCACCCAACCTTTTTATGCGTTCTATATTAAAACAATATCACAGGATCAGCATCAAATACTCCGCGCATGAATTTTTTTTACTGATCTTTTAAGTGTGTCTTTATTACTTGGACACATAAGGAAAAGACGCCTATACAAGTATATTCAAAATTTCACGACGAAAAAAAAAACAAAACAAAAAAAAACTGAAAGTTTTCTGATAAAAATTCTGATATTTTTCTTATTTCTGCCAAAAAACGTAGATTGTGGGTACTCGTTAGATCCGCCTTGGCATGATATTTTTCTTATTTCTGCCCAAAAACATAGATTTTGGGTACTCGTTAGAACCGCCTCGGCAGGCGAGGCGGTTCTAACGAGTACCCAAAATCTATGTTTTCTGCCGAGGCGGTTCTAACGAGTACCCAAAATCTATGTTTTTGGGCAGAAATAATAAAATAATTTATACCCTGTAAACCCCAGTTTTACTATATGAAAGTGGGATTTAAGGGGGTCAAAATTATATAGGCGTGTTTTCGTGATGAAGCCACAAGTCTTTCCAAAGTAAACAAACCGTAAGCGCACAGTGCGGTTATTAGGTCAAATATGGTATGATATCGGGAGGAAATGCGCTCAGAATCTTATTTCGCATAATTATCAAGTTAGAAATACTTTTATTTTACTTTGTATGGTTTTGTTCCTTTGCCGGACACAGCCCGAACAAATAGAACTGTGTGTGTTACAATGTTCGACACGAGTTTACCACTAATATTTGGATAACAATTGGCTAGCAGAGAAATCATGTGTATCGCACCGTGAGAAAAAGGTCTTCGAGGCACAAGCGAACAGTGAAGATTCTGATAAAGTTTCGAAGCCTCAAAATGTGATGAAGATCTTTGTTATTCATGTACATCGACATAATATACAGTTTCCAGTGGTTCTGGAAAGTGACAGCTGTTCGCATATGCCCAAAAAGGCACATTTTCAATGACGGTGCATGAGGAGCACACATCTTAATTAAATGCATATTCAGTGTGCAACATAATAATTTGTAAAATGACTCAAACAAAACAGGTCCTGTAACTGTCATGAAGTTTCAATTTTATAAGAAGACGAATACAGCAGAAAACTATATGACACAAAAATAACCACGAAATTCCATAATAATTACCGTATTTTTCCTAAGTATTAGGACTGACAAGCCTATGCAAACAGTGTAGAGGCTGATCAGACGCCGCTTTCGGCGTCTGATCAGGGTTTGCACTGTTTGCTACTAAAACTGCAATGTTTAATGTAAAGATCTGACAACTTTCAGGGTATGTATGGTAAGAAGGTAAGGTAGCCTAATACATAGGGTAAATGCCATACAGAGAAAATGGAAACACTACGCCTAACGTAGACTCTAAGTGTTCTTTCAAGAAGAAGCCTAGGGTCTGCGAGGACTGATTAGACTATTGATTCGAAGACTGGACGCACGTCATTAATATATTTTCTCACGTCGATGCTGAAACAAATCAAATATTTTATTGAAATTATTGTACGTAGATACATCAATCAAAGCCACAGTCAAGACTTAATAGCGTACGTGCAATAGATGCACAAGTTATTTATTTTATTATTTTTTTCAGGAAATGATTTATCGATCACGTTGCCGGAGTTGCCAAAATTACTACCAGGAAAAGGCGGGCAGTTATACAGTAATCGCGCTTTTTTCACTGTGCTATTGAGATGAAAATATTTTGTCGTATAGAAACTACCATTCATTTGTTTTATATGTTCAACCTTCACCACTCTCTGGGCTAATTCAGCAGACGACAAACAGATAGTTTTCTTATATTACCAAGAAAAGAGGAATTGAAATTTCATGCAAATTGTGTCATTGGAGACAACTAGCATAAAAATTCAAATCCTGTTTCCTGGGAAAAATAAGAAAACATATTTGAAAATGTCGTCTGCTGAAAAAGAATTACCTAGAGTGCTAAGTGTTAATACATTTCTACAAATATTCTGAAGCCCATTGATGTTTTGTTTAATGAAAGTTCAAAAGGTAAACACCAGGGCCCAGTTGTTCAAAGTGTCGTTAGCTTAACGAGATCGTTAAGGGTCATTTCGTTAACTGTTTTAGCGGATTCAATATACAATATTCTGATATTTTTTGCTGAAAAATTGTGAGTAGCTTTTGCACTGCAAAAGCTACTCACATTTTTTCAGCCAAAAATTTCAGTATATTTGCGTATCACTCGATGTAAATTTTAACGAATCGTTAAGTAACGACATCGTTAGCTTTGAACAACTTGGCCCTGGTACTTGTTTGACAAGGGTTCCTCTGAAAAATCCAAAACCGAAAAGGGTGTGGTAAGTTAATTGACATTAAGGAATGTTCCGAGTCTTTGAAATGACTGACCCCGTATCGTTTATTAGGTCCTGACTGGTGAAAAGGCAATACATTCTCCAGGTTACTTTGAATGATTTACCTCTTTGGGGCGAATCTAATGAGCATTCTAATGAAAAAAAAAACGCCTTTTAAAATATATCTAAAATTTCACCACTAAGAACTGAAAGTTTTCAGATAAAAAATCTGATATTTTTCATATTTCTGCTCAAAAGATAGATTGTGGGAACTCATTAGTACCGCCTTGCTGAGGCGGTTCTAACGAGTACCACAATCTACGTTCTTGAGCAAAAATAGTAAATAATGTATACCCTTGTAAACCCCAGATTTACTATATAAAAGTCGGTTTTAAGGGGGTCAAAATTGTATAGACATGTTTTTTTTTTTTTTATTTTGAAAGTAAGATAAAAATAAATTTCCTAAAATATCTCTGGATATTTGTCTTCTATATTTCAAAGGGGCTCAAAAACAAGTTAAAATAAGACAGCATAAACGAGCCATCGATGTTCGAGTCACTGATGTTTTACTGTGTATGTTCTTGGTAGGATTTGATTTCTTACAGGGATGGTGACAGACGAAAGAGCTCTGAGGACCATGGTTTCTTTGAAAGCCTAATAATTCGAGTAAACAAAACAGCAGATATGGTTTCATTTAGTCTGTTCAAGAACGGTAATGCTGCTTATAAGTCAAAGTAATATTAGGTTTTCATATAATATATAAAGGGCTTAGTTATCCTAAAGGACGAGAAAGTATAAATTGAGATGAAGTACAGGGTTGTCACATGAGACTTAATATTAGCTTAGTAAAACTACTCGTAGACATTTGAGCCAGTGCATGACAAAACCTACAAAATTGCATGTTCATCCAGCGAAAAAAAAAAGCTAAGAGTAAAGTTCAGGGAGAGTGCCACAATCACCTTCCCAGACACCAAGATGAAGAGGAAACAGACAAAACCATACAAGCGCAAATCGAACAAACGTACGAAAAGCACTACGATTAGCTCTCTCTTCTCCAAGCGAGGTAATCGAAATGCTAAAAGGACTGAAAAACACAAGAACAAAATAACAAGGTAAGACACGAAACAAATCGCTTCGTAGAATAAACTACAAAACAACAAAGAGTAAAACTAACACCGGGACCACAGCCACAGAACGGTCAGTAGAATAAACCACTCGGGAGTGTTTGTGTGTGTGTGTGTGTGGGGTGGGGGGCGTGGGGTGGAGGTGTGTGTGTGGGGGGGGGGAGGTGTTAAAACACTTTTACAGCTAGCCAACTTCACCCTGGGTCCCGATGCAACAATGGACATCTGCACAGGCTGGTCAGAGTCTTCGCTGTGCGCTCACTGGGTAGAACCCAAGCTTTCTTCATGCGGACAGCGAAGACTGATCAGACTGGGCGGATGCCCAGGCTGATCTGACTCTTCGCTAGGTGCACATGCCAATTTAAAAACATTAAAGAAAACGAAAATAACAGTCGCGTTCTGAGTCTGTTCATGAACAATAATGTAAACTTGGTGTAAAAGTTTACGTCACATTTTCATCATTTTTATCACCCAAACATGTAAAAATGTGGAGCGCTGTGGTGCAGTGGTAAAGCGTCGGACTCGATATCGAGAGGTACCGGGTTCGATCCCCACTAACTGCAAGTGTTGTTTCCTTGAACAAGAGACTTTATCCACATTGCTTAGTACTGGTTTCTACCCAGGAAAAAAAGAGGGCCACATGGAAGATTAGTACTAGATTACTAAATGTGTTACCCTCTATAAATAAAGTCGATTATTATTATTATTATTATTATTAAAAACAACACTTATTGTTAATTATCACTACATAATGTTACTTGCTCCAATGTATCTTGCTCGATATTCGCCATGTATGTATACATGTCGGTTGTTTTTGGGAGAAGAACTATATAAGTACTTGTGCTTCTAATCCCAATTTGTATAATTACTTGCATCATGTTGTAATGGTATGTTTGCTATAATAAAATATGTTTAAACCAAACTTGCAATGTTCACTGCTCACGCCTCCTTGTACCGATTTAAGCAATATTCCATTTTTCAAATTAGTCAGAATTTGGCCAGTGATCCATACGGACAAGATATTTACTAGACTGTACAGAAAAACAAGATAAAAAACTCCAACAACAAAAGCTAAAGTTGTGGAGGCTGTGAAACTGACAAGATATGGTATCTAATGATTCGTTACGCAAGACGGGCAAGAGAAATAAATCATCTAGCGATATTTGAACTATTTTCCTTAATTTATCTAGAAATTAGGGTTTGATATTTCATTCACATTGTCTGCTTAGGTAAAAAGGGTAAGAGAAAAGTCCAGAGAATGCACAATCACAAACCGCAGCCCTTCCCAGACACCAAAAGGAAGACGAAACGGATTAAACCAAACAAGCACAAATCAAACAAACGTACGAAAAGCATTAAGATTAGCTCTCATTTCCAAAAGCGAGGTATTCGCAATGCTAAAAGAACTGAAAAACACAAGAACAAAATAACATAAGGCAAGACATAAACCAAATCGCCTCGTACAATAAACCACAAAGCAACAAAGAGTAAGACTAACACCGGGATCACTAAAGTCTGACATTTGTGATAATTGTTCATGATGACTATTTGCATGTCAGTTGATGCTACGGAACAATTTGCATGCGGTTGCAAACCTTGTTTTCAGGGAAAAATAAGAACTAGAACACGTACTAGTTTTCAATTTGACGTCTGTTGCACTTGTACTAAAAATGCTAATGGTAAGGTAGAAAACTAAGATGTTCCTCTGACTCTGCGCACGCAAGGACTTATCTCGGTTCGCTGTTTTACTGACACCCGGTTGCTTTTTTTTCCATCGTGTAGTTCGTTGGTTTATAAAGTTAAAATGTGTTCCATAGCATTTTTGCGATAGGGGCGGTGGGAGTAAAAGCGCACAGTAACTGGGCACATTATGTGAAGCACGGTCCTAATCTTCTTTATTCCCTACATTTGAACTTCCCCGCGAATTGTGCTCATTCACTGTCTGGTGAGCATAGAGTGTTTGACAGTCGATGGTCTGAGCCAGGCCCGAAGCTGCAACTTTCAGCAGTGCAGTAGAACATCTAACTCTCAGCCATGGCGTCTCTCTAAAACAGCTTACTGGTGTCAAACCCATGACAGTTTGTTTCCGTAAATGAGAAATTAGAGAAAATGACTTGTCAAAGTAATCTAAAGCTTGTCAAAATGATCATAATGATATGAAGATGATTAAAATGATAATGACACAAAATACCACTCTGACTTACAATTTATTCAGTTATTCGGATATTTGGAATATACACACCAATTACGAACAATTAATTCAATTTCGTCTCTCCAATACAAGAAAAAAACGCTCTTGGAGCATATACGGACACAGGTATGCCGAAGCAGTCTGCTCATTTGCGAAATCAGATCAGCGCACTCGTTATTCCCTTGGAGAACCATTGGATGCTGTCGAACGTATTGACGAACAGTAAAAACTCGGATGCGCATTCTCGTCTGGATCAGGACGACTCATTTTCTATGACGTGAAAATAACAAAAATTAATTAGTTCGGAAGTTAATTTTTGTGGTATGTAAATTATATCATATGACGTAATCGAAATATTTCAGCTGCGTAGAAAGAAAATGTGTCTTTACGCATATACCAACAGCTAAGGTCGAGATCAGCCTGTGCGAATGCACATGATGACCTGGGCCTTTGCGGTTGGCATTCCATTTAAGAATCATTGGTAAATACATGGGGTGAATACGTCGCGATCTAATTGCTGGAAGCAAAGGTGCGCATGCGCAAATCTATCTGGTTTCTGCACCTTCTTTGAATAGATTATGTTGGCATTTATGTGATCCTGCGCAACAATTATAAGTATTTATTTACTAATTACAACTATTCCAGACAGTTGTCAGAAGAGCAACAAGTAAGATGTATGTTTTATATCGCGGCTTTGGAATACACTAAAAGGTTAGCTTATAGAAGATTTTATTAATTAAAAAAATGTTGACAAGTGTTTGATTATACATTTTCTACAAAATATATAGAATAAAACTTTCCTAAAATAATATGTCTTTGGTGATTCTATATATAATAAATGCTTGAATAAACCACAGAATTCGCTAAACAATGATCTACACCGGTACATTTATAAAATGATAATATGTCTGAGAGGATGGTATCTCATAGCCTGGAAACAGCTCCAGTCACAGCTTATGAAGAGTCTCAGTAAAACTGAGACTCCTAATATCTTATCTGTAGTGTGATCTTTGTTTCCAACGGCAATCTTTTTGACGTTTATTTTAAACACTAATCCCAGAGTCTTTTATATAAAAATGATATACTTGCATATAATATAAAACCAACCATCTTTCAGAAAGCGGGAAATCCTATTAGTAAATTTTACAACCTCATAAAAATTATAAAGAAGAGTTTTTGGCATACTGTTGTATCTAGTTTCAATCCATTTCTGAATCTCAAAGCAGTCAGCAGTTTTACATATGCATGTAACACTTTCTGGCCTATTGCTACATAGCAAATGCAATTTAACTAAAGCGTTTATAGCAGTTTTGTTTAACCCGTGTTTGACTGAATAAACTCTACGAACGCTTTCTATAGGAAGAGAGCAATTCTAACTTTAGGTAAGTTAGGCTATGTGATTTAGATATTCCTAGAGAAAAATATTGCTCATCACGAAAACATGTCCATATAATTTGGAACCCCTTAAACCCCACTTTTTTTTTTCAGCGGGCCCCCGTAGCCTAGTGGATAAGACCGCTGTGGTTCGAGCCTAGCTCGGGTCATATGTGGGAAAGCCAAGTTCTGCTTACGGATGGTCAGCTGGTTTTTCTCCGGGTACTCCGGTTTTCGCCCGACTTCGATGAACGATCGGCTCGATATAAGTGAAATATTCTTGTAAGGGCCGTAAAACCCAAATAAAAAAAAAAAAAACAAAACAAAACAACAACAAAAAAAAAAAAAAAAAAAAAACACTTTTATATAGTAAAACTGGGGTTTACAGGGGTACGAGGCGGTTCTTACGACTACCCACAATCAATGTTTTGAGCAGACGTGAAAAATATCAGATTTTTTTTATCTGATAATTTTCCTTTTTTGATTGTAAAATTTTCAATATATTTGAATAGGCGTGTTTACGTAATGTTAACTATTTGTAAAAGTGGAGAACCTGTATACGTTTTTTTGGCGTCAGATCTGGATCTGCACCGTTTGCCAATTACCATTTCAGGTGTTTTCAAGGCTAAAATAAGTCAACGTAATAGTTAGAAATTAATTTAAGGTACCTCAGAAATCAATGATTTTTGCTCTAGCAATAGAACGTAAAAAAGAAAGGATCATTTCACTGAAGATTGCATAATACATTCCGGTTCGTTCAAAATATATGCAAGCTTGTTTCCTACTCATGTCCTTTTCATACATGCGTTATCTTTCTTGCAGTTTGAGTTATCACTCACCATACCCATTCTTTATGATACGCAAGCTGGTTCAAGTTGGCATTTCGTAAACTTTACACATCTGTGTAAAATGTATAGGTATATAACATAGCTCCGATAAGCAAACGTTTGTACCAGAAGAAAATGGACATTGACAGCTTTCATCCTATTCTTTCAACTCCTGTTCAGTTTTTAACTTGCGTTCCAAGGCGGTAGTTTCGTTGTGGTACGTTTTGTTAAATGTTCTGTAGCGTTACGAAAACATGCCTATTCAAAACTATTGATAATTTCCCCACCAAAAAAGGATAATTTTCAGATAAAAAATTCTGATATTTTTCACATTTCTGCTCAAAACATAGATTGTAGGTACACGTTAGAACCGCCTCGACGAGGCGGTTCTAACAAGTACCCACAATTTATGTTTTGAGCAGAAATAAGAAAAATAATGTATACCTCTGTAAACTCCAGTTTTACTAATATAACAGTGGGGTTTAAGGGGGTCAAAATTATATAGGCGTGTTTTCGTGATGTATTTCACTTAATGTTTCTCTTTTAACTGTTATGTAAAACAGAAGGAAAGGCAATGATCAGGAATCGATACAATTATCCCATACCACTCATCAGAGACATCAGTCAAAGAAACACAAACACGAAATAACTGGATCCTAATGGAAACATCACTAGCAGAAAGCCAAACGGACAGATACTTTCCCACAAAGTGGCCAAATGGCTACCCAAAACAAAAAGATGTAAGAGAAACATACATTCAATGACGAGCGATCACAAAAATAAACCATGACACAAGGACCGCCCTGGAACGGTCAGTGAAAAGTATTTCACTATCAGTTTATAGTAAGGAGTGATAAAACATGACAGCAAGGTCTAGGAGCTAGTCTAGAAGGCTTCCTAACTCATCAGTGCTACATCTCATAAGAACACAAAAAATCAACTAATTACAGAGATGAAACAACGACAAGGACTCGACAGCACGAAACAACTGAAATGCTGGAACAAAAGAAAACCAACAGTTAGACTCCGGTGGGCCCGACCAAAGTAGAGCATCAAGTACCAACCAACATTACCCAAAATTAAATTTCAAGTAAGCCTTTACGCTGGAACCATTATAGAATCTGAGGTCTAACCCGCCGGCATGCAATTAAAGAGGGGAGCAAAGTTATTAACCGTGATCGGGTTAACAACCGTGCATGCAGTCTGTCGAATAACTTTATGTGTACCCAATCTTTTTATATCGAAGAATGATTTTACTGAAGTCGTTGCAAGCATATATTTTTCTGAATTTATACACTAATCACCATAAAATTTGGGTTCCGATAGGCTTTGTTGCAGAACAGATTTTTGTCCAACATTGAATTTTGAAACTAAATCGGAATAACGTCTATAAAACTTAGAAAAGGCTTAAAGTTAAAGGTATATTCAGTTAAGTTTGGGTAACCTAGTTGCAATCTTTTTGGGAAAGGGTTGCCAACTGTCATCTGTTCTTTTTGTAACTGTTTAATTATCATGTCTGTCTTTCCACTTGATGTTGAGAACTTGATGTGGCTCTGATTGTATCAGTTCATTAGGTCTCTTTCTTACTTTATGTAACTTACAAGTGAGAGTACTTTATTCGCAGGGAAAATAGATACACCTTCAGTTGAAGTAGCTTAAAATATTAACTTCCTCCTATTAGAGTCTTAAGGAAAAACTTGGCTCCCTGTTATGACAGAACCGCCGATATTATTGTCTCTAAGCAGACAGTGCCTGATCCATATCTACAGTATATGCACGGATATTAGAAATACCTAAGCATATGCAGACAACAAATACCCAGATCAGTAATCGCTTGTACGGAGACTAATCAGAGTCGCTCTTGTCTAAGGACAGAATCATGGAAATATATACATGTGTGTGTCGAGGGAATTTGTCCATGCTAATGTTTCTTAATCGGACTAGGCATTTACGTGGAACACCATCACACCTACTAGCTAGAGATCCAAAATGCTAAATCTTGAAAAACAAAAGGTTATCATACCTTGACCAGAAAGATATATAGCTGAAGTTTGGTATATAGAATGACTGGACATTGTTTTATACGAAAACACTGTATGGGTAGTTCAAAGTAGTTCCGGTCATGGTACCAAAGTCGTAATCCAAACTCATAAATCCATAAAGGAATGACGAATCAGAATGTTCAGACCAACAGACATGGACCCAAGAACAAAGGGTGTAATCAGGCGTCCGCGGATAGTGAGCATTACTTGGTAAGCAAGCTTCGCCCACCATGCCCATAGGCCTGAACGAAGGAAATATCGGTAGAAGCGTATGTCCGGGATTTGGAAAGTCTACTTATGGCGCGTCACTGGCAAAAACATCAGAAACAATTCTGGAAACTGCCACATTGTAGGGATTGACTAGATCATGATGTCTCCCATAGAACTTCTTAAGTGTTGCTACCAGTTTGGTTTTTTGATACCCCTGGCTCAACAACTTTGTAGAGAGCACTTTGAATTGCATTTCGACAGAATCTATGCCTCTTGGCACGATACAATCGTCCATTTGTGACTACCAGTGTCAAAGTATACAAAGAGATATACATAGATACACATGAATGACCATTCTGTTGTCTCATTAAATATTAAAAGTAAAGTTAACGCCTGAATTAAAAAAGTCACTTTATATTTAAATTCATTTAGAGTGTCTACCTCAAAACGCATACGTATGGAAACGTCCTAATTTTACGTTTGGTCGTTAAATATTCGGAAGGTGTGTTCTGCCCTAAGAACAGCTTGGCAAAAGAAGACTTTCGATTTTGATTTTGATGTGGTCAGTTTCCCTTTTCTGGGTGGCGATGTTCCCCGGCGTGCCTCGTGGGGTGTGCGTGTCTCGGCTTGTTGGATTCGCCGGAGCTTCTTCGGGTCTTGGTGACTTTGGCTGCCGTAATAAGGCCCTTGCTGCTAGGCTTCTTAGGCAGGGCTGTCGTTGTTTTGGGCTTCGTGAGGCGTTTTCGGAGTTTTGTCCCGGACAGGTGCCTTGTTGGTGAAATATAGCGTCAGTCTGAAAGCACTTCTGCAACAAGGTATATCGGAACCAGAATTTTACTGTGACTTAGTGTACAGATTAAGAAAAATTGTAGGTAAATCTTACTTTTCGGAGCAATTCAGAAAACTTATTAACCGTTTTAAAAAGAATTGGCTATAGCTTCGATATTATGCGGCAGACTGCATGCCTAGTTGTCAACCCAATCATTGTTGATGGCTATGCTTCACTCTTTAATTGCACGACGGCGTTTCGGGCCTCAGACCAAATGACGGCCTCTTCGTAAAACTTTAACCAGTGGGTTGGGGCTTAACGATATGTCTTTGGCTTGGCCTGCCGTGGTTCAACTATTGGTTTTCATTTACTCTGGCATACAGTAGATTTATCCATGAGTACTCGTCTTTGTTTATTATAGTGATTAATTTAATTTTTGTGTTTTCGCTTTGATGCATTGAAAGAGTTGGGATCCTTTATGCGAACCGAATTTTTATGTGTTTCTGTATTAAGAGTAGCATCTGGACCCAGGGTGAAGTTAGCTAGCTGTAAAAGTGCTTTAAACCCCCGGTGATTTACTCTACTGACCGTTCTAAGGCGGTGGTCCCGGTGATAGTCTTACTCTTTGTTGCTTTGTGGTTTATTCTACGAGGCGATTTGTTGTATGTCTTTCCATGTGTCATTTTGTTCTTGTGTTTTTTAGTCCTTTTAGTATTGCGATTACCTCGCTTGGGGAAGAGAGAACTAATCTTAGTGCTTTTCGTACGTTTGTTCGATTTGTGCTTGTTTGGATTTGTCGGTTTCCTCTTCCTCTTGGGGTCTGGGAAGGGCTGCGGTTTGTGATTGTGGCACTCCCTAGACTTTTCTCTTACCTTTTCTTTTTCAGAGGTACAAATCAAACTTTTCACTTTTTGCTTATACGAAATGCTAGAAAATATTAAAGTATCTTCTTAGCGAATAAAACCAATCCATTAATTCTCGGTGTTAGTCTTAATCTGTTTTGCTTTGGTGTTTATTCTACGATGCGCTTTGATTCATGTCTTGCCTTGTGTTATTTTGTTCTTGTGTTTCTCAGTCCTTTAAGCATTGCGATTACCTCTCTTGGGGAAATGAGAGCTAGTCTTGGTGCTTTTCGTACGTTTGTTCGATTTGCGCTAGTTTGATTTTGTCTGTTTCCTCTTCCTCTTGGTGTATGGGAAGCCTGCGGTTTGTGATTGTGGCACTCCCCGGACTTTTCTCTTACCCGTTGTTTACTACACATGTCCAGGAAGTGTTTGCTAAAATTTCGACTATATCATTTAAAACACTGATGTAAAATTTTATTTACATGTGTGTTCAACAATGTTAACGTTAACGGCCATATTAGATAGACATTTAAACTTTTTCGCGTTAATTCTTTTCTGCCTAACAGGAGATAACGGCATAAAAATAGTAAAAGTTGGATTTTTAAATCACTTGCAGGATGAAAAGATATTAATGATTTGAGAAAAAAAAAGACGGCAATCCCCCCCTTGGATTCATAAAATGACTTCACATACACTCATGAGTTAATTTCAACACATGCACAACGAGCAATCTACGTACATCATGTTTTCAGTCTGAGCATTGTTTGTTGTCTGAACAATGGTTATAATTCAAATTAGCAAGTTTTATATACTTTGAATTGACAAAGATTGTCTAGTCCTTCGTAGACACTTGCGCGTTATAACCCAATTGCAACCCATGCAGATCTACTATAAAGCGGTTTTAAATATACAACATTGTTAATAGAAACGAAAGTAATGCGCAGGAATCGATACAATTACCTAAAACCTTCCATCAAAGACATCAAAGGGTAAGAAGGACACACTTAAAGCAAAGGCACCACAATCAAAACACTACAATCAGAAAGCCAAAAGGACAGTTTCTTTCCCAAAAATATTGGCCAAAAGACTATCCAAAATAAAAATTCTAACGAGATATACATGCAAAGACATACAATGACAGAAATAGTAAACCAAAGCAGAAGCACCACCTTGGAACGGCCTGTAAAAACCTTATTGGGATGGAGGGGGCGAGGGCGAGGGTGGGGAGGGGCTTAAATCGATTTTATCGTGACCACAACCCTCGCCCTTAGTTCTGCCATGGTATACACAAGAATTTGTTCAGTCCGCTTGATGGGTTTCATCAGTGCAACATTTTCGAGAATATACAAACAAATCAAACGAATTCAGAAGTGAGACAACGATGAGGACTCGACAGCAAGAAATAACTAAAATATTGAAGCAAAAAAAAACAAAAAAACTAACAGTTGGATTCGGTGAGCCCGACCACCGCCAGAGCATCAGACACCAACCGTGATTGTGTTAACTACCTTGCATGCAGTCTGTCTTATTACATTTATGTTGAACCCAATCTTTATATATCGAAGAATGATTCTACGAATTTAAATCTTCTTTCAGTAACAAAATTAACTGTGTATTGTTTCGGTTAGCATAATGTGCCCGCTGGATCCCTTACTGTGTTCTGAGACCTAGGTCTCGATAATAAAAAGGTAAGAAAAAAGTCCTCTTCCTGGACGTCTGCTAAAAAAACGGGTAAGAAAAAAGTCCAGGGAGTGCCACAATCACAAACTGCAGCCCTTCCCTAACACAAAGAGGAAGAGGAAACAAAACCAAACGAGCGCAAATCGAACAAACGTACGAAAAGCACTAAGATTAGCTCTCGCTATGAGTTTAGCAACCAGATATTGATATTTTACCGACCGCTTTTCCACGATCAATAACCACCACAACCAACAAAGCAGCAATATACTGTGGGTACTATGAAGTGCCTATTGGAGGCGCTTCTGATGCCTACCATAATACTAAGAGGCGGTTCTAATGAAAATCTGAAAGGTTGCCTTTGGAAACAAAGAACACATTGCAGATAGAAAATGGGAGTCTCAGTTTTATTGAGACTCTTTATAAGCAGTGATGAAGTTTGCAACACTGCTTACGCCCTCTGGAGTATACATGAGCAGAACTACATTTTCAAGGATACCACAATGGACCCATGACCCCAAAGGAAATAAGAAATTTAATCTGCACTATGAAGTACGGGCAGACGTTCTCTGCCGCCACATGGCACTAATTACCAGCTGCAATGTGGTAAAATAAAAATTTGAAAGGTTGCCTTTGAAACAAAGAACCCATTGCAGATAGAAATGGGAGTGTCGCTTTTATTGAGTGTACTCTAAACATATGTTTGAGGAAAAATAATAAATAAGAAACATAAAAAAAAAAAAAAAAAAAAAAAAAAAAAAAATGATAAGCGACGAAGAAGAGCTGATAATTTATGGATTTTTTTTTTCAATGTTATAGTAGAGGTTCTTAAAACGAAGCCCAATTTTTACTCGAAACTTTGACAGTTTCCTTGTCAGTCAGACCCCACTCTATGCGACTTATTGCGAAGTTGGTATCTAATTTTACCGCCGTGCGTGTCCTGCTTCTCATTGGCATTTAGACATGCCGCAGTATAAATCTATGGAATGACTGTCACAATCCTTAAATTCCTAGGACATCTGATTGCACACTTCCTTTTGGCGTCCATGTCTGTTCACCTGAAAATTTTGACTCGCCACTGGTCAACGTGTAACGAATGCTTTATCGCTTGGGTACGCAGATCACATATTTCACGGTCTTAAAAAAAAGGCATGGTCACTTTGCACAGTTGCAAGTTTTAAAAATTTCTTTTTGTCTGAATTAGAGTCCTAAAATGCTAAAACAAAGCAAACAAAATTTATTTTCTGACGTTGAGAACTTTTATTAAAAATAACTTTTATTAAAATAAACGGCCGTCATAATTTTGTCCCATTTGATTTCCCGCTAGGTTCCAGCAAACAGAGATATGAGTTATTCTTTCTGGATCCGTTGAAACACCCCGAAACACCTACAAACAACACTAAACCCACCAAAACCATACCCGAACACATGTTAAACTTCTTGAGTCACAAATCAAAGAGTTGAAAATCAAATATGAATAAATATTATTTGATTAATCATCTACATACATTATAGAAAAAATAACAAAAGTATTTTATTGCTTCTGATGACAAAAGCAACTTTACGTTTGATTGTCTTGTTTGTTTCTAAGTATGCAAAATTTGATTTTCTATTATGAGTCGGCTTCTTTGGATGTGAAATTAAGGTTTGTACAGCCTTTCTTTCATTTATTTGTTTGTTTTGTTCAAACATGCGATTGTTCATGCATACCGAGTGCGTGTGTTTAAGAAAAAACGTCAAATGCAGGTCCAATGGAAGAGTGAACGGGTGCAAGACAAAACGGCCTTACGTGAGTTTTTTTTTTTCTATTGCAAAGATCCTGCTCAAATTGTTCGGATGCACATGCACATGCTGATCTGAAACTTTGTTGGTCATATGTTTTCTTGGACACCGTCACATATTTCATGTGAATCTTTCTACTGTAAAAACCCAAAGACCTTGATCAGACTGCACAGATGCACATGCATGCATGTGCTGATCTAGAACTTTGCTGGTCAGATGTTTCTTGGACATCACTTTATATTTCATTTTAGTTTTTTTTGTTTTTGCAAAAGTCTTGTCCCGCCCATTTCACTTACGTTTGTTTGCTACAAAAAATTCAATTAAACTGTATGATAGCTCATACTGAGCTATCAAATATCTTTGATACCTCATTCCACTTGAGATAATAATTAAACAAAGTAAGTTAGAGTGAAAAATAGATAAAGTAAGTTGTTTGGTGTGAAACGGTAAATAAAGTGGATTGGGGTATATTGGGGTTGTTTGCGGTGGTAAGGTGTGTTTCAAAATTACTCAAGCACATTCGCGCAATGTACAGCATTAAATTGAAAAGAAGGTAATGATCAGGAATCGATATAATTATCCCACCAGAGACATCAAAGGGAAAGAAACACAAACACGAAATAACTAGACCCTAATGGAAACATCACTAGCAGAACGCAAAAAAGGACACTTACTTTCCCACAAAGTGGCCAAATGGCTATCCAAAACAAAAAAGATGTAAGCGACACACACATTCAAAGACGAACTATAACAAAAATAAACCATGAGAGAAGAACCGCCTTGGAACGGTCAGTAAAAAGTATTTCACTGGGGGCTTAATCGATTTTACGTGGCCACAATCCTCGCCCTTACTTCTGCCGCGGTTAAGACACATGATTTGTTCAGAATTTGTTCTATCAAATTGTCATTCTAAATAAAGGAGATTTTCTTGGACTTTCAAAACTTGACTTTGGCGTGAACTTGAAGATCATATTGTAACGATGATTAAGATGCACACAATGAAAGTTGAATCTAAGTATTTGACAAAAATAACCGTTTCATTAGATTTATCATCGCTTCAAGCACGTACATTTTTCCATAACGAGGCTGACAGGCTTAGGTCACATATGATCTTATAAGACTTCGTCTGAAAAAATATTATTATTCCATCACGAAAACATGCCTATATATTTTGACCCCCTTAAATCCCACTTTTATATAGTAAAACTGGGGTTTACAGGGGTATACATTATTTTTCTTATATTTGCTCAAAACATAGATTGTGGGTACTCGTTAGAACCGCCTCGCCGAGGCGGTTCTAACGAGTACCACAATCTATGTTTTGAGCAAAAGTATGAAAAATATCAGAGTTTTTTATCTGAAACTTTTCAATTTTTTGGAGGTGAAAGTTTCTATATATTTGAATAGGCGTGTTTTCATAATGATTCACTCTTATCTAGTGCTATATAAGCCGTGGCAGGTGCGACATACAATATAGGAAATTAGGAATATATTTTTCTATTTTTCTATCAAGCAATTCAAAATTTATGCAGTGAAAAGGTTGCAACTGCTCGATCTGTACACATCTTTTGGACAGACGCTTTTGGATAGGCGTTTATATTCTGAATGAAAACGTTTTATTCTTATTGACCATATCTTATCATGAACCATTGTCTTATCTGTTTCTGCGCTTTGTTTTCAGTTGCGCTTTGTTTTCAAAATTTTCCTGTAAAATTAATTTTACGGTCCAAAATAGGTCCGACCTATGCAATTTCTAAAGTAAATTGGATTATAAAAACAACAACAAAAAACAAGAAGTATTTTGACATCCTTCAGCAGCTGCACATTTTGCTTTCTGTTTTACTAATTGTGATTTAGAGTGGTATCGGGATCCAGGGTGAAGGTGGCTAGCTGTAAAAGTGCTTTAAACCCCACAGTGGTTTACTCTATTGACCGTTCTAAGGCGGTGGTCCCGGTGTTAGTCTTACTCTTTGTTGCTTTGTGGTTTATTCTGTGAGGCGATTTGTTTTATATCTTACCTTGTGGTATTTTGTTCTTGTGTTGTTAAGTCCTTTTAGCATTGCGATTACCTCGCTTGGGAAAGCTAATCTTAGTGCTTTTCGTACGTTTGTTCGATTTGTGCTTGTTTGGTTTTGTCGGTTTCCTCTTCCTCTTGGTGTCTGGGAAGGGCCGCGGTTTGTGATTGTGGCACTCCCTGGACTTTTCTCTTACCTATTTTAGAAATTAATTTCGGTTTTCTCACTGATTTTAAATTGTTGATATTCTATAACGATATTATGAAAATTTCAGAAATCTTAAATAAGTGAAACTTGTTGAAAACATGCATTCAAACCATCTACCCTATCAATGTTTGCAAAATTTGCAGACATTTTTACTATGGGAAATAGAAATATTTAATATTTTATAAAATCTTGGACTGAATATACACTGGACTAGTAACTATGGTACAGGTATTGTATTTATTGGAAATATGTTGTCATGGCTGAGTTTTCATAATTTTGTATGATGAAGTTTAAATGCTTATATTTCATTTATTGCTCCAAGTATCTGAGATTTGTTTTCAAGAAGCAATAGTTCAATATATAACCTTTAAGACTGCAGCATTAAATTTAAGGAAAATTCAATATTTTTGTAAACATCAACAAGAAACCTAGGTACCCATTTTAGCTATTTTCGGCAATTTGAGCAGAAATCAGTAGAAATTCACGCAAAATGATGGTACAACTTCAATTTTATTAATTGTGACTGAACATTTTTCAACCAGACCTATTAAAAACAAGTTATTGCAACTTCACTTATTATCCAAATCATTTCTAATGACCATAATGCTGTAAAATAGCGCTAAAATCAAGCCAAGACAACATATTTTGGCAGTTCCGTTAGTGATAGTGACAAATCCGGGTATTATTAGGTCCGAGATAAAACCACTGAATATAATAAATTTTTGGTGCATAGGTAGTTACGACTCAAGGTTTTGCATGTAATCATGACAAAAAATTACTTTTCTGAGTAAGGCAAAAAATGACTCTGAAATATGCCGAAAGCAGAGTAGTTTTAAATGTTTACTGTTCCCTAAATTCAGGATTATGAAAACACGCCAATTCGAATATATTGAAAATTTCACCACCAAAACTGAAAAATTTCGGATAAAAAATTCTGATATGTTTCATATTTCTGCTCTAAATACAGATTGTGGTACCCGTTAGAACCGTCTCGCATACCCACAATCTATGTTGTTGAGCAGAAATAAAAATACTAATGTATACCCCTGTAAACCTCAAAACTTACAATGTAGAAGTGGGGTTTAAGGGGGTCAAAATTATACAGGCGTGTTTTCGTTGTGAGATTACAGATCAAAAGAAAAGGTAAGAGAAAAGTCCAGGGAGTGCCACATTCACAAACCGCAGCCCTTCTTAGACACCAAGAGGAAGAGGAAACAGACAAAACAAAACAAGCGCAAAAACGCTAAGAGAAAAGTTCAGGGAGTGCCACAATCACAAACCGCAGCCCTTCCCAGACCCCAAGAGGAAGAGGAAACCGACAAATCTAAACAAGCACAAATCGAACAAACGTACGAAAAGCACTAAGATTAGCTCTCTCTTTCCCAAGCGAGGTAATCGCAATGCTAAAAGGACTGACAAAACACACGAACAAAATAACACAAGGTAAGACATAAAACAAATCGCATCGTAGACTAAACCACAAAGCAACAAAAAGTAAGACTAACACCGGGACCACCGCCTTAGAACGGTCAGTAGAATAAACCACGTAGGGGAGGTGGGTTAAAAGCACTTTTACAGCTAGCCATCTACACTCTGGGTCCCAATGCTACTCTTAATACAGAAATACATAAACATTCGGTTCGCACAAAACAGAAAGGAAAAAAGGCACAAAACCTCCCAACTCAGTCAATGCATCAAAGCGAAAACACAAAAATCAGATTAATCACAATGATAAACAGAGACGAGTACTATTGGCTAATTCTACTGTATGCAAGAGTAAATGAAAACCAATAGTTGAACCACGGCGGGCTAAGCCAAAGACATATCGTCAAGCCCCAACCCACTGGTTAAAGTTTTACGAAGAGGCGGTCATTGAGTCTGAGGCCCGAAGCGCCGTCGTGCAATTAAAGAGTGAAGCATAGCCATCAACAATGTTTTGGTTGACAACTAGGCATGCAGTCTGTCGCATAATATCCAGGCTATAGCCAATTCTTTTATAAAGGTTAATTAGTTTTCTGAAATGCTCCAAAAAGTTAGATTTTACCACAAGTTTTCTAAATCTGTGCACTAAGTCAGCGTAAAATTCTGGTTCCGATATACCTTGTTGCAGAAGTGTTTTCAGACTAACGCTATATTTTTCTACCAAGGCACTGTGTCTGCGATAAAATTTCGAAAACGCCTTCCGAAGTTTAAAATAACGATAGCCCTGCCTAAGAAGTTTGGCAGTAAGGGCTTTATTACGGCAGTTAAAGTCGCTAAGATTTGAAGAAGCCCTGGCGAATCTAATGTTGAGATATGTATACCCCATATGAGGTACGCCGGGGGACATCGCCGTCCAGAAAAGGGAAATTGACTATATCAGAATCAAAATCGTTCGTTTATCATAAATTTTGGTGGAAACTGTACCATTAGATATACATAGATTCAAATCCAAAAAAGGTGCCTCGGTATCGAAGAACTGACTCCAAACCTGACCAATATAATAATGCGCATAGTGCATTTACATATTCGATTTTAGAAGCAATAAACTTTTCTTAATCGTTCATGATTTGCATGGTCATGTCATTCTGGCTAATAATTTTTAGATGCCCGCATTTAGAAATACTCTGCTTAGTTTTTCCAGAAAATAGGCTTTGATATTTCATGCAGATTTTCTCCTAAAAAACGCCTCTTTAACGAAAACATAATTAACAAAACAAAGAATCTCTATTAAAGACATTCCGCCTTTAAACGATCTACAGCAAAACGATGAATACATTTCCAGCTAATCACAATTGTTCAGTCCGCACAGAAGTTCTTTAAAACATCCTTGGATTAGCACGGAAATAATACTTCACACTACTATGATGAAAAAAGATGAGGGTTTGAAAACAAGCTGACGGTCAGAGCAAAAGAAAAAGACCAGTTAAACCACGCTAAAACTTACAACAGATAGTAAGGTCAGGCACAAACCATTTCTAAAAGGTTTAACGCTTGAGCCAACAAAGAGTCTTTGGATATACCAACGCTGACGGAAATTCTGTGAAATGATAGAATTAATTTGTTCACTGAAACCTGTGGTGTTTCACACAAATAGTTAATTTTGAATTTAATTACCGCCTGGACTACAACGCATCGCATGCAATTTATTGATCAATAGACTGCAACTGAATGTTATGTGGTAGTCGTCGACTAAACATATCAAATATGAATTTTCAACACATTATATGAAAATGAAACTCTTCACAAGTGAATGTATTCTAATGACTAAAAACGTTATTCTCAGTTCTTTTGAAAAATAGAAGGGAAGGCAATGATCAGGAACCGATACAATTATCCCACACCTCCCATCAGAGACATCAAAGGGAAAGAAACACAAAGACGAAATAACTAGACCCTATTAACCGCGATTGGGTTAACTACCATGCATGCAGTCTGTCGTATTACATTTATGTTGTACCCAATCTTTATATATTCAAAAATGATTTAAGACATTGAGTGCTAAAATAATTGCAAGCATATATTTTTTCTGAAAAAAAGGTAAGAGAAAAGTCCAGGGAGTGCCACAATCACAAACCGCAGCCCTTCCCAGACCCCAAGAGGAAGAGGAAACTGACAAATCTAAACAAGCACAAACCGAACAAACGTACGAAAAGCACTAAGATTAGCTCTCTCTTCCCCAAGCGAGGTAATCGTAATACTAAAAGGACTGAAAAACACAAGAACAAAATGACACACGGAAAGACATACAACAAATCGCCTCGTAGAATAAACCACAAAGCAACAAAGAGTAAGACTAACATCGGGACCACCGCCTTAGAACGGTCGGTAGAGCAAACCACAGGGGGGATTTAAAGCACTTTTACAGCTAGCTAACTTCACCCTGGGTCCCGATGCTACTCTTAATACAGAAATACATAAAAATTCGGTTCGCATAAAGGCTCCCAACTCAGTCAATGCATCAAAGCGAAAACATACAAATTAAATTAATCACTATAATAAACAAAGACGAGTACTCATGGCTAATTCTACTGTATGCCACAGTAAATGAAAACCAATAGTTGAACCACGGCGGGCCAAGCCAAAGACATGTCAAGCCCCAACCCACTGGTTAAAGTTTTACGAAGAGGCCGTCATTGAGTCTAAGGCCCGAACCACCGTCGTGCAATTAAAGAGTGAAGCATAGCCATCATTGTTTTTAATGATTGGGTTGACAACTAGGCATGCAGTCTGCCGCATAATATCCAGGCTATAGCCAATTCTTTTATAACGGTTTATAAGTTTTCTGAATTGCTCCGAAAAGTTAGACTTACCTACAATTTTTCTAAATCTGTACACTAAGTCACCGTAAAATTCGGGTTCCGATATACCTTGTTGCAGAAGTGCTTTCAGACTGACGCTATATTTGTCTAACAAGGCACTGTGTCTGCGATAAAATTTCGAAAACGCCTTATGAAGTTTAAAATAACGATAGCCCTGCCTAAGAAGTTTAGCAGTAAGGGCTTTATTACTGTAGTTAAAGTTATAAAGATTTGAAGAAGCTCTGGCGAATCTTATAAGTTGAGATATGTATACCCCATATGAGGTACGCCGGGGGACATCGCCATCCAGAAAAGGGAAATTGACTATATCAAAATCAAAATCGTCCCGTTTATCATAAATTTTGGTGGAAACTGTACCATTAGATATACATAGATTCAAATCCAAAAAGGTGCCTCGGTATCGGAAGAATTTGCTTATTTAATTGGAGTTCTGTAGGGTATATCCGGTCAACCATTTGGTCAAAGTAAATATTGTCAATATTTAATAAATCGTCAAGGTATCTTGAAGTTGAATTAAAAGCCTCAATAATATCAGTCTGATTTTCACGTGAGAGAGACTATGAAATCTCTCTCATAACAAAAAAGAAACAAATCTGCAACAAGAGGAGCACAATTAGTTCCCATCGGAATACCAATCGTTTGTCTATAAAGTTTAGTTCCAAATCTAATAAAAATATTATCCAAAAGATAAACAAGGGCATCACAGACTTTTTGACATGACCATAAATTGCGATTATTATATACATCAGAAGTGAAAAAAGCACATTCTTCGTTGCAAGCCAAATATTGGGTATTCTCCCGAATAAACTTTCGGTTAATTAAATCAATAAGTTTATCTTTTATAAGATGATGAGGTAACGTAGTATACAGTGTAGAAAAATCATATGTAGACAATTTATAAGCCTGAAAGTTTTTAGATTTAAATTTATTGAGAACATCATTAGAATTTTTAATTGACCAAAAATAGTTAATTCCATCCCTTTCGTAAACAGTATCATAGTATCTAATCCAATATTTTTTAACAGCAGTAAGGCATGAAGTTAGCAGTTTGGACAAGACAGTAGTCGTACAAGAACTAGAATTAGCAATGAAACGTGCTTTATAAGGTCGTTTATGAAGTTTCGGTAACCAATATAACGTAGGAAGTCTGTCTTGCTTTTCTTTAATACTCACTGCAAACTTAGCAGTAATATCGATAGAATGTGTATTGACAATAGATCTCTCGTCAGTAGAAATCCGTTCATATGTTTTGGTACTACCAAGTTCTTTTTATAGAGTATTGATATAATAAAGTCGTCACACAACAACAACATTATTAGCAGCTTTATCAGCTGGAGCCAAAACATACTTCCTATGAAATTCTTGGATACCTTGTTTCAAATATCGAAAAGATAATTTAGGCTTAGGAGGGAGAAGATGAAGGTTATTAGAGTAAAATAACACACGTTCATTAATGATCTTAAAAATCTTTAATTTCCAATTATTGAAAGCATTAGACTCAACATGCTCTCGTTACACCAACGCGTACAATAATCATTTAAAGCACTGGCAATTGTTTCCCGACATTTATTGAAATCAATGTGGGCTGGGAATCTATATTTAGGTCCTTTTGAAATAACTGAACGGATTCGTGAATCAGTTATAATCTTCAAGTTACCAGTGACAATATGACCCGCTGGTTGATAACAAAATTTAGAATTTTTACAATCTCAAGAATCAGGGGAACTAGTTTCAATATTAAGATCAGAAACTTATTTATTGAAATTAAGTATAGTATTACGGATAAGTTTGTTATATTTATAACAAATAATAGGAGATTCCGTGTTTTCGAAATATGAAGGTATAGCTGATATAACATTATTATCTCGAAATATGCTAGGTAAATCTATGAATTCAATACCTTTATTAATGAATGGAATTTCGATGAAGTGTCTAATGTGGTTAATTTCAGAATCAATCTAAGGATGAAGAGCATGTCGAGTATAACATCTAGTAAGGAGAGCTGCTTCATACAAATTATGTTTTCTGTCATAAAATTTATTCGCCTCACTTACGTAATGAAGAAACAGACAGTGAAGCTAGTTTAGAAGCATTTGATGACGTCCAGAATTTAAGAGAATATTTAAATCAAAAAGAGATAAAACAGTTTTATGTTATCGTTTAAAATTGCCATTTTTGCGCTTACCATGGGATCGTTTATTACGTTTTTTAATATCTAAAAGGGAAAAAGCATCGAAATCCGGCATTTTAGAAATATTTCCTTCATGGTAAATATTATCATTAAATCCAAGTGGAAAAAGGGTTTGTAAACGTTTAATCCATTTAAGTTCAAGTTCATATCTTAAAATATTTTTGAATCTTTCGGTAGAATTGGACTTGTGTATAATTTTTTCAACAGGTTGAACGAAAACTTTACTAGATGATCATGAATGACCAGTACTCCGGAAATGTTGATAAAGAAACGTATCAATTTTCTTTGCTTTTTTGATTTTAAGCAAATGTTCCTAAAACCTTGTTTTAAGGGCCCATTTGGTCTGTCCAACATACTGCATTCCTCAACCTCCTTCGCTGCAAGTGAGAACATATATAACATCCTCTGATTTTTAGTCTAAATCAGAGTTGTTTACAACTGAAAATTATCTATGATTAACTGAGGAAATTATAGTTGACCGACAAATTAAATGATTGCAGCAGGTGCTTAATTTAAATACAAATTCACCATAAAATTCAGATTCCGATAGGCCTTGTTGCAGAAGCGATTTAAGTCGAACATTGAATTTTGAAACAAGATCGAAATGATGTCTATAAAATTCAGGAAAAAGCTTTGCGGAGTTTATGGTACCGATAACTCTGTTTAGAAGTTAAGCAGTAAACAATTTATTTCGAGTGTTGAAGTCAGAAACATGACTAGACACTCTAGCAAATGGTGTGATTTCAAGAGGATGCTCGGCGAGGAACATCCCCATCCAAGAAAGGAAAATTTACCATCTCAAAATCAAAGTCATCTCGTTTATCATAAATTTTGCATGATTTTGAAATAAACCCATCTAAAATAGACACAATAAAAGTCATCGCATTTATCATAAATTTTGCATGAAATAAACCCATCTAAAAAGAAAAATGCACGTCCAGAAACGGGGCTTTAGTTTCAGAAGAATTTGTTTTATGTAATTGAAAGTCGGAAGGATAAATTAGATTCATAGAACCATCGCGGTATTTATTAAATAAACCTTCGAATCTTAAAGTGACGGATTACTCAAACCAAAAAAAAGCTTAATCCTTTTTTGTAGCACAATTGCTAGGAACATATATTAATCCGCCAATTACAATCATGTTTTTCACTTTTTTTTTACTGAAGATAATCGAATTGTTTTTTTTTTTTTTTTTTTTTTTTTAAATGTATAACTCTTACAGCGTACAAGTTTTATCCGTCTCATAAGAGGAAGAATGTGCGTACTTTGAGAGAAAATGCATTTTTACGCATGGTTTTCATCTGTCAAAAGGTTTTAAATGCAAAGAAGACAATGTCCTGCTTGCTAAACTTGTCTTCATTTCTAAGGTGGTAAAATATTTTAGGTGTATCAGCTTATATTAAGGAAACTTTATGTATACACACTGGTAAATGTTTGCACCAGCTTCCACAAGAAGAAATAAATGTGATTTCGTGTTTGTTGTTCGGCCGATTTCTTCTGAAAATTGGTCTACTCTAAAGGACAGCAAAGTCTTTACATTTGGAATATACTTTCTTTTAATATGGAAGCAAAACGTTAGAGTTACCTTCTCTTACCTTTTTTCTCCATTGAACGTGTATCCGTTCACTTAAGATGTATTTTTATTTTTTTCAGATGCACATTCAGTATCGCAAGCAGGTGTGGTGTATCTTAATGACAGAAGGTATTTGTCAAGCAATGCTATTACAAAGCTACTGTTTTCTAGGAATTGTAACGCTCATGTCTAATATTTGTGTATCACATGAAAAAGCGCTTAGCCCGACAACTGGGAATCAACAACCTAGTTTAAATGCTTTATCTAAAGCTGAAATATATTCGGGAACCGAAACTCCAAACCGTTTATTCGTAGTAAAGTTAAAGGACATGCTTATTGTCATTAACTCAAATGGTGATATGGTTTATAAATTTACCTCATCCACAGCTCGACATACACAAGGAAATGCAAATATTACCAAATCAGAAGATCCAGGACAGAATGATTTCTACTTAGTAACGGTCGAAAATAAATTCATTGTGTTTAACAATAATGGTGAAATCGTGGATAAGTTTGCTGCAAATATTCCTAAATCTGAAAATAAAACATCAGAAGGCAATGTCCCAGTGATTGTTAAAGCAGAAACGCTTGAAGCATTAAAGAACAGCTTGGCAAAAGATAGAGGATCCAAGATTTTTTCTACAGGCGACATAATAAAAGTCAAAGAAACATATGATGCAAACATAAACGGAAAGGCAAGACCAAAAAGCACTGAAGCGTTAAATAGCCTCTTAAACATAAAAAACGGGACTCATATAGATACAAGTGGTACAGGACAAGTGCAGACAACGACGCCAATAAGTGTTAGACCATCATCTGTAAATAGTGGTTCTAATGCAGCCGCAAATAATGTGGAAACAACAATCAAGAAAGGCATGACGGGAGTGACAAAACCAGCTGCAGATAGTGACAGCGCGATGGCTATGCGAAATGCTATTGACAAAATGGATCCAAAGAAGGCTGCTACTATTATGTTTGCGGCGGCACTAAATCATATTGAAAATACATTTGGCATATCTGCTTTGAAAACTCTGCTGTCAGCAAATAATACAACATTGGAAACAACCAAGAATAGGTCGAACATCAGCGGTAAATACAAAATGGCAACAAAGGAGGGAAAAGTTTCAGGAACAGGAGTTCCAGAAAATAAAATAACTGCTAAACCTGCAATGACAGTAGATACAAGTCATCTAGAACCTACTTCATTATCATTAAATTCAAAAAGTGCTAAAGCAACGGGGTCGGATAAAACACTTGTAACACAGAGGGAAGCAACTGAAAAACGTCTGTGGAAAAAACAAAGTATAGTAAGTAGTAATCCTAATTTGCGTACGTCAGAAAACGTACCACATGCAAGTGAGAAAGGAGCGGTGACATTTTCAGAAGTTACTGCAGTAAATGACATATCAGAGACGAAATTACCAAACAGCGGAGAAAATGCTCAAATACCTGTAAATGCAGATATAGATACAGAGTTTATAAATTCCATTGTAGAATCTGTAGAAAACTTTGAAACTGCATTATTACTGTATGCGTTTGCACATCCTGCAGGTGCCTCAGTTCCACAGAAACGAATAGCAGCTAATCGAAACCCCCATGCAACTTCTTTGGAATCAAAATTGGAAAGAGATGTTAAAATCCCAGCTGGAGTCGCAGATAGTTTGAATAAAACAGGATCATATGGGGCAATAAGCGTATTTAATGGCCAAATGGCAGCTGAGAGGACAGAAAAATCACGAGCGGCATCCATTTTTGCTGCGGCGCTCGGTGAAACAATGCAAAAAACAGCAACAGCATCAAAATTAAACGCCAAATCTGCAATGAAGGTTCAGCCAGAAGGAAGAGCAAACGAATTACCAAATAAAATTCTTGACAGATTAATCGATATGTTTCTTTTTGAATCCTATTTGTAATAGTGACCATGAATTACTGTTCATTCTTATTGTGATGGTAACTCGATCAAAATTACACGTATGTGCCTGGCAACTGCAGAGGCGACAGAGAAGGAGTGACTGTTGCCAGGTAGTCTTGGGAAAATTTAAGGTGTTACCTAATTATTACTTACGTCTTAGGCAATGAAATGACAGCTGGTAAAGCAACCTAGTTGCCACGAAGGATGTATGGCGACAAACGTTAAGCAGGTTGTGATAGAAGAACAATCAGAAAACAATGCAAAATAAATAAAGATTCCTGGGAAACGACACAGACATGGCACACAACAATCCCAATAATTTGGAAGAAGTGACTTAGGAAAGGCCACAGTCACGAAGTACAAGCCTCGGATAAGTGTTCGATTCTGAGATTTATACACATGAGAAATATATGTTTGTAAGGTACTATGCACCAAGCGTGTTCCTACAGCCAAACTTGAAAAGTGATGTAACTCTCGTAAAACATGTCGGATTTGTAATTGGTAATTAGATGATCTACTTCTCAGTCCAAATAAGTCTGCCAAGTACACAAGGTTAAATGTGACGAACGTACGAACAAAAAAAGCAAAAGCAAAATGTCCCATTAATTTTTACAATAAAAGTACCGATCTAGAATGTGTAAAGAGTAAACCTGTTGAGAGGTTTAAATCTGGCATAAAAGATATCCAATCCAGCAGGTCTAAACATAACCCTATAATGCAAAACTAATGAACGTACAGATTAAAAACATGGGCAGCTGTTAAAGGCATAATGCATAATGCTAGCTTCGCTACAGGAAAATATGTTACAGGTAGTAAGGTTTGCATACTTACAGAAGCGGACAACAACGCTACAAGTGCAAGAAATTAGATAAGTCCGTATTGGAATTTTATCTTAAAACGGATAGCAATATACAGTACTCTGAGGTGGAGTTATATAATGCATTATCTCTGAATAATTTTCAGAATACCTCGAATTCATTTACCAATCCATAAATAGACTTTCTTATCCCCAGATATTAATTCCCTTATTGTTTTTACATCTCTGTTCAGGCTGATAGGCGCGGTCGGCGAAGCGTGCTTACCAGGCATTGCTTTATTTCCATGGACGCCTATTACTCCCCAACTAAATTTGCTAATTGTCTGTCTGAACATTCCGCATTTAGCCTTTGTTATTATCAACGTTATGGTTTTTCGAAATGTTGACTTTCGATACAGGATAACGCAACACAGCAAATCAGAGTAAATAATTTCTATGAAGAAGCAAAGTAAAGGTTATTGATACAATCCAAAAGCAAGAGCATAAGAAAGCTACTAGCAGACTACATGGTGAGCTCAGCCACAGTCGAATAAACATAGCATAAAAGATGTCCAGGAATAGCCACAATCACAATCAATAGTCTACCAATGACACCCAGAGGATGCGCAAACAAAACATTGACAGGAGAAAACAATTACTGGCTAAACAAAAGCAAAGCAATCAGCTGCCACTTCTCGAAAGTTTATTACCATTGCAAGCGAGATCCACTAAAAACACAATAATTAAAATGATTTTTAAGGTTATTGGCAGTCTTTTTGACATTTATTATGATACCCATAGCAATGTTTTAGAAGCTTAACAGTTAACGTGACAAGGTACGCTGATATTGTTACATTCTATTTGACATAGCAGATAGAAAATGCTGTCTAAAAACAGAAAATTTACAAGGTCAAAATCAAAACAAGATAAGAGAAAAGTCCAGGGAGTGCCAGAATCACAAGCCGCAGCCCTTCCCAGACACAAAATTTTCTCACTTTTTCTCACTAAATGTACATGTAAATGTAATAATAATGCTGTCGAGACCTCATCGTTGTTTGATCTCTGTATTCGTTTGATTTTTATGTTCTCGAAGATGTTGCACTGATGAATAATGAATCCGTCATGTGGACTGAACAAATGTCTTGTTCCTTCTTTTCCTTCGGTTTCTTGGATAATTGTATCGATTCCTAATCATTGCGTCCTTTCGTTTGCCTATACAGCAGAACTAAGGGAGAGGGCTGTGGCCACCATAAAATTGATATAAGCGCCCCTCCCAGTAATATTTTACTGATCGTTCCAAGGCGGTGCTGTGGTATTTCATTTCCTTTAGGATCATTGGGCTCATTGTGGTATATCTGAAAATAGAGTTCTGCTAGATGGCGTAAGCAGTGTTGCAAACTCTATTACTGCTGATGAAGAGTCTCAATAAAACCGAGACTCCCATTTTCAAATCTGTAGTGTGTTCTTTGTTTTCACAGGCAATCGTTTTGACGTTTATTTTACTACATCATGAAAACATACCTACATAACCCCTAAACCCCACTTTTATATAGTAAAAAAAAGGTAAGAGAAAAGTCCAGGGAGTGCCACAATCACAAACCGCAGCCCTTCCCAGACCCCAAGAGGAAGAGGGAACCGACAAATCTAAACAAGCACAAACCGAACAAACGTACGAAAAGCACTAAGATTAGCTCTCTCTTCCCCAAGCGAGGTAATCGCAATACTAAAAGGACTGAAAAACACAAGAACAAAATGACACACGGAAAGACATACAACAAATCGCCTCGCAGAATAAACCACAAAGCAACAGAGTAAGACTAACACCGGGACCACCGCCTTAGAACGGTCAGTAAAACTGGGGTTTGCAGGGGTGTAAATTATTTTTCTTATTTCTGCTCAAAAGCATAAATTGTGGATACTCGTTAGAACCGCCTCAGCGAGAAACTCCCAGTGTTAGTCTTGCTTTGTGGTTTATTCTACGAGGCGATTTGTTTTAAGTCTTGCCTTGTGTTATTTTGTTCTTGCGCTTTTCTGTCCTTTTAGCATTCCGATTACCTCGCCTGGGGAAGAGACAGCTAATTTTAGTGCTTTTTGTACATTTGTTCAATGTTGTTTGTTTGGTTTTGTCTGTTTCCTCTTCCTCTTGGTGTCTGGGAAGGGCTGCTGTGATTGTGGCACTCCCTGGTCTTATCTCTTAACGGTTTGAGCAGAAATATGAAAAAAATATCAGATTTTTTATCTGAAAACTTTCTGTTTTTGGTGGTGAAATTCTCAAGATATTTGAATAGGCGTGTTTTCGTAATAATTTCTGCCATTGTATGTCTTTTCATGTATGTTCTGGTGAAATGTTTATTTTGGATAGGCGTTTGGCCAACTTTAGAAACTGTCTTTTTGGCTTTCTGCTTGTAGTGTGGAGCCGTTGCTTTAAGTGCGCCCTTCTTTTCTGTTAGTGTCTTGGAACGGAAGGTGTTAGGTAACTGTATCGCTTCCTGATCATTGCCTTCCTTTCTATTTGTGATCATTGAGACCATTCCTGGATGTTTGAAAATGTATATGAGGGTCACTGATATGGCCTAATTGGCTACAAACTAGCTACCGTAAAACATCTACTTGTACTTCACTATAGTATTGTCGTGTTTTCTGGTCTTTGGGATCATTGAGCACATAACAGGGTCTTTAAACAATGCCTGTCACAGATAAGGCCTTATGGGCCGAAAATTTGACGCTTAAATTCTTTTTAGGTATATTCTGGGTATTCATAAACTAAATGTGCTCATCTTAACGCTGACTTAGAGCTAGTGTTCAGTTTGTGTCTCTCTAAAGCAACTATAGCAAAGTTATCGAAGCATTCAATTAAAATAAAATAAATAATGCTTTCATGAAAAAAAAATGTAGTCTGAAGAACAAAGCAATTTACAGTCGAACCTCAATAGCTCGAACACCTATGGCTCGTTTACCATGGCTAATTCGAACTCATTTTTGAGTCCCTACAAAATTCTTCCACTAGCTCAAGAAAACAAATATTTAAGGAAATTTTCTCACTTCATCATGAAATTGTATATTGCCTCATCGAAGCAATTCTTATGGGTACACACAATATACAATTATTGTGAACGAAATAAGAAAGTCCCTAAATTATCGCTATTTGCTTCCTGACCTGGCATGATTAACCCTCAGTGGCTCGAACTACCCATGTCTCGAACAATTTTCTATGGTCCCAAAGATGTTCGAGCCATTAAAGTTCGACTGTATTTGAATACCAAAACCAAATTTCTGGCTTTAAATTTATTAATACCTAATGGTACACTAACGTCTCACGTGTGAATGACGTGTCGTTCATATGTTTGTTGCTTTATGGTTTATTCTACGAGGCGATTTGTTATGGTCTTACCTTGTGTCATTTTGTTCTTAAGTTTTTCAGTCCTTTTAGCATTGCGATTACCTCGCTTGTGGAAGAGAGAGCTAATCTTAGTGCTTTTCGTACGTTTGTTTGATTTGTACTCAATATGTTACTTTAGAACCAAATATATTCATTTACAAATTTTGCTTTGAATTTGTTGATTTTAATCCTATCCATAATGACAAAAAACCTGCTACTTTGTAGCAGCTCCAATCTTTCTGAGATCAAGAATGGGATCTGACTGCTTCATGACATTATGACCTCCAAACAAAACAAATATCCACAAGTTAATAAAGTGAAGTGTATCATAATGCATACTATATTTACATGCAGCTTAGCTGCAACATGCGTACGTAGGTTAACCCATTGAGGACTGGAGACCCCTAAAAAAGTAACTGGGAAACCGTGCAGATCCAGATCAGACACCTCAGAATGCGGTGTCTGATCAGAGTCTCGACTGTTTGCTAATAGTTCAACTATTTATCTTAAGGAATATCTATATCAGATAGGCTGATATACCTAAAATCGAAAATCGATTCTTCCAATATATAGTGTGGGAGAGTTTATTCAGACTTTAATAGGTTAACCCTTAAAATGTCAAGAAAACCTGCATCTGAAAATGTCGTCTACTGAATATTCTTGCAAACTTTTCCCACCTATTTTTGCATACAGGCAAACAGTGTAGACCCTGATCAGAGCAGTCTGATCTTGATCCACATTGTTTGCAAAAATGACTTTTAAAATCACAAGCAGACAACAAAGCAGATGACAATTGTGGTGATTGGCAGTTTAAGGGTTAAAAATGTTTATCAGTTTGTTTATTCACAGGAAAAAAAGTCTTGATGGTCTGAGTTATATTTTATTATCTTTCATTTGGATTCCTGAAATAACAAAATTTATCAGTTTGCAATGCATGTGTGCATGCAGTCTAGTCAATTACATATAATAAAATAAGATGGGTCTTGAACACTACTTGGATTTTATAAATTCTTTATAATTATTATGTGAAGAACCGTTCACAGGAAACACACTTATAATATGCGATTATTGAAACTCTAGTCAGCCTGTGCATTACCATTGTCTGATCACAGTCTGCTAACTATGCTGCCTACAATCCAATCGAAGGCTCAAATGAATGTTGTGATTATATTAAGGGACATACAATTGTTGTTTTTCTGTCTTTCTATTAAGCCTATTGTAATCTAGTTCGTCTATGGCGTGGTTCAAAATTTTAAGAGCTCATAACTTCCACATCTTATGATGGATTAAGTTCATATTCGGTATGATAGACATTAGTCCAAAGTTTTATGCATTTTATCCCCAGCCACCACCACCCCCTACCTGACGTTGACTTATCACGGACTTAGAATTTGTATGCTTAAGTTTTGCATTAAAGCTTTTAGGACCACACTATTTCCAAACCATTGGCTGGATTTTGTTCATATATACGTAGTATAATGATTGATATTGATCCAATATTTTATGCAGTACCACTCCACCTCTTTACATGACCTGATGGTCAAGTTTATAAACTTAGAATGTTTTGTTTAAATTTGTATTAAACATTTAGGACCTCAATATTTGCAATCCATTGGATGGATTTTGTTCATATATAGTATGATTACAGATATTGGTCCAAACGTTTACACAGTACAATCCCCACCCACCTACCTGACCTCAAGGTCAAGGTCACATTCATGATTAAATTTTCCATTAAATTTTTAGGTCCACATTATTTCCAGTTCGTTGTATGTATATTGTTCATTTATAGTAAGATGAAAGATATTAATCCAAACTTTTATGCAGTTTCATCCCCATCCCACTACGTAACTTCAAGGTCAAGGTCAGACTTAGAATTTTTATGTTTATCTTTTGCGTTAAAGCTTTTAGGACCACATTATTTCCAAACCATTGGCTGGGTTTCGTCATATAAAGTTCAAAGATAGATACTGGTCCAAACTTTTACGCAGTGCCATCCCCACTCCCTACGTGACCTCAAGGTCAAGGTCAGAGACTTAGAATTTTTATGTTTAAGTTTTGCGTTAAACTTTTAGGGCCACAGTATTTCCAATCGATCAGATGGATTTTGTTCATACATGTATATGGTAAGATGATAGATATTGGTCCAATATTTAACGCAGTCATCACCATCCACCTACCTGCCCTCAAGGTCAATTTATTAACGGCCCAAACTTAGAATTTTTTATGTTTAAGTTTTGCATTAAAGTTCTTAGGACCACATTATTCTCAGTCCTTTGGGTGTATTTTGTTCGTATTAATATGATGAAAGATACTGGTCCTAAATTTTATGCAGTGCCATCCCCATCAACCTACCTGACCCCAAGGTCAGGGTCACAGACTTAGAACTTTTATGTTTGTTTTACTTTTACGTTTTATGGAGCACATTATTTCCAAACTATTGGATGGATTACACGCTCATATATAATCTGACAATAGATATTAGTCCAAAATTTTACACAGTACCATCTCCACTCCTTTATATAACCTCAAGGTCAAGGTCATGGACTTAGAACTTTTATTTTAACGTTTTAAATTAAAGTTTTTAGGTCGTCAGTATTTACAAACCTTGCAATGGATTTGGTTTATACCTGATATGAAGATATATTTTGGTCGAAAATGCTATGCAGTACAATTTTGTATAGAAGGCACATTGTTTAGTTTCGTTTACTGGATGTGTAGGTGGATCTGTCCTGGCTGGAGAATAGTGCATATTTTCAATCCTTAATGTGCCATGCAAACTTATAGCAGGGGACATTCACGATTCACTTAAACATCTTCTCCTCTGAAACTGTTGGGCCGATTTTGCTAAAACTTCACTGAAAGCATTCTCTCAATAATCTTCTCCTCAAAATCGTCTGAAAAGATTTCAATGACATTTTACAGGGATGTTGTTTGGGCGACAAACATCTTGACATTCATAATAACATCCTTGACAAATGAAATTGGAAAGACTCTACGTTTAATTATCCTGCAGCTGGACATGTCACTACAAGAAATCTTAAAATCATTTCAGATTAAAAAATTCATTAAATAGTTTCTAAGGGCCCAAAATAAGTCCTATTCGTATAGATTTTATTAAATGTAGGGTAGAAATAGCTTCTGCATTGAACGGTTTTGGTAATCGATGGTGCTTTAAAGGAATAGAAATGTTATCCATAAACGGATCAAATTTTATTCCAAAAATAATAATTTATTACCACCTAAACCTAAATCTACTTTCCGACATCTGACGCAGGGCATTCAAGAATTTCATAGAAAGCTTGCTTTGAGTCCAGCTAACAAGGCCGCAAACAAAGTTGTCATTATTTTACAGTTACATTATACTGATACATGAAGACTTAAATAGGAACTGAACGGCACCAAGGCATAACAAGGGGCCTATGGGCCCCAACACTCACCTGAGTTAAGTGCTGTAAGTAAATCAGGTCATTTACTCATGATTCTCTATCAGCCTGTCAAGTTTCAAGGTAATGTCTTAAACAGTTTTTGAGATATCTTGCTTACAAGGTTAAAATGCTTAAATTTTCAAAGGACCATATTAAGTCAAAAAAGGGGGATAAGATGAACATTTCTATGAAATCATTTTGAAATCAGGCCACTGGCCAAGGAGGATATGTCGTTTAATGGTGTTTTTCTGTGCTTTTTTTTTTTTTTTTTTTTTTTTTTATTTGTTTTTGTTTTTCTATTTTTAGCTCTGGTGGCCATTTTGTTTAGCCGAGCGGAGCTATTTTAACAATTTTGGTAAAGGGCCATAAGAGAAACTCTTCTCTGAAATCACTTTGAAATCAGGCCACTGGCCGCGCAGGAGATGTCTTTTAAAGTTTTTTTTTTCTGTTTATAGCTCTGGTCGCCATTTTGTTCAGCCAAGGATCTGTGCAAATATTTTGAAATCGGGCCATTGGTCAAGAACGAGGTGTCGTTTGAAGATTTTCTATTTGTAGCTCTGGCGACCATCTTGTTCAGTGGATTGGAACCATTGAGGCCATCTTGGAATTCCGATCAACAAAATTTTAGCTTGTTTCGATTCCGTTGTTACAGAGCAAGTTTTGGCTCAAAGCGACCACATCACGAAAACATGCCTATATGATATTGACCCCCTTAAACCCCACTTTTATACAGTAAAACTGGGGTTTACGGGGGTATACGTAATTTTTCTTATTTCTGCTCAAAAACATAGATTGTGGGTATTCGTTAGAACCGCCTTGGCGAGGCGGTTCTAACGAGTACCCACAATCTATGTTTTGAGCAAAAATATCAAAATTAATATCAGAGATTTTTATCTGAAAAATTTCAGTTTTTGGAAGTGAAATTTTCTATATATTTGAATAGGCGTGTTTTCGTAATGAAAAGTTTGGGATGAGATGCCGAAAATTGATTTTCAAGATGGTGGCTGTGGCGGTCATCTTGGATTTTCTATCGGCTCATTAAGCTATTTTGTGTCTACTAGGCACCCTAATGCTCATCATCAAGATTCAATTCAACTGGATTATAAAGGAGATGTCCAAAAATTGAATTCTCAACATTTTTCCACATAAACATGTATATGGCCCATACAAATGCATGGGGAAGCAAATTTAACCTTGCCGTAAAAAGGTCAAACGTCAACATAGGACCATCAGTTTTAGCAATTTTGGTAGATCTCCTGTCCGCCATAATTTGTGCAAAGATTATTTGTGTATAATTTGTCCAGGGCTTATTTGGTTCTGGAGAAGAAGATTTTAAAGGTTTTTACCATATATGGGCCTGGCAGCCATTTTGATCAATGGACGACGACCATTTTAGCAATCTTTTGTTCTCCTGCCCCAAGGAGGCTCCAAATGAAATTTGAGCAACACTGACCCAGAAGCTTCAGAGGTGAAGTCATCTGAAATAATCAACATTTTTCCATACAAATATACGGGGCTCATACATACGGAAGCAAACTTGATTGATTGATTGATTGTGTTGGGGTTTAACGACACGTCAACCCTTGTGGGTCATTTTGTGTCGTCTCCCAGAGAAAGGGAGAAAAGAGATACAAGGATAGTAGAAGAGATGAAAGAGAGGAACAGGGAAGAAAGAGGAACAGGAATGAAAGGGAAGAAACAGAAGAAATAAAAACATTCCCCCTCTACCTTTACCTACTTCAACGATAGCAGGCCTTGCCCAACTGTAAGCCAATATCAGTTGGACGCCCCGGTGACACAAGATACATGACACCTTCGCACCACCCGACCACCCCGAAGCAAACTTGACCTCGCCGTAAAAAGGTCAAACGTCAATGTACGACTATCATTTTAGCAACTTTGGTAGACCTCCTGTACCCGATGATTTGTGCAAATATTCAGCATGAAGGCATCCTCTGTTCTGGAGAAGAAGATTTTGGAAGGTTTTTACCATTTATGGTCATGGCGGCAACCTTGGTCAGTGGACGGCAACCATTTTAGCAGCCTTTCATTCCCCTGCCCCAGGGAGGCTTCAAATGAAATTTGAGAAAGAGGCTCCAGAGGAGGTCATTTGAAATTCTCAACATTTTTCCCATACAAATGCATAGGGAAGCAAATTTGACCTTGCCGTAAAAAAGTCAAATGTCATCGTACAACCAATATTTTAAAAACTTCTGTAGACCTTTCCTCCCCGATGATTTATGCAAAGATTCAGCCATAATGTTTTCTTGGATTTGGAGAAGAATATTTTTAAAGGTTTTTACCATATATGTGCGTGACGGCCATCTTGGTCAATGTACCGCGACCATTTTAGCAATCTTTCGTCCCCCCAATCTAAGAAGGCTCCATATGAAATTAAGCATTTATTGGCTCAGCGGTTTCAGAGGAGAAATCATTTGAAAATGTTAACGGATGGACGCACGGCCGGATGGACAACAGACCAAAAGTGATCACTATAGCTCATCCAGAGCATAGCTCAGGTGAGCTAAAAAGAGACTTCAGAAGAAGAGAAGTCAGTTGTCTTTGGCCACTGCAACCATTTAGCCCTGAAGTTTTCTGTTAGTTGATGAACAACAAGACAAGCTTCTTACGATATATTGGTTACCTAAGTGTCATAAAAACATTAAAGCAGAGTTTAATGCTAATTCAAGTTCTTGTACCTCTGCTGAACTTTCTAAACTATAAACTTCTTGCCTCACTGCTATTTAAACTCGTTGTGCGTTCAGTTTTTCAGCATATGTTTTTTCTACGTTTTATACAACTTTGCCCCATAATTTAATCAAAGAAAGTTTCAGAATTAATTGAGAGTATTTTCTTCTGATGACCACAAACGGTTTAAACTTTGGTCTTGTCAAAATGTTTGTGACGCATTATCATACCGTTTAGACAACGTTTCATTAGATTTAGCACTAAGTTACACAGACAAATTGTGGGAATTCCGATGGGTATCAATTGCGCTCCTCTTGTAGCAGATTTGTTTTTGTTTTGTTATGAAAGAGATTTAATGATGTCTCTTCCAGATGATCATACACGCTGATATTATTGAAGCTTTTCACTCAACTCCAAGATACTCGGACGACCTTTTGAATATCGACAATTCTTACTTCGAAGGAACGGTCACTCAAATTTATCGTACTGAACTGCATTTGAAAAAAAAAAAATTCTATTGATACCGAAGCCCCATTTTCAGATTTATAAATTTCTAACAGTTTTGTTTAATCGAAAATGTATTACAAACGCTTTGATTTTGATTTTGACATTGTTAATTTCCTGTTTTTGGATGGTGGTGTTCCTCGTGTCCCTTCTTAGGTATTGTGTTTACGTTTTTTCTCAACTTATTTGATTTGCAAGAGCGTCTAGTCATTTGTCTGACTTCAATGTTTGTAACTAAATTTTGACCGCCAAATTTCTCCACCAGGTGTATCGGTATCATAAACTTCGGAAAACTTTCTTTTCTAAGTTCTATCGTCAATACTACGAATTGGTCTCGATCCGTGTTGATTGGTGTAGAAACATTGCTGCTAATGGGTAGAACATTTTTGCCTAATATACGGCGATAGCACATACTTCAAAAGACATAGACTCTACATACGTACGTAATATATATGAATGGGAACTTGGGACTGGGGGGTAGTGGGTGTTGGGGTCATATTTTTATAACAGCCTTTACATTATGCATTCAATTTTGAGAAGGATACTTCAAGTCAGATATACCAGACACGCGTATTCACTGTATTCATTTAACCGTAATTTCCAATCAGTGTTGTGTTCTCGTCATTCTGATGCAAGAAACATATCCCGACAGGAAAGGTAACAAAATGTAATTTCCATCATTTTGAACAAGGTATTAATTTAGATGTTTTTGGGGTGGGGTAAACAGGACTGAACGATCTCCCCATAAAGCATAAAGCATACATTTTCCTTACAGCTATGATTCAAACATCGGGCCACCTGAATATGCAAAAACAAATGAATATTGTTATTTCTGTATTCTGGTCTTCAACACCTGAGCCAATTTGGGAAAATTCTCACCTAACTGCAATATCTCCTGTAAATATTGACAGGCAAACATTTTGCCGGGACTGGAAAGTCAGTTCGACCCAAACGTGGTATTCGAGCCTACTGAGTTCGAGCAAGTGAAGTTCGACTATATATATATATATATATATATATATATATATATATATATATATATATATATATATATATATATATATATATATATATATATATATATATATATAGGGAGGAATATGAAAAATACCACTGGGCTGAGTGAGATTCAAACCCACGCCGGCTACGACGGCAGCGTCTAGTCCTTCAGAGTCAGGAGACATATAAATATATATGCTGTTTAGTTATACATTATAAATTGGATTCAGATAAAACATTTTACCATTTTTATATCTAATAAGTTTGTATCAACTATGCCTATATGCAAACAAAAAAGGCCAATACCAGCATGCGTTTTCGCAAAAGAAGAAATCTAGGATCTCTCCTTGCCCACAGATCACATCCCAAGAGGCTGATTAGATAGCGCGCATGTTCAGAGGTTGCATACATAGGATTATGCAGTATTTCAATAAGTGAAATGGCCAACATCAAGTGAAAAGATGTTTTTTGAGCATTTTATACATACAGCCTGATAGGAGATTAGCTTGCAGATCCACACAGCCTGATCAGGGTTTTGTTGTGCAGATATATAAAAAAGTAATACGGAGCCTAGCACTTTTCTATAGGCACATATAACATTTAGCTAGGTTCTGACCCTCACAATATACACTGACTTCGGAATCCAGGTCTCAAATGAAAGTTTATCAGCATATTTTGGTACTTTTGTGCCCTTGAATATACATGTATATACCCTCGGTTTAATGGAAATATAATAACAACAACAATAATAATGATACTACTACTAATAGTAATAATAATAATAATGATAATAATACTGCTACTACTACTACTACTAGTAATAATGATAATATTTATAATGATTAAAATAATTAAAACCAGATCAAGTAACAATTATCCTGAAATGTCTTTCTGTTATCTTTAGAAGTTTCTTTCTTTTTTTTTCTTTCGATTTGACCGGAAAATGAGTACAAGTTGACCAAAATGTGAGCGAGTTGACTTAAGTACCAATTGACTTCTCACCCTCCTCCTACAGCCCTGGGTCAATTTCAATCAAACTTCACAGGAATGTTGTCTAGGTGACTCTCTAATAAAATAAATAAACAGTTCTGCCTCAATGAAAAAGATGGCCAGTATGGCTGCGATCTTGAAAATCTATTTTGAACTTCTCCTGAAACGAAAGGCCAGCTGATCCGAAACTTCGTTGGAAGTATCGAGATTACTTGTTCAAATTACAGCCTCTTCCTTTTGTTTTTCAGGAAAATAAGACTTGATTAATTTCAAAAGAATTGTGTGCTTAATGCTAGGCTTAATGCCAAGCCTTAATTTCTCTTAGAAATTAAAACAATCATCTGCTGCAGTTGTTATTGGCGCTTTGATTTAGGCTATCGCAATGAAATAATGAAATACAGTCGGATGAACGAACAGGATACTACTGACGAACAGGCGGATGGACACATTGATTTCCAATGTGGAAGCATGATACCCCGCCACTACAGTGTGACAATGTATCACAAATGATGCTTATCTGGGTCTTCACTGTTTTCAAAGGCTACCTCATTTTTTTTTTTTTTTTTTAAACAAGCATAATATTCACCATGCTAATTCTGCACATTATGCCAGCATCAACAATGAACAAATCTGGCCAGACATGTTTATACAAAATCTTCTGGTTACTCTTAAGCACGTATTATAAAAAATCTCAGCTAGTTTGGAAACTGTGTTGGTTTATGTTTGCTTAAATAATAATATAACCATTAGCTGTCAAAATTAATTAGTTTTAAGAGGATGGAGCTCCAGTCAGCTGGTTAGTAAAAATCTACTGAAATTTGTCATTATGGATAGGATTAATTTGTGTTTTATCACTTTATTTATATATTTATGTTTTGATAGCTTTTCAAAAAAATACAACACTGTTGTTTTTTCTTGCATTGTGATACAAGAAAAAAAAAAAAAAAAAAAAAGAAATATAAAATTGAAAGTTTTTTGTAATTTATTTATTTATTTATTTTCTAAAGTAAATAAGAAAAAAAAAAGTACAAGCAAAGTCCAGGGAGTGCCACAATCACAAACCGCAGCCCTTCCCAGACCCAAAGAGGAAGAGGAAACCGACAAATCTAAACAAGCACAAACCGAACAAACGTACGAAAAGCATAAGATTAGCTCTCTCTTCCCGAAGCGAGGTAATCGTGATACTAAAAGGACTGAAAAACACAAGAACAAAAAGACACACGGAAAGACATACAACAAATCGCCTTGTACAATAAACCACAAAGCAACAAGGAGTAAAACACCGGGACCACCGCCTTAGAACGGTCGGTAGAGCAAAAAAAAAAAAAAAGTAAGAGAAAAGTCCAGGGAGTGCCACAATCACAAACCGCAGCCCTTCCCAGACCCCAAGATGAAGAGGAAACCGACAAATCTAAACAAGCACAAACCGAACAAACGTACGAAAAGCACTAAGATTAGCTCTCTCTTCCCCAAGCGAGGTAATCGCAATACTAAAAGGACTGAAAAACACAAGAACAAAATGACACACGGAAAGACATACAACAAATCGCCTCGTAGAATAAACCACAAAGCAACAAAGAGTAAGACTAACACCGGGACCACCGCCTTAGAACGGTCGGTAGAGCAAACCACCGGGGGGTTTAAAGCACTTTTACAGCTAGCTAACTTCACCCTGGGTCCCGATGCTACTCTTAATACATAAATACATAAATATTCGGTTCGCATAAAGGCTCCCAACTCAGTCAATGCATCAAAGCGAAAACATAAAAATCAAATTAATCACTATAATAAACAAAGACGAGTACTCATGGCTAATTCTACTGTTAGAAGAACACTTCACGAACTGAATTCTTATTCTACTGATGCAGCACTATATAATAAATCTGGTAGGAAATTTAAAAAAAAAATAATTGTATCCAAAAATGTGAATATTTATTTTCTGCAATCACACAAACCGAATTTTCTAGAACAGTTATTTCTACAAACTTGTCTGTATGTTTAGCGAAGCTTCAGATCAGCCTGCGCATCTGTACAGTCTGATCAGTCTTCACCACATACTCTATGATATACTGCTTCTTCGTCAAAATAGCGCAGGCTGATTCGAGTCTTCACTCAGCGAACATATTATTTTGCAGAAATTAATGTGGTTTGTTTCTTTAGTACCTGTCAAAAACTGTGGAATTCTGTTTCCGTTGTATATTGCATTTTTATGACAAACATGTTTTCCAGTACTTTCAGTAATCATTTATTATTTGCTAACAGCAGAAGGGCATTATTATTATGATACACTGAACTGCTGGGAAAAAAAGAAGAATAATGAAATATTTTTTCTTATTTTTCCCAGAAAATAGAATTTGACATTTCATGCAAATTGCATCGCATGGAGACTCTTCGCATGAAATGTAAAATCCTATTTTACGGGAAGAATAAGAAAAATCTGATTAATTTGTCGTCTGCTGAATCCACCCATAGCGTGGTGAGTAATAATTCTCAAATGTCTGTGCGAAAAAAAAGTATTAGGCTTTTCCTGAGCAATGGATTTATCTCTTTCACCCTTTCCAGTGATTATCTTTTGACGAAGCTACTAAACTAGTGCTACTGGAAATTGATGCAAATAAGAAACAGATAAAGAGGGCATTTGACGACATAGAGGCATAAGTGCATAAAAAATGTTGTGGATATTCATTAGAGCTGCTTTGGTGAGGCGGTTCTGATGAATAACAACCAGCTATATTTAATTGAATAAATAAAAAAACCCATCAAATATCACCAAATAACCCACCGTACGTACCTGTTTCTCTGTCTTCATCATAAATTTTGCTTATATCAAATCTAATTTCCCCTTATCAGGCCCATACCTATAAGGGTGGCTAAAGTCACCAAGGATTTCTTATCTCTATCTGCGTATTGGTCATTACCATCTAAAATGTGTCTTTAAGTCGGCGCAAGAGGGCGTATGCAGTCTTGCAAACTACAATGTTGTATATGAAGAGACTCTTTGTTCTTTGTTTCCAAAGGCAGTCCTTTTTTACTTTTATTATCTTCTTCTCTGACACAATTATGCCCACAGCTTAAGTATTTAGTATATAGCAAAGTTTAGTGGCCCGCAGCTTATATATTTAATATGTAGCAATGTTTAGTGGTCCCGTACATAAATCTTGCCAATCAAGCTCCTGGGGTCCAAACTGGCCATGCCCTGGGCAATCCTTTTTGACTTTTATTATCTTCTTCTCTGAAACCATCAGGCTCACAGCTTGTGTATTTAGTATATAGCAATGTTAGTGGTCACCTACATAAATCCTGCCAATCAAGCCCCTGGGGTCCAAACTGGCCATGCCCCGGGGGTCATTAGCTCCCACAGACTTATAATGAAAAAAAACAAACAAAAAAAAAACAAACAAAACAACAACAACAAAAAAAAAAAACACTTAAAAACTTCTTCTCTGAAACTATGAGGCCCACAGCTTATATATTTAGTATGTTGGAATGTTTGGTGGTCTCCTACATATATCCTGCCAACCATGCCCCTTGGCTATGAGCCAGGGGGTCATTAGCTTCCATGGACTTATAATGGGAACAAATTAAAAAAAAATCTTCTTCTCTGAAACCATGAAGCTCACAGCTTATATATTTAGTATGGAGCAATGTTTAGTGGTCCCCTACATAAATTCTGCCAACCATGCTCCTGCGGTCTAAATTGGCCATGCTCTTGGGGTTATTAACTCCCATAGACGTATAATGGAAAAAAAAACTTAAAAAATCTTCTTCTCTATAACTATGAGGCCCACAGCTTATATATTTAATATGTAGCAATGTTTAGTGGTCCCGTACATAAATCCTGCCAATCTAGCTCCTGGGGTCCAAACTGGCCATTTCCTGGGGTCATTAGCTCCCATAGACTTATAATGGAAAAAAAATCTTCTTCTCTGAAACCACGAGGCCCACAGCTTATATATTTAGTTTGAAGCAATATTTAGAGGTCCCATACATAAAACCTGTCAATCAAGACCCTAGGGCCCAAACTGGCCATGCCCCAGGGGCTCATTTGTTTATATAGAAATATATAGCGAAAGAACCTTAAACAATCGTCTTCTCTGAAGCCATGAGACCCTGAGCTAACATATTTTGTATGTAGCAATGTTTAGTGATCTCCTAATAAATCCTGCGAACTATACCCCTGGGGTCTAAAGTGGTCACGCCCTGGTGGTCATTAGCTGCTTATGATGAGAAAAAACTAAAAAAAAAATCTTCTCTGAAACCATAAGACCCACAGCTTATTTATTATATTTAGTACGTAGCAATATTTAGTGGTCACCTACATAAATCCTACTAAACATGTTCCTGAAATCCAAATTGGCCATGCCCTTGGGGTTATTTATTAATATAGAGCTATAGCGCTACAACTTAAAGAAAAAACTTCTCTGAAAAAAAAGGGTAAGAGAAAAGTGCAGGGAGTGCCACAATCACAAACCACAGCCCTTCCCAGACACCAAGAGGAAAAGGACACCGACAAATCCAAACAAGCACAAATCGAACAAACGTACGAAAAGCACTAAGATTAGCTCTCTCTTCCCCAAACGAGGTAATCGCAGTGCTAAAAGGACTGAAAAAACACAAGAACAAAATGACACAAGGTAAGACATAAAAAAAATCGCCTCGTAGAATAAACCACAAAGCAACAAAGAGTAAGACTAACACCGGGACCAGCGCCTTAGAACGGTCAGTAGAGTAAACCACCGCGGGGTTCAAAGCACTTTTACAGCTAGCCAACTTCACCCTGGGTCCCGATGCTACTCTTAATACATAAAAATTCGGTTCGCACAAAGGCTCCAAACTCAGTCAATGCATCAAAGCGAACACATAAAAATCAAATTAATCACTATAATAAACAAAGACGAGTACTCATAGCTAACTCTACTGTATGCCAGAGTAAATGAAAACCAATAGCTGAACCACATATTGTCAAGCCCCAACCCACTGGTTAAAGTTTTACGAAGAGACCGTCATTGAGTCTGAGGCCCGAACCGCCGTCGTGCAATTAAAGAGTGAAGCATAGCCATCAACATGATTGGGTTGACAGTTAGGCATACCATAGGGCCCTAAGCACGTGCGATCATCATGAATCTTGCTCAAAATGTTTGTCTTGATGATTTCTTGGTCAAGTTTGAACCTGGGTCACGTATGATCTAGATTTCACGGTCCAGTGACTTTCTTAAGTTTTTTTTTTATTTAGGTCAGTTTCTCATACAACAGTGATTCTTGGCACTTGCAGACATCTTAGCATGGCCTCTTGAATGCAGTAATCTATATTTGACCTTGACCTATATTTAACGGTCTACTGACTTTGTTAAGCTTTTGCATTTAGGTCAGTTTCTCAGTAATTAATGGTCCTACAGCCAGTGATACTTAGCACATGCATACATCTTAGCATGGCCTCTAGAGTGCAGTCATTCATATTTGACCTTGGTCTATATTTCATAGTCCATTAGGCATGCTACATTGTCTTACTTCTTAACATAATCATCTTGAATCTTGGTCAGAATGTAAGCCTTGATCATTTATGGGTCATGTTTTCTAAGTGCTATTATACTCATGTGAGCGTTACAGGGCCATCGTGGCCCACTTGTTTATCAACTTGTTTTCACTTTTTTACATAGTTTTTTACAGGCCAAATTAGTATTGGAACAAATAAGTTGTCGGCGCAACTCCTCCTAGAATGTTCAACGCTCATTTTGAAACTATGCATATTTGTTCTACAGCGTTTGAAGATGTGCGTGTGGTTTTGGTTTCTGTACAGGTACATGTATTATTTGTTTTTGGTAATCTATTATTGAAAGTGTATTTTACACATATACACTGTTAAGTACATAAGACCAAATAAGGCGCTATTTTTCATCCAAAAAGAACCAATATCCTCCCATTTCCGCACAAAAAAAAAATAAAAAAAAAATAAAAAATAAAAAAAAAAAAATAAAAAACGCCGTAGGGGCTCATTTGAAGCGCCCCGCCGAGGCGCTTCCAATGTGCACACACCCATAACACAATCCCTCGCGCAGAAATCAGACAAATAATATGAGGGTACCCCTCTTATCTGGAGTTATGTTTGTATACTGTTTATGTCTGATAAAAAGACACCGGCAAATGCGCTTTTTAAAATAGTTCTGATCAACATCCAACAAAGTATCCCGCATCAGTGAAATCTAGAACTTTATCTTTTATCAGCTTGCGCAGAAATGTATAAAGCGTAAATAACAAAACAAATATAGACAAACAAGATGCACGGAAATATCTTTATTTAAGTTTATTTAACATTACGAAAACAAGCCTATTCAAATATATTGAAAATTTTACCACCCAAAAAATGAAAATTTTCAGATAAAAATTTTTGATATTTTTCATATTTCTGCTCAAAACATAGATTGTGGGTACTCGTTAGAACCGCCTCGCCGACGCGGTTCTGACAAATACCCACAATCTATGTTTTGAGCTGAAAACATAGATTGTGGGTACTCGCCGAGGCGGTTCTAACGAATACCCACAATCTATGTTTTGAGCAAAAATAAGAAAAATAATGTACACCCCTGTAAACCCCAGTTTTACCATATAAAAGTGGGGTTTAAGTGGGGTCAAAATTATATAGGCATGTTTTCGTGATGAAACAACACTGCCATGGATTTATTCAAAACAATACTGGATTATTATGAACCAAAAAAGATTTATACCGGATCTTTCATATACCATCTCACAGTACTTTATTTCATGTTTTTTTTTTAATAGCAGTAAGACAAATAATTCATAATTTTGAGAGTTTAGTCGTTGTGTATTTATTTTAACTATCAAAACAAACCCTTCAAACGAGTTGTAACCAATTGTTAATAGTAAAGCATTTTGATTGGCTACAATGAGCGATCAAACAATGACATTTCTCTCAAACTGTATCTGCCGGCAACCATTACGAAAACACGCCTATTCAAATCTATTGAAAACTTTACAACCAAAGAAAAGGAAAATTTTCAGATAAAAAATTCTGATATTTTTCATTATTCTGCTCAAAACATAGATTGTGGGTACTCGTTAGAACCGCCTCCCCGAGGCGGTTCTAACGAGTACCCATAATCTATGTTTTTGAGCAGAAATAAGAAAAATAACTTATACCCCTGCAAACCCCGGTTTTACTATATAAAAGTGGGGTTTAAAGGGGTCAAAATTATATAGGCGTGTTTTCGTGATGAGCCTACTATTTTTATATAGTTGCGGTCATGGTACCTAAGCCATAATCCAAACTCATAAATCCGAAAACGAATGACGAATTAGAATGTTCAAAGCACACAATTTTTAACAAAATATGACTGTTTTAGTTTCAAACAATTTACAAAGTCATGCCTTGTCGACGTAAATCATTCTTCGCGTTTGCTTAAATTAAGGTCTCTCTTAGGATTATTTCTGATAGCCTACGCATAATTTGAGTACGGAAATCAATTTACATTTAATTTAATGTCTTTCTATATGAATATTGAGATGGTGCTTTGTTTTTATTCATGTATGTAACAGAGGTACTAAACTGACTTTCAAAAAATCATACAACCTTTTACTCTCAATATCAATTTGTCACGTCCCTGTTTTATCTTGAATATATTTTTATATGTGCATAGCATAAAAATCTGCCGGCCTCGGTGGCTCAGTTGGATGCGCCGTCCGACTGGAGACCAGGAGGTCGCGGGTTCAACCCCAGCCGAGGTCGGCAACATTCTTTCGTGGAGATTGATCATGAAATATTTTCTACGGTCATTCTCTCCCTTCCGCTGATTCAAGAAGGACAGTGTCAGTTTCTGGCGAAAGAATGTGCACAATATTGGTTAACTGTTTAGTCCTAAGCCTGCCCAGTAAACGTGTGGCTAGGTAAACTGACCGCGCTCGACATGATCCCATTGGGTTGACTGGGCCGTAAAACCTCAACACAAACAAAGCATAAAAAGAAGTTTGTTTTGATTTTTATTAATCAGGTTAGATTATTTGCATTTGTAACTCATCACGAAAACACACCTATTATAATTTTGACCCCTTAAACCCCACTTTATACAGTAAAACTGGGGTTTACAGGGGTATACATTAATTTTCTTATTTCTGCTCAAAAACATAGATTGTGGGTACTCGTTAGAACCGCCTTGCCAAGGCGGTTCTAACGAGTGCCCACAATCTATGTTTTGAGCAGGAATATAAAAACTATCAGAACTTTTTTTTATCTGAAAATTGTCCGTTTTTGGTTGTAAAATTTTCAATATACTTGAATAGGCGTGTTTTCGTAATGTGAAGTGCTGATTATGACGCCTGTTTTACTTTTTAGGAAAGAAGGTACACTTCAGCTTTCAAGTTACGGTATTATGATAATCACGAGGTATGTATGGTGAGGACGTATTTGATTATTTACTTCTATAATTTGAACGGTTATCAGAACATTTTATAGTCCGATGATCAATATCTTTACTGTTCTGGGATTGATTTTTGTCCCAAGGCTATCTTTTGAATGAGGAGACAATTTTCTTTTGTAATTTTGCAGTCTTGTTGCGTTCCGAGAGAAAAATGTTTTTTGTTTCATATTTTGAGCAGTGGCTATGTAAGATTTTGCACCGTTCGGACAATCGAACAGGTTATTTTAGATCTTTAACGTCACGGGTCTCTTGTGAATGTTATTTTTTTTTATCTTGAAAATTACGGGTTTCTTGTGGACACGTGTATCAAAACGTGTCACATTACTATAAAGGTTCCCCGGTTGAATAGATCTGTACACACTTCAATATTTTCATTCAAGACGTTATGTTGTGCTGTATTTCGGGGATCTGACATAGTAAGTCGATAATGTATTTAATTTTATTCTTGCAATATTCTTGCTTGTCTTTACCGCAGTTAAGATTCGAGTAGCTAAATATATTGCTTTTAAACAGCTACTACGTTGTGATTCATATAGGATTCGTTCTTACTAGCCCCGACATGATGTGTAGATCTTAATAGATAGTGAAACATGATCAGTTCCTTAGACCTTGATCAGATGTGCAAGCCGTGTATGTAGACCCTGATCAAAAATATGCAGACCGCAACCGTATATGTAGACCCTGATCTGATGTGTACACTTTGGTTATGTGTGTAGACCCTGATCAGACGAATAAGCCGTGTCGGGTGTGTAGATTCTAACCAGACGTGAAAATTTAATTTGGTCGATTCTATAGATCCTAGTCAGTTAGGTGAGCCTGATCGGTTCTGTAGACCCTGATCAGAATGCAGACGTTAATATTCTTACATGGGTAGAGAGATAAATGGATCAGAGCAAAGGTAACGTATTCTAACGTAACATATTCTGATCTGACATGTACACAATTTTAATGTTCATGATTACCAGACATATACGCTTGATTGTACGACACTATTGGGCGTCATGTTAACTGCACATACATTCATTACACAAAAACACACTTGTATTTCTAATACTTTAAACAATGCTTTGTCGATTACACGTGTGATAATGACCTTAGACACCTATACAGAGATTCTTTTAATTTGATTATATGCAAGTCTGTTTTCTGGAGTTTTATAATGTGAAATGGCTCAAAAAAGAAAGGAAGACAATGATCAGGAATCGATACAATTATCCCACACCTCCCATCAGAGACATCAAAGGGAAAAAAACACAAACACGAAATAACTGGACTATTGGAAACATCACTAGCAGAAAGCCAAACGGACAGTTACTTTCCTACAAAGTGGCAAAATGGCTATCCAAAACAAAAAGATGTAAGCGACACACACATTCAAAGACAACCTAAAAAAAAATTAACCATGACAGAAGAACCGCCTTGGAACGGTCAGTGAAAAGTATTTCACTGGGGTGTGGGGATGGGGGTGGGGGGGAGGGGGGCTTAAATCGATTTTACGTGGCCACAATCCTCGTCTTTACTTCTGCCGCGGTGTAGACACATAATTTGTTCAGTCCGCATGAAGGCTTCCTAGTGCTACATCTCCGAGAACACAAAAAGTCAACAAATTACAGAGATGAAACAACGATGACAGCACGAAACAACTGAAATGCTAGAGCAAATGAAAACCAACAGTAAGACTCCGGTGGGCCCGACCAAAGATAGAATATCAAGTACTAACCAACATTACCCAAAATTAATTTTCAAGTAAGCCTTAACGCTGGAACCATCATAGAATCTGAGGCCTAACCCGCCGGCGTGCAATTAAAGAGGGACGCAAAGTTATTAACCGTGATTGGGTTAACAACCATGCATGCAGTCTGTCGTATAACATTTATGTTGTACCCTAGCAGCAAGGAGTCATGTTTGAGGCTATGACGATGGCATGTTAATATTGTACCTAATGATTACATGGGGACGATGTGTTATCGTGTAATCATTGTGGTGTAATGGCTGTTATAATTTATTGTAGCCTTTTGCGTCCTAAAGGATTCTTACAGTGGAAGACACATGGGTTCTTCCTGTAAGAATGTGTAATTGTCAAGATGCCATTCCTCCGATTTAAGGAGACATCATAATTGATGTGTTAGTCAGATATGTCCTGACTGTATGTCTGTCTGTGTTGAGTATATGTACACTATTATATATCATTAACAGCGTCCCTGTGGTTTTTGGATCTGATTTTGCTATATAATAATCAATTGCAACGGACTTGTTGAATTATAACATTTGGCGTATACACTCTGTAAACATAGTAAAAATTAATAAGGCCATATCTTGTAATGTTTGATATCGAGATTTCTAGGACATGATACTTATTTAATGGCTCGTATACGTATCTGTATACGTCACTATATAGCTGCATCTGTACGATTTGAAGACTATACAAGTGGAATTCCTTAAAGTACAGAATGATACCCGATGTATTTTAAGATGCATTTGGCGGCTTAGCCCCGGCTTAGCCCCAAACTATACCAGTACTACATACCAGAGAGACGAATTCACCAGTTAAAAGATACGTTTATTTCTATTGTAATTAACAAAGACGCTAGCGACCAAGGAACATCTGGGACATACAACCTCCGATGAAATGTTGAAAATTAATTTATAGTTGTTTTTCTTTTTGTTTATTTTTTAAATACATACTTGTTTTTATTTATAAAGTGTAATGTTTGTTCCTCTGATTGCTGGTGATCACGTTAAGTCCATCGTCATCGGCCCAACGCTCGTCCATTTACGTGACACAATTACTTATTTTAACAGATCAGGAATCTGGAGTACGGTTTTCGCAAAGTTTTGTGTCTCTAGTTTGAGGTTGTACTGGATACAAAAAACATAAAATCACATGCATACTTAAGTTCACAACATAAAGCATTAAATGACAGATAATGATTTATCGGCCGCAGATTTAAGATATGCAATATACAGAATATGCAGACTGTTTGTATAACAACATCTATAAAAACTATATATATATATATATATATATATATACTGAAAGGAAAAAGAAACGCAGGGTAAATTTTATTCCTAAATTTCATTCAAGTTTGAAAAAGTTTGTTAAATATTTTACTATGATTACAAAACGGTACATGTATGGAACAAAAGTTCCAAATTTCATTGGTTTGTGATCAACAAGTCTCGAGTTATTGAAGTTCATTGTTAGCTACCCCCCAAATCTTGAAATCAAAATCAAACTGAAAATCAATATCGGGTATGCCCCCCTCTTGCTGCCGTTGCTGCCCTAATTCTTCTTTGGATAGAGTTAACCAAAGCATTGACAGTTCGCATCGGGATGTTATTCCATTCATCGATCAACACATTTCTTAGTTGTGCGAGAGTTGCGGGGGGATTTCGGCGCTTCCTAACCCTTCTGTCCAGCTCATCCCACATGTGCTCTATTGGGGTCAAATCTGGACTGTATGGTAGCCATGCTAGTGGTGCGATGTTATTGTTTGCCAGGAAATCCTGACAAACTCGGGCAACATGTGGTCCTGTCCTGCTGCAGAATCAGATTATGTTGTTGCACAAGCGGGACTACAACAGGACGCAAGATCTCATCCCTATACCTTACTGCGGTCATATTGCCTGCAACAATAATCAACTGTGATTTTATCTCGTGAGCAATGCCTCCCCAGACCATAACGGAGCCACCCACAAACCGATCCCGTTCGACAACACAGGCGTCGGCAAAGCGTTCTCCGCGACGTCGGTACACACGACGTCGACCATCTGCGCGATAGAGAGTGAACCTAGATTCGTCCGTAAAAAGAACTCGTCTCCACTGCCTCATCGGAAATAGCCTGGGCGCATGCGCCGTCAACCACGCCATACGACGCAACCTACGTGCCTGGGTCAGAGGCAGACCAACGTATGGACGACGAGCTCGAAGACCAATCTCACGCAATCGACTTCCAACAGTCTTCGGAGAAATTTGTCGATTATGCGTACCTACTGTATTAAGGGCAGTTTCGGTAGCAGTGAGATGACGATTCCGCAAATGTGCCAGACGGATTGTCCTGTCTTGACGTCGCGACATCACGCGTGGACGCCCAGACCGCGGTCGGTCCGCTAAATGCCCTGTCTCCCTTAAACGTCTAACAACACGTTCAATTGTTGAGACGTTAACCCCAAAATGATTGGCAACTTGCTGTTGCCTCTGACCCTGCATCAGCAACGCAATTGCCCTACCCCTCTGAACATCAGTCAATCGTACCATGATTGAAAAAAAGTTCAAAGTAGCGTAAAAATGAAAAGAAAAATCGGTAAAAGAATCGAAGAGCGTTGTGTATCGTTGAAGTGTACCAAATGGTGTGAGGAAATCTTGTGCTGAAGGTTTAAACATGCTTGTTTTGCACGAAATTTTGGCTTTCCGTATTGTCCGTGCAATGCACTGTGTAGTGCACGGTTGAATGATTTCACACACTGGGTAGATAGCACATCGACCAAAGACTCGTATACCCGCGGTTCACATTCACAGGACAATCTGTAAAAGTGTATGGCTATAGTAAACACCGTAAAAAATGGTTAAAATAAGAAGGAAAAAACTCTACCCTGCGTTTCTTTCTCCTTTCAGTATATATATACGTACATATGTGTATCTAAACAGAATACAACATGTTGTGAGAAAGATTGGCTCTGTAATTTCAGTAGTCCATTCTACAAACTTTGTTGGATATTAGAATCAGAAAAGGTACGGTGTAAAAATGCATATAAAATAAGGTGCTAGAAATGACTTCAGTTTCAGGGTCATTCCTTTTTGTGTGTGTTACTGCTGCATATAAAATACGTATGGACATATATAAAAAATAATGTTGCTCTCGCACGCCCTTACCATGAGGGGTAGTGGTGTAGCAAGTTTGGTTGAATTCCACCCAGTGGTTTAGATGGACAGATGGACGGACGACTGATGCAGGAAAAAAAGTGTTGCTCTCGCACACCCTGGAGAGCAACACTAACCATGAGGGGAAGTGATGTAGCAATCTCGCCCAGTGGTTTAGTCATACTCTTTGGTGCTTTGTGGTTTATTCTGTGAGGCGATTTGTTGTATGTCTTATCTTGTGTCATTTTGTTCTTGTGTTTTTCAGTCCTTTTAGCATTGCAATTACCTCGCTTGGGGAAGAGAGGGCTAATCTTAGTGCTTTTCGAATGTTTGATCGATTTGTGCTTGTTTGGATGTGTCGGTTTCCTCTTCCTCTTGACGTCTAGGAACGGCTGCGGTTTGTTATTGTGTCACTCCCTGGACTTTTCTCTTACCTTTTTTAGGAGAAGATAGTGTGACAGAAAAAATGAACGGACGCACTGACGGATAGACGCACAGAGAAATAATTTTGCTGTAGCACACCCTTACCATAAGTGAAAGTGATGTAGCAAGTTTGGTAGAATTCCGCCAAGTGGCTTAGGGGATAGCTTGGCGAACAGACGTACGGACGGATGGAGGTATTAACAATATCCCCATCGCCATCGCTTTTTTAAAAAGCGTGGGGATAATAAAGTTACACAGGAAAGAACTCCACTACGAGGCAAAACATTCCATAGCCATCAAAAGAAGAAAAGATGAGGAACAAACAATAAACAAAATGTAAGTGAAGATACAAAACAAATGCCACAAGCACAAAGCAAAGCCTCCCAAGGCAACAAAAGAAGGAGAGATGAGGAACAAATAAGATGAAGAATAAGACACATCGGCATAATTAAAATAGCATATATACAAAGAAGCACTGCAACAGACAAAAGCATTACAAAAACGTGGATATTCTGTGGCAAACTGCACGAATGGTTGTTTATCTTATTATGTTTGATGTCTTTGCTTCCATCTTTAATTGCACGACGATGGGTTGGTCCTCAGACTAAATGACGGCAGCCTCCTCTATCTGTTCCATTCGTCCGTGCCTGACTATCAATGTCTTTGATCGGGCTCATGGTGTTCCTGCTTTTGGTTTACTTGTGTTCTTGACAGAGATCGCCATTGGGCCCTTTGCTTTGTTTCATCACAGTGCTTTTGATTACATCTCACTGTGATGTTTCACAGGTGAGCTGGAGGACCTCTTTGCGGACCGAATATAATTTTGTAATTTAGAGCTGCATTAGAATTAAGAGTGAGGCTTCGTGTGAATCAAACTGATTTAGGCCCCCCACCCCCACCGCCTCCACCACCCTCAGTAGTTTTGCTTGTGACTGTTTGAAGGCAGTTCTTCTATTCCAGTTTATCTTTGTCTGTGCGTCTGTAGTTTCATATGTGGTGTTTTAACTGTCCTTATTTGTTCCTCCTCTGTTATATCTTGTTCATTGTAGCACATTGTTGATACTCGTTGCGGGGCGTTTTATCTTTTATCCTTATATTGCTGTATGCTGTGTTTGGATGGTCCTGTCTGGCATTATGACCCCCACCCCCGTTGGGAACTAAGGTTAAGGTTGCATTTTTGTTTAATTGGTTTGTAACGTATTGCAATCCAGAGAAAAATCCTTTTGGCGTTATTTGTAGGTTATGGTCTGCTAAAGTGGCTCTTCCTGGACATCTCATTTACTATTAAGAATTAAAAATTCAGATTTAAGCATGACTGTGCGTAATGACTGTGGAGCTCAAAGGGCTTCCTGGAGACATTAAAATAGTGTTTCATCCATTAACGCAAGCTCAATAAAAAGCTAAAACATTGCCTTTGAAAACAAAGAACACACAAAAGAACGAAAACAAAGTATTATGATTTGTTTAAGGCAGTTTCATCCAGTGCTATTGGTTTGGAGGCATCTTCATCTTGTACTTTTGGTAATGAGGCAGTGACACCTTGTACTATTGGTCTGGAGGCAGTTTCATCTTGTACTATTGGTAATGAAGCAGTGGAACCTTGTACTATTGGTTTAGAGGCAGTTTTATCTTGTACTATTTGTAATGAAGCAGTGGCACCTTGTACTATTGGTTTAGAGGCAGTTTTATCTTGTATTATTGGTAATGAAGCAGTGACACCTTGTACTATAGGTCTGGAGGGAGTTTCATCTTGTACTATTGGTAATGAAGCAGTGGCACCTTGTACTATAGGTCTGGAGGCAGTTTCATCTTGTACTATTTGTGATGAAGCAGTGGCACCTTGTACTATTGGTTAAGAGGCAGTTTCATCTTGTACTATTGGTAATGAAGCAGTGGCACCTTGTACTATAGGTTTAGAGGCAGTTTCATCTTGTACTATTGGTAATGAAGCAGTGGCACCTTGTACTATAGGTTTAGAGGCAGTTTCATCTTGTACTATTTGTAATGAAGCAATGGCACCTTGTACTATTGGTTTAGAGGCAGTTACATCTTGTACTATTGGTAATGAAGCATTGGCACCTTGTACTATTGGTTTAGAGGCAGTTTCATCTTGTACTATTGGTAATGAAGCACTGGCACCTTGTACTATGGGTTTTGAGGCAGTTTTATCTTGTACTATTGGTAATGAAGCACTGGCACCTTGTACTATTGGTTTGGAGGCAGTTTCATCTTGTACTATTGGTAATGAAGCACTGGCACCTTGTACTATGGGTTTTGAGGCAGTTTTATCTTGTACTATTGGTAATGAAGCACTGGCACCTTGTACTATTGGTTTGGAGGCAGTTTCATCTTGTACTATTGGTAATGAAGCAGTGGCACCTTGTACTATTGGTTTAGAGGCAGTTTCATCTTGCGCTATTGGTAATGAAGCATTGGCACCTTGTACTATTGTTTAGAAGCAGTTTCATCTTGTACTATTGGTAATGAAGCAGTGGCACCTTGTACTATTAATTTAGAGGCAGTTTCATCTTGTACTATTTGTAATGAAACACTGGCACCTTGTACTATTGGTTTAGAGGCAGTTTCATCTTGTACTATTGGTAATGAAGCATTGGCACCTTGTACTTTTGGTTTAGAGGCAGTTGCATCTTGTACTATTGGTAATGAAGCACTGGCACCTTGTACTATTGGTTTAGAGGCAGTTTCATCTTGTACTATTAGTAATGAGGCACTGGCACCTTGTACGAGGGCTGTTCAAAAATAACGTGGACTTGTGCTCTGAAAATCATACGACATGAAACGGCTGTTTTTCTTCTTTTCTCTGTGTAAATTTCAAACAATTCGCACGTGTAGGTATAAAGATATCGTTCATCCAAGCTAGTACCCTTCACCGTCTCGGAGCACGGCAAGCGTCCCACGGCGACGTCGCCGACGTCATTTGTTTCGCCGGATCTCGCTGGCGTAAGTACACAATTTCACTTCTTCTAAAAGTACTCCCCACGGTGCAGAATGTATCGGCGGTGGCGCTGTACCCACTGGTCAAACATGTTCTCGTACCACTGCTCGTCGAACTGACTCACGATCGTTTTTACCGTAACCCTCAAACCCGAAAGACTCTTGAATTTTCTCCCCTTCAGCTGCTTCTTGATAGTTGGGAAAACAGAGAAGTCCATTGGAGCTAGGTCATGTGAATACGGGGGATGGCTAACAGTCCCAAATCCTATAAGGTTGATTTTCAGTCTGGTTGATTCGGCGGTGTGGGGAGACGCGTTGTCTTGGTGCAGCAGAAAGTAATCCATTGGTAAGCTCGGTCTCTTCTTCTTCAGAGCAGACACCAAGTCGCGACGAAGAACCTGAAAAATAAACAATTAATGCAAAATTTAGACAAACATTTTACGGGATATTTTGTTTTCATAACATGTTGTTTTAAATTAAAGCTATATATGAGTAATATTTACTTAATATTTACCTTAGAATAATACCCGGCATTAACAGTAGTATCCTTTGGAACCGCGTGCTGTAGAATCATACCGCGCCTGTCGCAAAACATAATAAACATATGTTTGCCTCCCGACTCGCGCTTTTTCTCCGGAGGAGGGGACCCTGATCTGTTCCAAACCGCTGACTGGCCCTTCATTCCCGGATCGTAGAACCACATCCATGTCTCGTCGGTCGTTATGATCCTGTCGAGGAAGTCATTTCCTTCTTTTCTGTAGCGCCGCAGAAACGCCCTAGACTCCTTCACCCGGCGATCCTTCTCGAAGTCTTTCAGGAGTCGCGGGGCCCACCTGGCGTGCACCTGAAAGTTCAATCGTAATAATAATAATAATAATTATAATAATCGTTAATCGATTATTGCAATCATTTTAACTTTTCTAAGTACATAATTGAATGGTATCTATATAACTCGCAATGACATCAGCACACATAAACAACCATAATTTGTTTGGTGAATCCTTGCAGCATATGAATATTAAAAATGACAGATAATTTCGGGTCAGTTGAATGAAAAAATGTCTTAAATTAAATGGAATACCTTGGAATCTTCAGTTTCTCCACCAAAATAGTATGAACAGTTCCCACGCTCATGTCAAACTTCTCTGCCAGGTCGCGCACCGTCAATCTTCGGTCTTCCTTCAAGGCGTCGTGCACTGACGTAACCAGACGTTAATTATTTTTAAGGTTTCCTGTCCCTGCCTTCTTCTTCTTGCAACGATGTTCTGCCGTCTTCGAACCGTTTGAACCACTTAAACACCAGCGAACGGATAACAGTTGATCTTCCCGGTGTACTTTTCATCAATTTGTAGGTTTGAGTGGGCGTTTTCCCGATATCCCGACAGAGTTTGATGACAGCTCGAACTCCCGTTCTCTTTGTTGACGCCATATTGCGTTTGTCCTTGGCTCGTTCAAACTTTGTTTCCTTCCGTCACAAACGTTGAAATGACGTCATAATTACGCTTGACGTTCGCTGAACGTCACGTTGCGGCGTCCCGAAATTTCAAGCTTATTGTAAAGCAAAAAATGTCTTTTATTACATGTGTATTTCTGGATTTTACTGCAAATTTGCACCTGCTCCGAGAACCTGTTATTATGGTAATTCAAACGGCGCGTGCAGGTAATCGGTGAACATTTTTCCTCTCAAATTCGGATAATCGAATAGCACGAATGTAGCCGTGCATGAAGGTACCATTTCTATTGATGTAGCTCATTTAGTTATTGCGTGAGATCAAAAGTCCACGTTATTTTTGAACAGCCCTCGTACTATTGGTTTAGAGGCAGTTTCATCTTGTACTATTAGTAATGAAGCATTGGCGCCTTGTACTATTGGTTTAGAGGCAGTTTCATCTTGTACTATTGGTAATGAAGCATTGGCACCTTGTACTATTGGTTTAGAGGCAGTAACGCAAGCTCAATAAAAAGCTAAAACATTGTCTTTGAAAACAAAGAACACACAAAAGAACGAAAACGTTTAAGTATTATGATTTGTTTGAAGGCAGTTTCATCCAGTGCTATTGGTTTGGAGGCATCTTAATCTTGTACTGTTGGTAATGAAGCACTGGCACCTTGTACTATTGGTTTACAGGCAGTTTCATCTTGTACTATTAGTAATGAAGCACTGGCACCTTGTACTATTGGTTTAGAGGCAGTTTCATCATGTACTATTAGTAATGAAGCACTGGCACCTTGTACTATTGGTTTAGAGGCAGTTTCATCTTTTACTATTGGTAATGAAGCATTGGCACCTTGTACTATTGGTTTAGAGGCAGTTTCATCTTGTACTATTGGTAATGAGGCACTGGCACCTTGTACTATTGGTTTAGAGGCAGTTTCATCTTGTACTATCGGTAATGAAGCAGTGGCACCTTGTACTATTAGTTTAGAGGCAGTTTTATCTTGTACTATTGGTAATGAAGCATTGGCACCTTGTACTATTGGTTTAGAGGCAGTTGCATCTTGTACTATGGGTAATGAAGCACTGGCACCTTGTACTATTGGTTTAGAGGCAGTTTCATCTTGTACTATTAGTAATGAAGCATTGGCACCTTGTACTATTGGTTTAGAGGCAGTTTCATCTTGTACTATTGGTAATGAAGCATAGGCACCTTGTACTATTGGTTTAGAGGCAGTAACGCAAGCTCAATAAAAAGCTAAAACATTGCCTTTGAAAACAAAAGAACGAAAACGTTTAAGTATTATGATTTGTTTGAAGGCAGTTTCTTCCAGTGCTATTGGTTTGGAGGCATCTTCATCTTGTACTATTGGTAATGAAGTACTGGCACATTGTACTATTGGTTTAGAGGCAGCTTCATCTTGTATTATTAGTAATGAAGCACTGGCACCTTGTACTATTGGTTTAGAGGCAGTTTCATCTTTTACTATTGGTAATGAAGCATTGGCACATTGTACTATTGGTTTAGAGGCAGTTTCATCTTGTACTATTGGTAATGAGGCACTGGTACCTTGTACTATTGGTTTAGAGGCAGTTTCATCTTGAACTATCGGTAATGAAGCAGTGGCACCTTGTACTATTGGTTTAGAGGCAGTTTTATCTTGTACTATTGGTAATGAAGCATTGGCACCTTGTACTATTGGTTTAGAGGCAGTTGCATCTTGTACTATTGGTAATGAAGCACTGGCACCTTGTACTGTTGGTTTAGAGGCAGTTTCATCTGGTACTATTAGTAATGAGGCACTGGCACCTTGTACTATTGGTTTAGAGGCAGTTTCATCTTGTACTATTAGTAATGAAGCATTGGCACCTTGTACTATTGGTTTGGAGGCAGTTTCATCTTGTACTATTGGTAATGAAGCATTGGCACCTTGTACTATTGGTTCAGAGGCAATAACGCAAGCTCAATAAAAAGCTAAAACATTGCCTTTGAAAACAAAGAACACACAAAAGAACGAAAACGTTAAAGCATTATGATTTGTTTGAAGGCAGTTTCATCCAGTGCTATTGGTTTGGAGGCATCTTCATCTTGTACGTTTGGTAATGAGGCCGTTTCACCCTGTACTATTGGTCCGGAGGCAGTTTCATCTTGTACTATTGGTAATGAAGCAGTGGCACCTTGTACTATTGGTTTAGAGGCAGTTTTATCTTGTATTATTTGTAATGAAGCAGTTGCTCCTTGTACTATTGTTTTAGAGTCAGTTTTATCTTGTATTATTGGTAATGAAGCAGTGACACCTTGTACTATTGGTTTAGAGGCAGTTTCATCTTGTACTATTTGTAATGAAGCATTGGCACCTTGTACTGTTGAATTAGAGGCAGTTTTATCTTGTACTATTGGTAATGAAGCACTGGCACCTTGTACTATGGGTTTAGAGGCAGTTTTATCTTGTACTATTGGTAATGAAGCAGTGGCACCTTGTACTATAGGTTTAGAGGCAGTTTCATCTTGTACTATTGGTAATGAAGCAGTGGCACCTTGTACTATAGGTCTGGAGGCAGTTTCATCTTGTACTATCTGTGATGAAGCAGTGGCACCTTGTACTATTGGTTTAGAGGCAGTTTCATCTTGTACTATTGGTAATGAAGCAGTGGCACCTTGTACTATAGGTCTGGAGGCAGTTTCATCTTGTACTGTTAGTAATGAAGCAGTGGCACCTTGTACTATAGGTTTAGAGGCAGTTTCATCTTGTACTATTTGTAATAAAGCAGTGGCACCTTGTACTATTGGTTTAGAGGCAGTTTCATCTTGTACTATTGGTAATGAAACATTGGCACAATGTACTATTGGTTTAGAGGCAGTTTCATCTTGTACTATTTGTAATGAAGCATTGGCACCTTGTACTGTTGGTTTAGAGGCAGTTTCATCTTGTACTATTGGTAATGAAGCACTGGCACATTGTACTATGGGTTTAGAGGCAGTTTTGTCTTGTACTATTGGTAATGAAGCACTGGCACCTTGTACTATTGGTTTGGAGGCAGTTTCATCTTGTACTATTGGTAATGAAGCAGTGGCACCTTGTACTATTGGTTTAGAGGCAGTTTCATCTTGCGCTATTGGTAATGAATCATTGGCACCTTGTACTATTGTTTAGAAGCAGTTTCATCTTGTACTATTGGTAATGAAGCAGTGGCACCTTGTACTATTAATTTAGAGGCAGTTTCATCTTGTACTATTTGTAATGAAGCACTGGCACCTTGTACTATTGGTTTAGAGGCAGTTTCATCTTGTACTATTGGTAATGAAGCATTGGCACTTTGTACTTTTGGTTTAGAGGCAGTTGCATCTTGTACTATTGGTAATGAAGCACTGGCACCTTGTACTATTGGTTTAGAGGCAGTTTCATCTTATACTATTAGTAATGAGGCACTGGCACCTTGTACTATTGATTGAGAGGCAGTTTCATCTTGTACTATTAGTAATGAAGCATTGGCACCTTGTACTATTGGTTTAGAGGCAGTTTCATCTTGTACTATTGGTAATGAGGCATTGGCAGCTTGTACTATTGGTTTAGAGGCAGTAACGCAAGCTCAATAAAAAGCTTAAACATTGTCTTTGAAAACAAAGAACACACAAAAGAACGAAAACGTTTAAGTATTATGATTTGTTTGAAGGCAGTTTCATCCAGTGCTATTGGTTTGGAGGCATCTTCATCTTGTACTATTGGTAATGAAGCACTGGCACCTTGTACTATTGGTTTACAGGCAGTTTCATCTTGTACTATTATAAATGGAGCACTGGCACCTTGTACTATTGGTTTACAGGCAGTTTCATCATGTACTATTAGTAATGAAGCATTGGCACCTTGTAGTATTGGTTTAGAGGCAGTTTCATCTTTTACTATTGGTAATGAAGCATTGGCACCTTGTACTATTGGTTTAGAGGCAGTTTCATCTTGTACTATTGGTAATGAGGCACTGGCACCTTGTACTATTGGTTTAGAGGCAGTTTCATCTTGTACTATCGGTAATGAAGCAATGGCACCTTGTACTATTGGTCTGGAGGCAGTTTCATATTGTACTATTTGTAATGAAGCAGTGACACCTTGTACTATAGGTCTGGAGGCAGTTTCATCTTGTACTATTGGTAATGAAGCAGTGGCACCTTGTACTATAGGTTTAGAGGCAGTTTCTTCTTGTACTATTGGTAATGAAGCAGTGGCACCTTGTACTATAGGTCTGGAGGCAGTTTCATCTTGTACTATCTGTGATGAAGCAGTGGCACCTTGTACTATTGGTTTAGAGACAGTTTCATCTTGTACTATTGGTAATGAAGCAGTGGCACCTTGTACTATAGGTCTGGAGGCAGTTTCATCTTGTACTATTGGTAATGAAGCAGTGGCACCTTGTACTATAGGTTTAGAGGCAGTTTCATCTTGTACTATTTGTAATGAAGCAGTGGCACCTTGTACTATTGGTTTAGAGGCAGTTTCATCTTGTACTATTGGTAATGAAGCATTGGCACCTTGTACTATTGGTTTAGAGGCAGTTTCATCTTGTACTATTTGTAATGAAACATTGGCACCTTGTACTGTTGGTTTAGAGGCAGTTTCATCTTGTACTATTGGTAATGAAGCACTGGCACCTTGTCCTATGGGTTAAGAGGCAGTTTTATCTTGTACTATTGGTAATGAAGAACTGGCACCTTGTACTATTGGTTTGGAGGCAGTTTCATCTTGTACTATTGGTAATGAAGCAGAGGCACCTTGTACTATTGGTTTAGAGGCAGTTTCATCTTGCGCTATTGGTAATGAAGCATTGGCACCTTGTACTATTGTTTAGAAGCAGTTTCATCTTGTACTATTGGTAATGAAGCAGTGGCACCTTGTACTATTAATTTAGAGGCAGTTTCATCTTGTACTATTTGTAATGAAGCACTGGCAGCTTTTACTATTGGTTTACTTTTACTATTGGTTTAGAGGCAGTTTCATCTTGTACTATTGATAATGAAGCATTGGCACCTTGTACTTTTGGTTTAGAGGCAGTTGCATTTTGTACTATTGGTAATGAAGCACTGGCACCTTGTACTATTGGTTTAGAGGCAGTTTCATCTTGTACTATTAGTAATGAAGCATTGGCACCTTATACTATTGGTTTAGAGGCAGTTTCATCTTGTACTATTGGTAATGAAGCATTGGCACCTTGTACTATTGGTTTAGAGGCAGTAACGCAAGCTCAATAAAAAGCTAAAACATTGTCTTTGAAAACAAAGAACACACAAATGAACGAAAACGTTTAAGTATTATGATTTGTTTGAAGGCAGTTTCATCCAGTGCTATTGGTTTGGAGGCATCTTTATCTTGTACTATTGGTAATGAAGCACTGGCACCTTGTACTATTGGTTTACAGGCAGTTTCATCTTGTACTTTTGGTAATGAAGCACTGGCACCTTGTACTATTGGTTTAGAGGCAGTTTCATCATGTACTATTAGTAATGAAGCATTGGCACCTTGTACTATTGGTTTAGAGGCAATTTCATCTTTTACTATTGGTAATGAAGCAATGTCACCTTGTACTATTGGTTTAGAGGCAGTTTCATCTTGTACTATTGGTAATGAGGCACTGGCACCTTGTACTATTGGTTTAGAGGCAGTTACATCTTGTACTATCGGTAATGAAACAGTGGCACCTTGTACTATATGTTTAGAGGCAGTTTCATCTTGTACTATTAGTAATGAGGCACTGGCACCATGTACTATTGGTTTAGAGGCAGTTTCATCTTGTACTATTGGTAATGAAGCATTGGCACCTTGTACTATTGGTTTAGAGGCAGTAACGCAAGCTCAATAAAAAGTTAAATCATTGCCTTTGAAAACAAAGAACACACAAAAGAACGAAAACGTTTAAGTATTATGATTTGTTTGAAGGCAGTTTCATCCAGTGCTATTGGTTTGGAGGCATCTTCATCTTGTACTATTGGTAATGAAGCACTGGCACCTTGTACTATTGGTTTAGAGGCAGTTTCATCTTGTACTTTTAGTAATGAAGCACTGGCACCTTGTACTATTGGTTTAGAGGCAGTTTCATCATGTACTATTAGTAATAAAGCATTGACACCTTGGACTATTGGTTTAGAGGCAGTTTCATCTTTTACTATTGGTAATGAAGCATTGGCACCTTGTACTATTGGTTTAGAGGCAGTTTCATCTTGTACTATTGGTAATGAGGCACTGGCACCTTGTACTATTGGTTTAGAGGCAGTTTCATCTTGTACTATCAGTAATGAAGCAGTGGCACCTTGTACTATTGGTTTAGAGGCAGTTTTATCTGGTACTATTGGTAATGAAGCATTGGCACCTTGTACTATTGGTTTAGAGGCAGTTGCATCTTGTACTATTGGTAATGAAGCACTGGCACCTTGTACTATTGGTTTAGAAGCAGTTTCATCTTGTACTATTAGTAATGAGGCACTGGCACCTTGTACTATTGGTTTAGAGGCAGTTTCATCTTGTACTATTAGTAATGAAGCATTGGCACCTTGTACTATTGGTTTAGAGGCAGTTTCATCTTGTACTATTGGTAATGAAGCATTGACACCTTGTACTATTGGCTTAGAGGCAATAATGCAAGCTCAATAAAAAGCTAAAACATTGCCTTTGAAAACAAAGAACACACAAAAGAACGAAAACGTTTAAGTATTATGATTTGTTTGAAGGCAGTTTCATCCAGTGCTATTGGTTTTGAGGCATCTTCATCTTGTACTATTGGTAATGAAGCACTGGCACCTTGTACTATTGGTTTAGAGGCAGTTTTATCTTGTACTATTAGTAATGAAGCACTGGCACCTTGTACTATTGGTTTAGAGGCAGTTTCATCATGTACTATTAGTAATGAAGCATTGGCACTTGTACTATTGGTTTAGAGGCAGTTTCATCTTTTACTATTGGTAATGAAGCATTGGCACCTTGTACTATTGGTTTAGAGGCAGTTTCATCTTGTACTATTGGTAATGAGGCACTGGCACCTTGTACTATTGGTTTAGAGGCAGTTTCATCTTGTACTATCGATAATGAAGCAGTGGCACCTTGTACTATTGGTTTAGAGGCAGTTTTATCTTGTACTATTGGTAATGAAGCAGTGGCACCTTGTACTATTGGTTTAGAGGCAGTTTCATCTTGTGCTATTTGTAATGAAGCAGTGGCACCTTGTACTATAGGTCTGGAGGCAGTTTCATCTTGTACTATTGGTAATGAAGCAGTGGCACCTTGTACTATTGGTTTAGAGGCAGTTTTATCTTGTACTATTAGTAATGAAGCAGTGGCACCTTGTACTATTGGTTTGAGGCAGATTCATCTTGTACTATTGGTAATGAAGCATTGGCACCTTATATTATTGGTTTGGAGGCAGTTTCATCTTGTACTATTGGTAATGAAGCATTGGCACCTTGTACTGTTGGTTTGGAGGCAGTTTCATCTTGTACTATCGATAATGAAGCAGTGGCACCTTGTACTATTGGTTTAGAGGCAGTTTTATCTTGTACTATTGGTAATGAAGCAGTGGCACCTTGTACTATTGGTTTAGAGGCAGTTTCATCTTGTGCTATTTGTAATGAAGCAGTGGCACCTTGTACTATAGGTCTGGAGGCAGTTTCATCTTGTACTATTGGTAATGAAGCAGTGGCACCTTGTACTATTGGTTTAGAGGCAGTTTTATCTTGTACTATTAGTAATGAAGCAGTGGCACCTTGTACTATTGGTTTGAGGCAGATTCATCTTGTACTATTGGTAATGAAGCATTGGCACCTTATATTATTTGTTTGGAGGCAGTTTCATCTTGTACTATTGGTAATGAAGCATTGGCACCTTGTACTGTTGGTTTGGAGGCAGTTTCATCTTGTACTATTGGTAATGAAGCATTGGCACCTTGTACTATTAGTTTAGGGGCAGTTTCATCTTGTACTATTTGTAATGAAGCAGTGGCACCTTGTACTATTGGTTTAGAGGCAGTTTCATCTTGTACTATTGGTAATGAGGCGGTGGCACCCTGTTCTTTTGGTTTGGAGGCAGTTCCATCCTTTACTATTTGTTTAGAGACAGCTTTATTCTGTACTTTAAGTTGGGAGGCAGCCTAATCCTGTAGAATTTGTATGGAGACCGCTTCATTAAGTCTCTTCAAATTCATCAGTGTAGTCTGCAAGGTTGCTTACGACCCCCTCACCCCACCCCCCTCCCCCCCCCCCCACACACACAAAGCATCGGCTTAAGCGGTATTCGGTTTTCAAACTAACCAGAATGGACACAATGACCCCAATGGAATAAACAATATAGGTACACTAAGGTCTAAATTTCCATTCTTATACTTACATATTATTATACTCATGCAGTATTCTACCCTTATAACAAAATGTTTTCTTACAATACCGGGAATTAAATTTACCTAATGTCAGATTTGTAAAAGCCAGAAGGCGGATTTTGTATGCTACGTCAAAGCAATATCCGTGTGACGTCATAATGACAAAGAACGCCATTGGCTGACATTCACAAGCAATATTCTTTGTCTTCGTCTTTTGTCAGCCATGGGATCGTTTGATATTTTATTTTTCTGCGAGAAATAAGAATGTAAAGCTTCAACTAAGGAGATAAGGAGCACGCCGGCTCATATATTCATATGTAGCATATACAATAAGTAAATTTTGTGGTTAACTTAGTTTCTTGTTTGTTTTAGATGAATACTACTTGTATCGCACGGTTGTGGTGTGTTTTAGTTGCCACAGGCATTTGTCAAGCGACGTTTCTCTGGAACACCTACTACTTAGGGATATGTACTTTCGTGTTGCAAATTTATATATCATACCCAGTGCCAATTAACACTGCCCCGGCGGCTATATCATCAGACGTTAATGCAATACCTAGGATTGTTCTGTTCAAAACGGGTCAAAGAAACACAGATACTATGTACGCTGTGACATTACAGAACTTATTTTTAATAATAAACGCTGAAGGGGAAATTGTTTACAAACATATAAGAGGCAATCGCGCAGCCTCGTACCAAAGTGCCTCTGATAAACCATTGCGATTTGGTCAAGTTCAACCAGCAGACGTAACAAAGCCAAAGTTTGCTGAATCATCGGCGTCTCAAAAGACAACGACGCAAACTTACCGACGGACCGCGGGAGGATCAGACCATACCAAAGTCTTCACAGCTAATGATAAGAAAACAAAAGTCTATGCAAAACAAAAGAACCGAATGACAGTAATTAATTCGAACGGAGGTACCACTAAAGAACCTGTAAAGATAACAGACTTTATTGGAGAGGATAGAGCATTAGACAAAAGCAGCCTGACAAGTCTACAAAGTTCAATGAGTTCTGCGGTTTTAACAAATGTTTCAAAAACAAAGACCATATCGAGTACATCATTATCTCGATTAGTAAAAGCGACAATGCCAACCAACTCGGCTGTAACGAAAACAGCGAAGGGTACGGTGAATACAAAAGGTGCAAAGGGTGTGAAACCTGGCATTGGTAAATTAGGTCCAGAAAAAACAGCCGCTGATTTGTATGCCGCAGCATTAAAATATCTAAAGAGTTTAACGAGACTGTCCTTCGCAAAAACAAAATCAAAACCTACGGAAGCTCCAACAACGCAAGTAATGATTTCATCGACGGCTTCAGTAACAGATAGTATTGTTCCAAAAGCCACAGGAGCTGCAGAAACTGTTTCAAGCCGGAGAACAGCAAACAACATATTTGCGGAAAGGGACGTAGGAGCAACAAGTACAGCTGGTATTAACATCGAAGAGACAGCTGGTAATGCTGAAGAAATTGCCGCAGAAGTGGCAGAGAATGCTCAAGCCGGGATTACACAACAGATAATGCCAATAAATCCGAAACTTTCTTTTCATGCAAAAGCCTCAATACGTTCTGCAGCAATTAGTGATAAAATCAGTACATAAAGGGTTACAGCTAACGTTCAAGGCATTCAGTCCAGAGCGGCAAACATTGAATAATTATATTAACCTCGGGCAAGCCATTGGGTAACATCACCTACTACGGGTGAACAAATTGTCATATTACCCTCGCATAAGGGCAATAATTGTATAATGTGAATTCTAAACGTCAGGTTAAGTGTCTGATTTACGGGCAACGCAGGCTCAGATAAGACTGCGCAAATGCGCATTCTTATCTCGGCCTGCGTTGTTCGGACCAGATCAATGGATAAAGCAGCTTTCCATTATGGGAACGGTTGCATAAAAATATTACCCCGAGTTTCAAAGAAGCTTTTTGTTTCTCTAAAGATACATAACAAATACTGACATTTTTCATACAGCTGAAAAGGCCAAATCAGCCTGCACATCCGCTAAGTCTAGCCAGGGGCTTTGCTGTTCACTTATAGAACTATTTGGTACTGTAAAATTTATCAGCGCATAGAGCAGTCCTGATCAGACTGAGCTGCGCTTTTTTATCTGGATCTTTATCGTCCCCATACACTTCAAAGTTTGTAGTTTTCTTGTAGTTTTTTTTTCTCATGGCGAGGTTCATTTAATTACTTATTGCTTTAACAAATCTGTGCAATGCAATCCACTATAATACATTGTATATATTGAAAACGAGGGTACCAATACGAAAATACGTCTATTCAAATATATTGAAAATTTTACAACCAAAAAAGGAAAATTTTCAGATTAAAAGTTCTGATTTTTTTCATAGTCCTGCTAAAAACATAGATTGTGGGTACTCGTTAGCACCGCCTCGGCGAGGTGGTTCTAACCAGTACCAACAATCTATGTATTTAGCAAAATAAGAAAAATAACCTATACCCGTGTAAACTCCAGTTTTTCTATATAAAAGTAGGGTTTATGGGAGTCAAAATTATATAGGCGTGTTTTCGTGATGGCAGGGATAAACGTTATTACGCGAATTTAGAATTTTGCAGTTTTATATCACTTTGTTTGTTATCACTATCAACGGTTGTTACTGTGAAAAGCTTAAACGTCTAATTGTGCTTAAACACAATTGTTCATGTTTCCCCAGTGATATGGTGAAAAATATCACAAGTTTATAGCTCTAGCCAACAGCGGTATTCATATATATTTGTTTTTCTTATTTCTCCACATACATAGATTGTGGATATTTAGAAGCGTTTCGACAAGGAGCTTCTGAGTACTCATAACATACGTGTGTGTGTGTGTGTGTGTGTGTGTGTGTGTGTGTGTGTGTGTGTGTGTGTGTAAGAGAAATGGAAATTATGATGTTTTTATTTCAGAATGCGCCACAGATGACATGCTTGGTGTTTGTTGATGTATTAAAAATACTTTACGTGTCATCATCAGATACATTTCTAAATGACATGAATTATAAAAATCCTTTAGGAACAAAAGACAAATTCTTTAGATATTTAGCCGCAGCATTAGACAAGGTACTTTCGCATTACGAAAACACGTCTATTCAAATATATAGAAAATTTCACTTCCAAAAAGCGAAAATTTTCAGAAAAAAAAAAACTTTGATATTTTTCATATTTCTGCTCAAAACATAGATTGTGAGGCGGTTCTAACGAGTACCCACAATCTATGTTTTTGGGCAGAATAAGAAAAAAATAATACCCCTTTAAACCCCAGTTTTACTATATAAATGTGGGGTTTAAGGGGGTCAAAATTATATAGGCATGTTTTCGTGATGGGACATGTATACCCAGCGCATCTGATAGAGAGTCTACACTGTACGCATTGGGAAGTTTTAGAACACCAAACATTAAACCGACGTTGTTTCAACGTTGTTTGCCCACTTGGATACACTTAATACAGTTTACATAACTTGTACAAGGAGGACAGCAGACCGTTTGCTTGATTGCGCACAAAAAAAAAAAAATGCTTTTGAAAAAGCGTCTTCTCTGAAAAGAAAGAATTTGATCCTTTGGGGAACAAATCGTTTCCTTTCAGAGTAGACCTTTATTCAGAAGTTAGACAAAACAACTTTAAGAAAATTGTCGCCCTTGAAAGCGTGTCAACCCCCTATTCCTTGTGCTTTCAAAATAGAAACAACAATTAAAGGAAAGAATCTGAGAGCTAATTGTTTCCTTTATGAGCAGTCCCTATTATAAAGAAGGAAAATATTTTATGTTAGTTCCATGATTGTAATATTTTTCCTTATGCGCATGTCATGTGCGTAATGGGCTCTATGCCTTTGTATATTCATTTTAAATATATTGAAAATTTCACCATCAAAAACTGGAAGTTTTTTGATAAAAATTTTAATATTTTTCATATATCTGCTCAAAACATAGCTTGTGGTACTCGTCAGAACTGCCTTGCCGAGGCGGTTCTAACGAATACCCACAATCTATGTTTTTGAGCAGAAATAAGAAAAACATAATGTATACCCCTCTAAATCCGAGCTTTACTATATAAAAGTGGGGTTTAATATGGTGAAAATTATATAGGTATGTTTTCGTGATGAAAATGTTTACGTATTTCGTCATAAATGGATTAAAAATGAATGCAATATTGTACATATCAAAACACTGCACTCGTTTAACAGAATTTTTAGAACACGCGTAATTGCAATTTTATGAGCCACGTCCTGGGGAAGGAGCCATTTGACATGTAACGTATGCGAACAACAGAGGTTCAGGAGCTTGTGCATCCGCGCACTCGCCAGAACCTATGCTGTTCGCTCAGGTAAGCGGTTGGCTAAAGAAACTTCAGCCAGAGCTAGCCATGTGGCTTCACTAAGGGACGAAACGTGCACTGTAAGATTGATTCGACGGAAAGTCTGAAGAGCCTTTTTTTTATAGCGACGCGGCTCAGTTCAGGGCCAGGATGACGCATTACGAAAACATGCGTATTCAAATATATTGAAAATTTCACCATCAAAAACTGAAAGTTTTCAGATAAAACATTCTGATACATAGATTGTGGGTACTCGTTAGAACCGCCTCGCCGATTTTACAATGTAAATGTGTATAATATGTATATATTGTTAGAAGTTTTTAAAGAGGACCATATGTTAGATTAGTACACTGTTTGCTAAATATGTCATCCTCGTAAAATAAAGACACTATTATTATTATTATTATCATTACAATCTATGTTTCTGAGCAGATATAAGAAAAATAATGTATACCACTGTAAACCCCAGGTTTACAATATAAAAGTAGGGTTCAAGTGGGTCAAAATCATATAGGCATGTTTTCGTAATGAGAATCCGTATAGGTGACGATCATGACATACTTGCAACGCAGATGGTACAATGCACACGCGTTTTCAAAATAAACATACAGTGTACACCAAGATCAGGGTTTACATTGATTCCGAGTAAAATACGACATGTATAGTATTTAAAATATAGAAAACAAAAACACATTTTCTGAATAAGATGATCTACATTGTATCCATAGCGGGTAAAACTGTATTTTAGCCCTGCATGCTGAGTGGAAATTGCAGCAGACGACAATTTGACGGTATTTGTTTCTTATTTTTCCCAGAAAATAGGATTTGAAATTTTAAGCAAATTGTCGTGATAATGTGCATGACATTTCACATTCTATTCTCTTGGAAAATAAGAAACTAATATCGTGAATTTGTCGTCTGCTGACTTAACCGAACTGGAAAGTCTCAAAGTGCCTGCAACGCCATCCGAGGTCCTAGAAAAAAAAAATAAGGCTTAGACATTATGCATACCGTATTTGCCTTAATATTTTGACTGCTTCATTCTTTTACAATACATCTCGTTTTTTTTTGAACAAGTTCATTTGTTGGGTTTTAATGTGACGGAATGACAAACAAACCTTTTTGGAGCAGTCTGAACTAGGACTACACTATTTGCTTCGTCCTGTATGTCCGAATAGCTTGGTTAGTAGGTACATTTTATAACAGCGTGGTTTATATGTTAGAAGTACACAGGTGCTAAGTAGTGTTGCCTTGATCGATTATAATCGATGATCAGTCACCTATGCCTCTTTTGACTAATGATCGATAAGATTTTTTATCGTCGACTAATCTGAAAATTGTATTTTAAGAAACATATTTTTTTTTCTCACGGTTTTGTTTTTATAGGCAAGTTGTAAAGAAATGAAAATTCAAAGATGTTTATTTGGGTCATTCTAGATTTGTGGTCAATAAAATGGAAAACATTTGATAAAATAGCCTTAAAAAGTCAATCCAAAATTACTGATATTTTCTTATTTCTCTATGAAAATATATGTTGTGGGTACTCATTAGAAGCGCCTCGCGGAGGCGCTTCTAATGAGTACCCACAACAAATGCTTTCATGGAGAAATATGAGAATATTATCTAGATATCTCTCTTATTGATCTGGAGCAATGAATAAGTACCTGGAAGAGGGCTAAATTAAGAGTGAATGTATTTTCTACGTCGATTATATTAACTGATGATCATTTGGTTTCACAAAAATCGATGATCGACTATGAAATTCTGGCCGATTCCCAACACTATTGCTAAGCACAAATCAAGCGCAAACCGTTCCAATAAGACCTCACAAACTTATAAAACAAATAAGTAGGAAAAGCTGCACCAACCGACCTGTCTACACTGGTACACATATATATTTGTACGAGCTCGAACGCACGCACTTTTTCATGTTATGATGATTGCAGTATTAGATGTGTTAAACGTGTGATAATACAATGCATGTAAGTACGTCTGACACGGTGTAAAACAAGTCCTTTATATGTGACAATGATTAAGTTGACTACTACCTCTCTCTGGGCCACTTTTGCAGACGGCCAACAGATTATATTTTTCTTATTTTTCTTAAATAATATACTTTGACATTTCATGAATATATTCTGCATGAAGCGCAAAAACCTATTTTTTTTTTTTTTTTTTGAAAAATAAGAAACAAAATATTTTAAAAATTCTTCTGCTAGAATATTTACCCAGCATGTAAAGCGTTAAATGCAAATGTTATTTACAAATTTAAGTGATCGCATTAAAATTGGGATTTGACGTACGTTACTGTAAGACGGATATTTCAAGGCTCTCGCGGTCGTGGTGATCATTACGAAAACATGCCTATTCAAATATACTGAAAATTTTACCATCAAAAAATGAAAATTTTCAGATAAAAAATTCTGATATTTTTCATATTTCTGCTCAAAACATATATTGTAGGTACTCGTTAGAATCGCCTCGACGAGGCGGTTCTAACGAGTACCCACAATCTATGTTTCTGAGCAGAAATAAGAAAAAATAATGTATACCCCTGTAAACCCCAGTTTTACTATATAAAAGTGGGGTTTAAGGGGATTAAAATAATATAGGCGTGTTTTCGTGATGTAAAATAAAGACACTGAGACATTATGTAACAGTATGCCAGGTGGGCACATGTCGTTTAAACAGTGTATGATGGCCATCAACGTTTATGACTTTTTAACATTGTGCTTCTGCTATAAAGCCCCTTATGCTAGAAATTTCGTTGTTTACCATACAAACCCTTAAAGTACTATTCATAACTGCACCAGATGGCATTCTAAAAATAAGATATGACATTCCATATGAATCGTCCACATAGCAAAAGATTCTTATGATATGTCAAGCCGTACTTTCTTATTATGTTTCTGAGAAAATAAGGTGTAATTATTAATTTAAATGGTCTGCCTGATTCACATGAAATATATAACCTTATTTTCTCTGAAAATAATAATAAGAATACTTCTATCTGCTACATTGTTGCTACGCATTTTAAGGGTCAATACATAATTCACAAAACAGGAAATGGTATGAATAAAACAGAAATCAGCGTACAAAAATCAGTCGTACCATGGACCCCTGCTTACCGGACAGTTGTGCTTACCATAACACCAACGTTAACTGCTAATTGTAACATTACGTTTATATACATAACATTAAACTGCGGAGAGAGAGAGAGGGAGAGAGGGAGAGAGAGAAAGTTCCACATTTTAATTTATATAGGGATCAAACATGGTTTTTCATGCATTAACATTCGCCAGGTACCGTGGGAGGTGTTGAAAACCGAGGCCGGAGGCGAATATTAATGCATTGAAAAACATGTTCGATCGCTATTATTGCATAAAAACTGAAAACATTTGCTACAGTTCGCGTTATTTCTTGCACTATTTTGTTTCGCCTTTTCACCGATGTCGCGTGAACGCTATTTCCACGGACTATACTCGTTCGAGGGCAGGGCAGTACACATCTCGTGGACAACAGCAATTCTGTGGCCCCGGTACGAGCATATTGAAAGTTGCGTAGCCGTGCATTAACAGCGCGTGAATTGCCTTGTTAATACACGGCTTTTCCCCGGTTAATGCACGGCTGTTAATAACGTGCGACACTACTTTTTATGCAATAAAATGTGTTAATTTCAGTCTGCTGCTTCATGTACTTACTGTTCATACGGCATAGTTCTGTGTATTATTATTTCAATGCTTGTACATTGTTTTGCACAATGGTTGTACGTTCTAACAACTATTATCCGCTGTGAAGCGACACCGATTCCAGCGTTTTGCTGTCTGGGGATGTTACTCTAATGAGCCAACCCCCACATCGTATCGAGAAGAATTGCAAATAAGTCTCTTGCTGCAAACGAAACTTTAAATTCAAGATCTCAATCGGATCATGCTTTAACAAGTAGTACATATGCGGAAGGTACGAATATAATGAAATTTAGGAATATGGCTCTGGCGATAAACGCTCGTGGTGAAATGGTGGTCATGTTACAAGCAGTTGCTTTACAATCTGCATATTCGCAAAGAACGAGTGCATCTGTGACGAAACCAATGACATTTGCGTCCTCGTTGAATGATGTTTTGCCACCATCTATATACAATGGCGACTGAAAGTACCCCTTATTCTGCAGTTTACGATCTTCAAGCTTTACAAACTAGTAGCAACGGAATAGTACAAGTCACTGATGTTGATAAAAGCTTAATGTAACGCAGTTTGCTGATAGTTTATTAAAAAGTGTACAAACATCAAGAGCAGCTCAAAATCAGAATAACAGGATATTAGTACAGGCTCGAAAACATGTTGAAGCGCAAGAAGCTATGGCTGAAAATGCCTCAAACGTGTTAGGTGATATAGGTATGACAGACACTAAAATGACAGCACAAGCAAACGATTTAACTTCGGCAGAAAATGCGACAACGACTGAAGCAATGACAGTAATAGAAGCGGCGGTAGCAGCGGAAGGTTAGATAGCGGCAAATATCAATTTACTGACACAAGCACTAGTAGGAGGAGGAGGTATCCTACCGTCTTATGGTGGAGTTGTCAACCAATTGATAGCATGTGCCGCATGTGCCGCAGCTAACGCAACAAATGAAAACATTATATCTTCAAATATTGGAAACTTACTTGGAGTGACAGATGCACCAAATGCGCCGATACCAAGTTCATTATGGCAGATTCTGCACCAACTGGAATCAGTACTGGAAATATCGCAACAAAGGGCGTCAACCAAAACGCTGGAGCAGGCGTTAGATTGCCAAGTAGTAGTTGAAATAAAAGCACTGTTGCACTATCAGAGAATGTATAACATAATGGCTGCTTGCATAGCCTGATCTGTGTTTACACTGGTCGGGAGGGACATGTCTGTCGGGGTCTACGCTGCATTATGGTCATGCTATGGTTTAAGCTTCGTTGTTGGGTTATTAAAAGAAGAGTTATGACTGAAAGATTGTCAATGGGTCGTAAACCTGTATGAAGCTTTTACAGTTAATTCTAAACCATATTATTCTTTGAAAATATTAAAAAGCTGATAGTAACTAAAAATGCTATAATGTACTCTAAAGCACCTTATGTACATTATTGTTTATATTGGATCTCATTCAAAACAATTGTTTATATTGGGTCTCATTCAAAACCATTGTTGTCATTTGAAAGTATTTGATGACTATTAAAACATGTAATTGCATCAGAATTGCATGTATAATACATGCTGTTTATTGGGACCTAAAGAATGCTGCATTCATAATTATATACCTAAAGAAAACTACATATACCTGTACTGGCAAGCCAAGGATGCAAATGTTCTTTATGCGGACAACGGAGAGACACCGATTAGACGATATTATGGAACGTATCATTCAAACAGAATAGTTATCTGATGTTTTAAATATAAATCCTCTGGATATATATATTATAGTTTGTATAAATTGTGTAAGCTTTCTTCTTACAGCAGCAGCAGCTTTAGCACTTTTGCAGATATTGCGAATTGCTTTCAATGATTGACAATGACATAGCGTGATGCAGTTTTCGGACAGACCAGGTGTGGCTCTAGACTGACTATCTAGAAGGAGCCAGGGAATGGAATCCTTCTGGACTGTCTAGACACCTTTATAAACCCCTCTCTCGGTCTCTCAGTGTTCTGTTCTGTTTTGACGTTAAGGCTGTGCAGATCCCATGCAGTACAACTGAATTGTCTGCATAAAGTATTTATTTATATAAATAGTCCAAAATAAAATATTAATTTATGATAGACTTCTGTCTGTCTGTCTGCTTAACACAACACATTTAAAATCTATATGATCACAGCTTATAACAAGCTACGGTACAAATGTTACTTACATTAAACGCTTAGCGGCTAGAAAATATGCAGAGGATGGTTGAGCAGGTATCAACACAGAAGAAAAGAATATAGCTTCTACAATGTTAAAGGCAATGGCAGCAGTTCAACCAAACCCCGCAAAACTGACAACTCCAGTTCCCACCATGGAACCTCCAGAACCAGGAGAAATCCCGGAACGTGGACCAGTTATACCATCTCCTGCACAACTGACCACACTCCCAGCGTGGAGGAAATTGAAGCAGCTGAGATTGGAGAAGGACTTCTTGCTCCACTTTGAGAGCTGCATTCAAGTGTAGTGGTTGCTTACGTTAAACTGGGCGTCGCCAAGCTAACAAAAGGTTCTATGAACATATGTGCAAATTACGATTATACTGTCTCAAAAGATCCTTCCAGGATATCTTCCTATTTTCTTTTCGTCAAATCTACAAAAAAACATTTACGCTGAAAAGATAAAATATAGCGTATTCACCTTTAGTATTCTCTTGCCATAACACCTTACCTTACTTACCCTAAACGTGAACAAAGCAGTTTCGCTGCATTAAGATGTGCGTAAAATGTGACACAATGGCAAATAGGGTAGATCCTGAGTAGTTAGTTCTGGCTCTGCTCTGTTAACCCAGGCATATCCGTCTGAATATTAGAATAAGTATATACATCGACTGCACACTAAATGTTTGGGCACCTTATCTCCTAACCATAATTCTCCTAAAATTTGAACATCCATTTTTCTACCTTGTTGATATGTCTAAAATACTGCTGGATAGATGGCTAACAGTGTATACCCTGATCGGACGCCGCAGTTTGGGGCTTCCGAATAGGGTATAGACTGTTTGCTCATAGTAAATAAGAAAAGTCAGGAACTGATACAATCAGAGCCACATCAAGCCCCCAACACCAGAGAGAAAGACAGACGAGTAAAGTAAAGCAAAACTAAAATGAACAGATGGCAAGCAGAGTTGGCAACTCTTTCCCAAAAAGGTGGCAACTCTGTTTCTCAAACTTAACTGAATATATGCTTATCTGACCAAAGACATAAGTAAATAAGGGATGTTGACTTTTTCGCATCTTATCACTTACCGTTATATCTGTAATTATCCGTACACTGGCACTCCTTACGGTGATTTTGTGAAAGTTTAACAAGTTCCTTTGACTGCCTAATGGTAAATGTATGTTTGACATTGCTGGTCCTGGTTAAATTGTTATTGAGAAGCTTGACACTGTTTGCTTAGGTATGTTTGTCCAAATATGTTGAAGAATTTCCAATAAAATATCATGGCCTACATAACTCTAGGTAAGAGGGGTATCAGGATATGTTTTCTTAATTATTCACCAACATTATTGTAATGAATACTCACCTAATGTTTTTGTTGTTGTTTTATGCAGAGATATGAGAAAAAATTAATGTTTCGATTAAATCTTTGGCTTATCTAGATCTATGGCTAAGATGTATACTTTTTTCATAGGTGTGTAAACGTAATTAATAGAGACATTCACTAAGGCACAACCGAGGTATCATTGTCTAGATAAATAAACACATTCGATGTTTTCAAAACAGTTCTGACAGCAGCAGGATCAATAACAAGGATGCAAAACAAATTATGAGGCCAGCACGTGGTTATAACAGCTTCTTACATGTGTATCACAGCTCCTTACATGTAAACCACGTCTCTCCTTGTCTGCGATAAACACAGAAAAAACGTAATATCGAGACTCATCTTTGGTAATAAAATCCAAAAGGTACATCATTAAAGAATTATAGCGTTTTAGGTTCTCGAAATATATTTTATTTCAGAGAGAGCAATATCAGGTAAACAAGCAAAAACTAACAAATATCATTTGTCTTCTTTCGCGATATAAGAATTTAGAATTCAAATATGGCCAATACCGTCATCCCGTAATAGTCCTCAATATTCGGATAATTTTCGTTCTGTTTTTGGTTTGGTATCCGTTTACCACACACACACACACACACACAGAGCAATCTTTCCAAAATGCTTCAAGTGCTAAACAGAAAGGAAGGCAATGATCAGGAATCGATACAATTATCCCACACCTCCCATCAGAGACGTCAAAGGGAAAGAAACACAAACACAAAATAACTGGACCCTAATGGAAACATCACTAGCAGAAAGCCAAACGGACAGTTACTTTCCCACAAAGTGGCCAAATGGCTATCCTAAACAAAAAGATGTAAGCGACACACACATTCAAAGACGAACTATAACAAAAATAAACCATGACAGAAGAACCGCCTTGGAACGGTAAAGTCTTTTTTGTCCAACCTTTATCGAAAATAGTAAACTTAACAGCCTTTTTTTTGACACAGAGTTGAAGAGAGAGAGAGAGAGAGAGAGAAAGAGAGAGAGAGAGCAATCTTTTCAAAATGCTCCAAGTGCTACAGTATTTTTTCTTGTCCAACCTTTATCGAAAATAGTAAACCTAACAGCCTCTTTTTGACACGAGTTGAGGTTTTCAGTGATCAATATTTTGACACAGAGTTGAAGTTTTCAGTGGTCAATAGCAAAGCTGCTGGAGACTTTAAAAATTGAGTGGTCACCATTTTCTTTTAGTCCTGATGCAGTTCTAATTGCATGTTATTAACTGGTCCGCGCACATCCTGACAAAAGTACACACCGGCCGAAAAATCCTACGAGAGTCCTGTAAAACGTTTTGTCATTGCGGTTCGATATTTTTAAAGTAGAGCGTTTTTTTTTTGTATCAAAACTTTATTTATTGTTAACCTTCAAAGTGTGCATCCTTTGTTGAAACTTAAATTTTGTAAGTTTCACAGACTGGTGAACTGCAGTTAGATAGTCGCCGCAAAGTATCGTTTGGAGAGACTGATATATTGCGTCCCTGAGAGAACTTCTGGATTTATATTTCTTCCCCTTAAGTATTTTCTTAATCCTCATGTCAAGTGAGTTAGGCGGATAGTTTGTATCATGCAAGTTTCAGGTGCCAAGAAAGCTTTTACGTCCTCGCTTATGTAAGAGAAAGCGTTGTCAAGAATCAGATGGAACCCTGACAATCTCTTTTATGGTGGATATGTGGATATGTTTTATGATCAGGAAGAAGACATTTATTCAGACCAAACATATAAGGAAATATTTGTAATTTGAAGCTACATCAGAACTACGAGTAAACGTTGTTTGATCTGCCCAGCTAGCATTCTTTATAAATCTATAGCGGGCCGTTATCGGCCCGTCAGCTACCCTGACGGGCCGATAACGGCCCGCTATAGATTTGTAAGGAATTCCTACTGAGGGCCAATTGTTAAGATGTCGATTATTGTAAAAGTGAATTTATTTTACAGCTGATCTCCGTTAATGTGCCTTATTCGTATGTCGATAATTACAAAAGTGTTGTTTTGATTTGCCATGTTTTGTTCCTCATCATTTCCTCTTTCGATGTCTTGGCAACGCCATGTTATGTGAGTGTAATCTTCCCTGTGTAACTTTATTCATATTAACTGCGTATATCAAACGTTCAAAGTAATAGGCTGTGTAGTGTTTTTTCTCAGTAGCTTACCCACAACTTTGTTTCAATAACAAAGAACACTTAATAAGCGTAACAGTGGTGCCACATTTGTTCCTTAACATTGCACGAGCCGCAACGGGCGCAATTCGGACAGCGTGGGATAAAAATAATACAATACTATTCAGTTTGTGTCCATGTAATGTGTTTGTTTGTCTTCCGTTTATCGAACTTGTAGTCAGTCATTCCATCAGTCGTATTTAACCTAAGTATTCGAACCAGCTTCTTACCATACTTATCCTAAATTTTGAATAATTCGATTTGACTTGATTATGTATTGATGAGTGGCAAAACCTTTAGACCCGGATCAGACACCGCGGGAATAAATCCATTTGACTACGTCTGGATGAGTGGCAAAACTTTTAGACCCGGATCAAACACTACGTGAAGTAGTCCATTTGACTACCTGTTAATAAGTGGCAAACAATGTAGACTAGGATCAGACGCAGCAAAATGTATCTAAGACAGTGCAATGAACTATCATTCCACAAGGACGCCGATACTAAGCCGCTCCCAGAAGGAAGAAAAAAATGTACACTAAAAATAATCAAAGTAAACATTAAAGCATATTCGACGGCATAACGATGCATCTAAATTTTGAATCTAACTGCCATTGGAAGCATTTAAGGAGAAAGAATACCATTGGTAGGTTGTCAGCAGTTTTTACAAGGGCACGACTTTGTGATTTCTATTTGATTTTCTGCACGCCAAGCCCATTCTGTGAAAGGTTCTATCCTAAAACGAAAGAATGTGCGCTCCTTTTAGAGTAGACCATTGTTTTCAGGAAGGGGTTAAAATATACAGAGTTGCCCCCGTTGAAAGTATATATTTTCCCCTTAATATGCCTATATGGTTTTAAAAGTATATCTGATAAAAAAAAGTCAGCTTCAATAAAAATACCAGGGTATACAGAACCATTGTCACATTGCCGTTGAGCTGACATCTACACTACACTCAAGACATCACTGTGAAAAGTGGAGAACGGGGTTGGATATAATTTCACGGGAGTGATGTCCATCAAACTTGTTTTAGCTCCTTTCTGAAAATTGATTAAATCTTAAAGGAGAGAATTTGCTCCCAACGAGAAGACCCCTTTAAGACAAGGTTTTGCTAGATAGAAAGCAATCAGGCAGTCACAAAAGTTGTTTACTATGTAAAAAATGCCGAAAATCAACCAGGTGTACCCAGTTTATTAAAAAAGAATGGATAAGCCTCCAAGAAAGATAACTCCGAGATGTAAATATTTGCATCCTCTCTCAGTGAGGATTAGAGCAGCTAGTCAAGTCAGTGAGTTTAATAATCGTAATAACCTTTTAACCGCTAACCTTCTAAAACAGGGGTATCAGTACCATAAACTGACTAAAACATTTGCTAGGTTTTTTCGTGTCATTCTGAATACATTTCAAAATATAACACTGACTTGAAAACATTTCTGAATGGAGGTCTATCGGGACCCGACGTTTATGGTGACAATCTATAAATTCAGACGGCTAGTTGGTAAACTGATTTTTCATAACAAATAAAAAATAAATAAAGATTATCAGTCGTTACAAAAAGATAGATTATAAGTAAACGTGAATGTTATGCGGTAATAAACAAGCATGATTGTAGCCCAATTATATTGTATATACGTCTTTTATTTGCACGAGTCGGACCTTAGACTAAATGTCGGAACGTTCCTAAATCTGTTTCCGACGTAAGCGCCTGGCTATTGCTGTTTGTGGTTGGGCTCATCGGCATCCAACTTATTGTTTTCTTTTGCTCTGGTTTCAGATTGCCTTTGAACCATTTCCTCTGTTTCATTGAAGTTTTGTGATTATTTATGTTTTACTGTAATAGATTTTGACAATGAAAAGGATCTTACGCGGACCGAACACTTGTAATTTGAGATGTACCAGAAATAAGAGGTGAGGTTGTGATTGTGTACACAAAAGCTAATTTAAACCTACCACTAGTTATTTCTGTTGATCGTTTCAGTGCGGCTAATGTTTGGCAGCTCTTCTTTGTTTGTATGTCGTTATTTTGCCATTTTGTCTGGTCTTTGTTTGTTCCTTACAGTTTCTTCTTTCAGTGCCTCGGGAGAGCTATTTGAACCAGCGTATGATGAAACCTTCAAAAGACTTGTGCGACCAGCGAAGACTCAGATCAGGCTGCGCATCCGCGCGGTCTGATCAGAGTCTCCGCTGATCGCACTTGCCTTCTACAGCCTCCAGGCTATCCAAAGAGGGATGAACGACAACCCTTCCCATACACGATGGATGTTAAGGCTGATCTGAGTCTTTGGTGGTCACACATATTGTAGGATTTGTCGTGCGCTGGCTCATTTTTCTTCATTTATATTGTATTAATATTATTTTTGGATCCTGAGCAATATGATACCTGCATATGTAGATGTTCAAAAAGATTATAATAAAATGACCGCAAAGCGACAAAACGTTTGAAGTCTGACCTCTGCGCTGAACGAAACGTCAAATCAGCATGCATATATGCGCAGCCTGATCACAGTCTTCGTTGTCCGCATAAAAACAAAACAAAACAAAAAAAAAAAACAAAAAAAAAAAAAAAAAAAACAAAAAAAAAAAAAAAAAAAAAAAAAAAATTAAAAAAAAAAAAAAAAACCCAAAAAATTAAAAAAAACCCCAAAAAACAAAACAAAAAAAAACAAAAAAAAAAACGTTGCATCTTGGCTACCCAAAATGCGCTCAGTTATAATTCTGAACACATTGCGCAAATGCATAGGCTGATCTGAATCTTCGCTCGGCGCACATGTCCGCAGGTACGTTCTCTGAATTTGGGGCTAGAAATGTTGAAACCAAATTAAAAAAAATATATCGAAAGCAACCTCGATGCAATGTTATGACGCTCTATAGGCATCTTTATGACGTCGCATTAACTGCGAAGCATGCTAGGGTCATTTAAAGGGAATTTATACACTTGGTAGATGTTCAACAATTTTTGCAAAGAAGACACTTTTGTCACCAATATATAATTGTAATTTGGAGCTGCATCAGAATTAAGGGTGAGATTTGGCGCGAAAAAAAAAAACCTGTTTTAACATCACGAAAACATACCTATATAATTTTGGCCCTCCCCCCTTTAAACCCCACTTTGTATAGTAAAACTGGGGTTTACAAGGGTATACATTATTTTTCTTCTGCTCAAACATATGGAGTGTGGGTACTCGTTAGAACCGCCTTGTCGAGGCGGTTCGACGAGCGGTTCTAACCAGTACCCACAATCTATCTTTTGAACAGAAGCGTTAAAATATCGAAGTTTTTTATCTGAAAATTTTCAAGTTTTGGAGGTGAAATTTTCTATATATTTGAATGGGTGTGTTTTCGTGATGCGACCTTTCCAAGACGGTTCTTCTGTTGCAGTTCTTTGTGCGTCAGTGGTTTCATATGTAGTGTTTGTGTTGTCTTTATCTATTCCTCATCTCTCCTTCTTTTGGCGCCTCGGGAGTGCTGTGCTTTGTAATTTTTATAATTTCCAGGGTATCTTCATTTATATTTTACCTGTTTGCCTTCCTGCACAATGTGTCCTTCCTTGCTAACTCTTTGATAAAAAATATAGAAGATGTCCAGGGAGAGGCACATTCGCAAAACATAGCCCACCAATGACGTCAGTAGAAAAAGCAAACAAACAAAGACAGACGGTATACAAACCACAAACCAAAGAAAAAACAAAGCGTCCTACTCGCCAACTAGGCAATCATAATGCTACAAAGGAGCCACTAACACAACAGTAAGACAACGAACAAGACAAAACATGAAAAAAGGGGGACAAAACCGCAGCTAGTAGCCACAAGGCGTCCTTTTGGCCCTCTGTTCGCAGTGTTTTGATTGTGGTGCCGTTGCTTTACGTGCGTCCTTCTTTTCCTTTTGTGTCTTGGACAGAAAGTGTTAGGTACTTGTATCGATTCCTGATCATTGCCTTCCTTTCTATTATGAACGGTCGTTACTAAATACTACCGAGAGTTTAATTAATCTAACCCTTCTTCTCTTGCTAAGCACGACATGCCCTGTCTTAGCAAATAGTGTAGATCCAGATCAATTGGCTTCTGAAGAAGCCAATGATCTGGATCTGCATTGTTTGTCATTAAATATGTGAATTTCCAACAAGAAACTGGATCAAGTAATCTTATTGGCCGGAAATTAGAAGTGGGTGTGGCATCTTAAGTTATTCAGCATGACAAGGGTTAACTGCTACTAAATCATTATCCTAAGTTTAAATGTTGTGAAAATACAAAATGATTTTCGGCTCGCATGGAGGCTCCCTAACTCAGGCTCCCTAACTCAATGAGTGAAACACACACACACACACACACACACACACACACACACACACACACACACACACACACACACACACACACACACACACACACACACACACACACGTGCGCGCGCGCACACACACACAAACACACAAAGAAAAAAAAGAACAACAAAATAAATCACCGTAATGAAACAAGAATTGTCACCTCAGACACTGCCAATCAGAGCTTAAGAAAACCACTGAGAGTCCTAACAAAGCAATAACACCAGGCATCAACTAGTTTCATTCTTTCTAAATTTTTCAAACATGGGCTATTCTTAAAATATGCCAGAGTAAACGAATTCCTTTAAGAGTTACCTCTAGTAAAAAAGCAGGAGAAAATATTTATGCCAAAGTATTTTCCTTAAAGTATATCCATCCACTCTCGTTAGCTACATGTACCTAGCCCCGAAGAAATGGTTCCGAATAATACAAATATGGGGATAGAAGACTCAAGACTCAAAACCAGTTAGTTTGCATGGCTGTGCAAAGATATTTAGCTCTCTTGCTTATGACATACCGTACATATCCTTTGTATTGGAAAAAACAGGCCTGAACAAATAGTGTAGATCCAGACCAGTCGTAGCAGAAAGCACATTTTGATCAGTTAACCTTTCGTCCAGCAGTTTTGTGCACATTTATAGTGAATAATATGGACTCGATCAATATTAGGACAGGTATCGTAATGAGATAAGGTGTCACAATGTTAAGGGTAAAACGGTAATCTACATTTTTATGTCCCGAATCATTTGGGCCGCGTCAAGCGAAAGCGTGCCTTCGAACATGCGCAAAATTCGCAGATTCAGATCACCCTGCGCATGCAAAAAGTATCATCTTGTAACTTGTTTTCCATTTATACATTCTATAGCGCCAAATGATCATTTTAGCGGACTGGGATGCGCAGGTTGATATGGACCTTCGTTATCCGGATTTACATGAAGATACGTTTTCGCATGGCGCGTTATCACACTTTTTTCCTAGTCCAATCTCATTGGGCAGATTTAAACAAAGAGTTAAGCCCAACGTCGAAGTTTATAACGATTAGAACAATAGGGAAATGGCTCAATGGTAACAGTTGTGCTAAACTGTTTACCTGCTAATTTAATTGTGGGATAGGGGAGGAAACACATATTCCTTCACTATCCTTATTTTTGTAGGCGTACTTTTTTAAGTCGGAAATAATGATAAAATGAAACTATAAAAGCACATACGTGTCCATCAGTCATTACAATTTCCTTTTTTTGAGGCGGATGGATACATCAAATTCACCGAAACGGTTGGTACAAAAACTTTCCGATAAGGCCTTGAGAGAAATGGAAATAATAAACTCGCAAAAGCGCCAGTCCGACAAGGCACTAAAGTACATGTTACAGGAGCGGTCTAGTACCTCCATACATGCAAGACTAATGCGGCGGTATTTAAACGAGGTTTTGAACCCAAAGTGTGATGACAACTATAGCGATTGTTTTGAAAGGGCAACAAATTCTGCAAAGCTAACTAGACATCTATCCGCTACTGCAATAGGAATTGATAAAGACAGACTTGCAATAGTTGCTGATCTTATGAGTGTTTTTGCCGAAGAGGAAGTTTCATCTGATCAAGACGAAATGACGACGAACTCCAAGAAATTGGTTTCTTAATTTCTGCTAAGAATGTTAATGAAAAACACCGCGACACGCTTCCAAATGCCTCCGTCAAATCTACGTTTGAGCATGGCGAGGAAATATTGAATACAAAGTCAAGTAAATGCACACATCTTTCTGATAATGCGTATCGAGACACAGACAGAATTCAACGTAGTCTTGCATTTACAGCTATTCACGGAGACAAATGTCATGGAAGGAGAAAGAAAATAGATCAAAACAGAGGACATACTGTTAGTATAGGAGTTCCTAGTAATTCTGTTTTGGCATCGTCACAATTAAAGTCGTTTGCTTTCACTAGCAACACCCGTGATTTATCATTAGACAGTAATGATGAGTACACTTACATGAACAATCAAAAAATACATTTTCCCGAAGCATCTCTACTGCCACCAGCCACCAGTGATATTACAAAAACGATATCATATCAGGGAATACCGGTGTCAAAACGTCCAATATCTGGATGTATTAAAGAACTTATAGAAGAAAGAAAGGGAGAAAAAGAAAGAAAGAACTCAGAGAAAAGTGATGTTTCGCCAGATGTTGAAGATCTACTTGGAAATGTTAACAAGTGTACTTCAAAAAATTTCAAAACACTGTGTATTTCTAACGAAGATACATATTTTTATTTGAAAAGTCCCTCTCTTTCAGCTGTAACCTGGAGTCCAACAGGGCAGCGGTATAAGACTGGCAAAAAATCACCACATACTAGGAGAAGGCATCGCATAGATGGCTGTCCCAAACCCAAGGATGGTAAATTATTATCGATGAAAGAATATGTGGTTACCAGACGTCATGTAATGAGCACAAATCTATCCACAAATACTGGCGATCAGAAGTCGGCCGTCGTACTGTTAAAAGTCCAGTTCTTAATTGTCACAGAGAGATTAAAAGTGACAATAGTTCGGGCCGAAAACATACTCGGCATTTCCTCAAATGTCGAATTACCAACAACCTTTGTCCAGTTAAGTTTGATGCCTGGTAAAATGCAAAAGCAGTCTGGCAAATGTGTCAAAAATTCCAGCAACCCTGATTACTCCAGTGAAGTGTTCTACTTTACAGGATTCAACTTAGAATGCATGCATATGATGACTCTTCGAATTAAGATAATGCAACGAAAGTACACATTCAGGCTGCCTTTGTGTATTGGTGAGACATATATACCGCTAGATAATGTAGATCTGGTTGGAGAAACATTGCTGAGGGAGCGTTTATCTGCTCCTATACGTTAATTGCTTCAAAATTGTTTTGTGCAAGAGATACATATTAAAACTTGGTGCTTTTCGTGCGTTTGTTCGGTTTGTGCTTGTTTGGACTTGTCGGTTTCCTCTTCCTCTTGGGGTCTGGGAAGGGCTGTGGTTTGTGATTGTGGCACTCGCTGGACTTTTCTCTTACCTTGTTTGATATTTCAGGCAAATTGTCTCCTTAGGAGATAATTTGCATGAAATGTCAAAGCCTATTGTGGGAAAAATAGGAAAGAATCAAAATGTCATGTGCTGGAATTAGTACCTAGGAAGACTGCAGAAAAGCAAATATTATAATTATCTCCTTTACACTCCGAACATAAATGCCTATAGAAAATGTATAACATTTACAATAAAATAATTATTTGGTATTTGCAAAAGTTTTCTGTTTTTAAACCCACTTTAGTCCGGAGATCCCAAAAAGGATATCTGGCAAAAAGTGCAGACTCTGATCAGACGCTACAGGATGCGGCATCTGATCAGGGTCTCCACTGTTTGCAAACAGTGCAGCTATTTCTCTTTGGGAATATCTTAATCACATAGCCTGACACAGCCTGTGTAAAAGTGAAGAAACCATAACATCACGAAAACATGCCTATTTAATTTTGACCCCCTTAAACCCCGCTTTTATATAGTAAAAACTGGGGTTTACAGGGGTATACATTATTTTTCTTGTTTCTGCTCAAAAACATATATTGTGGGTACTCGTTAGAACCGCCTCGTCGAGGCGGTTCTAACGAGTACCCACAATCTATGTTTTGAGCAAAAAATATGAAAAAAGAAATCAGAATTTTCTATCTGAAAATATTCTTGTTTTGGTGGTAAAAATTTCAGTATATTTGAATAGGCAAGTTTCGTAATGGTGAGACAATGTACCTTCAGACACGTACGCCCAACGCAGAATACTCAAATCAGCCTGCACATCCGCATAGTCTTTTCAGAGTATTCAGTGTCCGCATTCATGAACTTGGTATCCTTAGCTATTAAAAATGCGCCTAGTGAAGATTCCGATCGGACTGCATGAATACACAAGCTGATCCGAATTTTCGCTGGGCGCACATATCCGACGTTGCGGCTCATAAAGCTATACTAATTATAATATGGTTTAAAAGAATTCTGAAATTCACAGAATGTTAATAAATGCATCGCAATACAGTACATGTTTATGGTTTCTTGAACTAAAATCATTTGAAACCAAAATTGTTTGCTTTTTACTGTAATATGGAAATAATAAATGAGCCAGCGCACTATAAAAAATCTATAATAAGACGTGCGACCAGCGAAGACTCAGATCAGACTGCGCATCAAAGTCTTCACTGATCGCATGTGCCTTCTGCAGCCCTCAGACAATCGAAAGCGGGAAAGACGGAAATTCTAGCCTTACTGGGTGGATGGGCAGGCTGATCAGCGTCTTTGCTGGTCGCTTAGATGTTATTGTTGGTTTTATCACGCGCTGGCTTAAATGTTATTTGTCTTTTTACCTGAATAAATGTCTTAATGAGCTTTATATTCCGTTCCTCTTTATTTTTCCTATGACAATAAGCTGAATATGCACTGATTTGTATACACCTACCAGAAATGGCATCAACGCAATTTTTCCTTTTTTCTCGCGATGTCATTGAAAATTAGGCAAAGTAATAATATAATTGGTTGTCTCGTAAAAGAATCTTGTGCATCGTTATGGATACGGAATATAGTGGACAAAGTGCCGTTAAGACATGTGCAGCGATAGTCTAGATGCGTACAGTCTGATCAGGGCTTTCTATGTTAATCTACATATACTACAATATCTATTGATACTGTAAGCAGACAACGTAGGCACAGATCAGCCAGCGAGAAAGCGCGAATAATAAGGTCCTGCATTGTCTGCCAATTGCAAAGTGCAGTGGAGACTCGAAACGGAAGGTATTTACTTCCCTTGAGAGATACGTAAGGCTGGCTAATCGAAGCTGAAAAGATAATTGATTATCAGTCCTGCCATTGTGATCGATAATCGATTAGTAATGACTGAAGATTTGGTCATTATTTTACCTGTCTGAGCATAACTCTTACCATATGTTATACTTTATTGTATATATTCGGTCAGACAGGCTTGAGCAAACAGTGTAGACCCTGATGAGACGCCGCAAATGCGGCGTCTCATCAGAGTCTACAATGTTTGCCACCCATCCAGTTATTTTTAGACGCAACATTGGGTAGTAAATTGTACTTGTTCAAATTTTAGATTATGTATAGTAAAGAGTTGAGGTGTCTGAATACTAAGGAAAAAAAACGGTAAAGTACTAAACACAGAAATCAAATGATCTATTATTAGCAAATCAGTAATGATAATCATTTTTGTGGAATTTATCGATCAATTAATCGATTTTCCAATTAATCGTGCCAGCCTTAGAGATACGTGTTAGTGGAAGCTCCTTTTCAGGAGGAGACTCGTGCTGGAAAGCAAAGAAAGGGAGGACATGCTACTAAAACAGGGTGGCAAAACACTGTTTTAGTAGCATTTCCTCCCTTGAAAGGAGCATTCAAAAGTAACATAATGGGAAAAAAAGGCTAGAGAAAAGCCCAGGGAGTGCCACAATCACAAACCGCAGCCCTTCCCAGACCCCAAGAGGAAGAGGAAACCGACAAATCCAAACAAGCATAAATCAAACAAACGTACGAAAAGCACTAAGATTAGCTCTCTCTTCCCGAAGCGAGGTAATCGCAATACTAAAAGGACTGAAAAACACAAGAACAAAATGACACATGGAAAGACATACAACAAATCGCCTCGTAGAATAAACCACAAAGCAACAAAGAGTAAGACTAACACGGGGACCACCGCCTTAGAACGGTCGGTAGAGCAAACCAACGGGGGGGGGGGGGGGGGGTGGGGGGGGGGGGGTTAAGGCACTTTTACAGCTAGCTAACATCACCCTAGGTCCCGATGCTACTCTTAATACAGAAATACATAAAAGTTCGGTTCGCATAAAGGCTCCCAACTCAGTCAATGCATCAAAGCGAAAACATAAAAATCAAATTAATCACTATAATAAGCAAAGACGAGTACTCATGGCTAATTCTACTGTATGCCAGAGTAAATGAAAACCAATAGTTGAACCATGGCGGGCCAAGCCAAAGACATATCGTCAAGACCCAACCCACTTGTTAAAGTTTTGCCGTCGTGCAATTAAAGTATGAAGCATAGCCATCAACAATGATTGGGTTGACAACTAGGCATGCAGTCTGCCGCATAATATCCAGGCTAATAGCCAATTCTTTTATAACGGTTAATAAGTTTTCTGAATTGCTCCGAAAAGTGAAGCCGGATATAGTGTAAGAAGAGAGAATGTATTTTCTTCCTTTTCAGAGGGGGCGGGGAAGGGGATGGGGATGGGATGAGGCTTCTTAGTTATGTTAAATAAAAGGGAAGGCAATGATCAGGAATCAGTACAATTATCCCACACCTTCCATCAGAGACATCAAAACGCCTAAGTGGATTTAGTTTGCTGGCATTTGGTACTTTTTCTTTCAAGATCCCATAGAATATGTTCCCTACCAATTTCATCTAGAAAGAAAGAGCATCGCATAATGCGTTGCCTGTGTTTCATTCACTCATTAAAAATAAACCCTTTCATTCCTGACTTTCTTAAAGAGGTATCCATTCTTGAATTAGGACTTGCTCACTGATCCAAATAAGGCTATTCAGACTAAAAAAAAAAAAAAAAACAGAACGAAAACCAGTGTAGATCCTGATGTGATCCAGTGTAGATCCTGATGTGATTGATCATAACGAGCCGTCTAATCCAGACCTACAACGTTTGTACAGCTATTGGTTTTGGTCTACCGGGCTGAAAGGATTAATAATCGAATATTCAAGGGGATTGTTTACACTCTGTATTTTTTCCGCTATAATTTACAAGATAGACAATTTTATTTAGTTTACTGGTTGCTTTTCTGCATACCAAGCCTCTTCGTGATAGAGATATTCGCTAAAAGGAATACATTTGCTATCAAAGGAAGACTTTGATTGCCTATTGGAGTAGGCACCTTTTCAGAAGGGAGACGATTTTTTTCAATAACGTTGTCTCCATTTTAAATGAAATCATTCTACTCCAGATTCCAGACACCAACCATAGCACAGTATTTTAACTAGACCTGCCGTATATATGCCAGTTACTAGTAATAAACAGTACAAGGGCACTTGTCTTCTGTTATCTTGGTTACCTAATCAATCAGATAACCGAACGTCAAATATGACTATCTTACTGTTTACCTGCGTAAAATCGCAGCCGTCACGTTACATTAACCACAGTTTATTAGTTATCTCGTAAGTTAAACCGCAACAATTCATCGACGCCCGTATAAAAAGGTTATTTTATTTACGTCGCTATTAATTCAAGTCAAGACAAATTATATATTATAAACAGTGAAGTATAAGTGGTTGGTGTTAATATTTACATTAAAATTTAAAGTACGTTTGCAACAGTAAGTATTGTTTAACTTATTTTTCATCTAAATGTATTGCATATGAAGAGACTCAAACAAATCGAGTCTCCGATTTTCGTGACTTCGTGTGTTCTTTGTTTCATAAGGCAATCCTTTTTGACTTTTATTGCAATATAGGTGTGCATTTGAATTATATTTGTTCTACGCTGTAACCTATTGTAGTCAGGATAACATAAAACGGGTAATTCGCAAACAGCGGAGAGACCCAGATTAGACGCCACAGAACGCGGCATCTGATCAGATTCTCCACTGTTTTCAAATAGCTCAACCATTTTTCTCTAAGAATATCTATATAACGTATCCTGACATACCTAAAATCGAAATTAGAATCTTTCATCATATAGTGTGCGGGAGTTCATTCAGTCTTCAGGGTTAATGTTTTAACTATTATCAAATGTGTGCTGATCTTTTGTAACGGGCCATAGCGCCACAAAAGAGATCGCTGCATAATGAGATTCGTATCTTAAGCTGCATTTCTTTTTGTTAGTTTTTCTTTTGTTTTAGCGACCGGATATCGAATTCGCATCATGTGGATTTAATCTACTAACAAATGTCGTGCAGCAATTAAAACACTAAAAGTGTCGTATTTCAAGCATACACTTTATTAGCAAGGTTCTATGTGTAGTCTGAATGAGACGCAATTTACACAAAAAGTAAGGTAGTGAGTATCGTCCAAAATTCGCTCATTTATTTATCATTTATAAGTCAACCTCATACGATAGTGTCTTGGTTTTAATAAATGATTTAATAAATGAATAGGCATGCGTTTGACAGCAAAAGGAGGTAAGAGAAAAGTCCAGGGAGTGCCACAATTACAAACCCCAGCCCTTTCCAGACACCGGAGGAAGAGGAAACAGACATAACCAAACAAACGCAAATCGAACAAAAGTACGAAAAGCATTAATATTAGCTCTCTTTTCCCCAAGCGAGGTAATCGCAACTCTAAAAGGACTGAAAACACAAGAACAAATTAACACAAGGTAAGACATAAACAAATCGCTTCGTAGAATAAACCACAAAGCAACAAAGAGTAAGAATAACATCGGGAAAACCGCCTTACAACGGTCTGTAATGTTAAAAAAAGGTAAGAGAAAAGTCAAGGGAGTGCAACAATCACAAACCGTAGCCCTTCCCTGACACCAAGAGGAAGGGGAAACTGACAAAACCAAACAGGCACATATCGAACAAACGTAAAAAAAGCACTCTTCCCCAAGCAAGGTAATCGCAATGCTAAAAGGACAAAAACACAAGAATAAAATAAAAAAAAGTAAGACATAAAACAAATCGCCTTGTAGAATAAATCAAAAAGGACCAAAGAGTAAGACTAACACCGTGACCACCGCTTTAGAACGATCAGAAGAGTAAACCACCAAGGGGGGGGGGGAGAGGGGGGGGGGGGAGACGGGGAGGGGGCCGGGTAGGATAAAGCACTTTTACAGATATAGCCAACTTCACCCTTGGTCCCGATGCTACTCTGAATACATTAATACAGAAATACATAAAACTTCGGTTCGCATAAAGGCTCCAACTCAGTCAACGCATCAATGCTTTGACTGAAAAATCAAATTAATCAGTTTAATAAACAAAGACGAGTACTCATAGCTAATTCTACTGTATGCCAGAGTAAATGAAAACCAATATTTGATTCAGGCTATAGCCAATTATTTTTATGACGGTTAATTAGTTTTCTAAATTGCTCCGAAAAGTTAGATTTTCCTAGAATTGTTTCTAAATCTGCACATTAAAAAAAAGTAAGAGAAAAGTCCAGGAAGTGCCACAATCACAAAGCGCAGCCCTTCCCAGACACCAAGAGGAAGAGGAAACCGACAAAACCAAACAAGCACAAACCGAACAAACGTACAAAAAACACTAAGATTAACCCTCTCTTCCCCAAGCGAGGTAATCGCAATGCTAAAAGGACTGAAAAACACAAAAACTAAATAACACAAGGTAAGACATACATCAAATCGCTTCGTAGAGTAAACCATAAGGCAACAAAGAGTAAAAAAGGTAAGAGAAAAGTCCAGGAAGTGTCACAATCACAAAAAAGTAAGAGAAAAGTCCTTTTCAGGAGGAGACTCGTGCTGGAAAGCAAAGAAAGGGAGGACATGCTACTAAAACAGGGTGGCAAAACACTGTTTTAGTAGCATTTCCTCCCTTGAAAGGAACATTCAAAAGTAACACAATGGAAAAAAAGGAAAGACAAAAGCACAGGGAGTGCCACAATCACAAACCGCAGCCCTTCCCAGACCCCAAGAGGAAGAGGAAACCGACAAATCTAAATAAGCACAAACCGAACAAACGTACGAAAAGCACTAAGATTAGCTCTCTCTTCCCGAAGCGAGGTAATCGCAATACTAAAAGGACTGAAAAACACAAGAACAAAATGACACACGGAAAGACATAAAAAAATCGCCTCGTAGACCACAAAGCAACAAAGAGTAAGACTAACACCGGGACCACCGCCTTAGAACGGTCGGTAGAGCAAACCACCGGGGGGGGGGGGGGGGGGGGGGTTTAAAGCACTTTTACGGCTAGCTAACTTCTCCCTGGGTACCCATGCTACTCTTAATACAGAAATACATAAAATTCGGTTCGCATAAAGAATCCAAACTCAGTCAATGCATCAAAGCGAAAACATAAAAAATCAAATCAATCACTATAATAAACAAAGACGAGTACTCATGGCTAATTCTACTGTATGCCAGAGTAAATGAAAACCAATAGTTGAACCACGGCGGGCCAAGCCAAAGACATATCGTCAAGCCCCAACCCACTGGTTAAAGTTTTACGAAGAGGCCGTCATTGAGTCTGAGGCCCGAACCGCCGTCGTGCAATTAAAGAGTGAAGCATAGCGATCAACAATGATTGGGTTGACAAATAGGCATGCAGTCTGCCGCATAATATCCAGGCTATAGCCAATTCTTTTATAACGGTTAATAAGTTTTCTGAATTGCTCCGAAAATTTAGATTTACCTACAATTTTTCTAAATCTATACACTAAGTCACCGTAAAATTCGGGTTCCGATATACCTTGTTGCAGAAGTGTTTTCAGACTGACGCTATATTTTTCTAACAAGGCACTGTGTCTGCGATAAAATTTCGAAAACGCCTTACGAAGTTTAAAATAACGATAGCCCTGCCTAATAAGTTTGGCAGTAAGGGTTTTATTACAGTAGTTAAAGCCATTAAGATTTGAAGAAGCTCTGGCGAATCTTATAAGTTGAGATATGTATACCCCGTATGAGGTACGCCGGGGGACATCGCAATCTAGAAAAGGGAAATTGACTATATCAAAATCAAAATCGTCCCGTTTATCATAAATTTTGGTGGAAATTGTACCATTAGATATACATAGATTCAAATCCAAAAACGGTGCCTCGGTATCGGAAGAATTTGCTCTATTTAATTGGAGTTCTGTAGGGTATATGCGGTCCACCATTTGGTCAAAGTAAATATTGTCAATATTTAATAAATCGTCCAGGTTATCTTGAAGTTGAATTGAAAGCCTCAATAATGTCAGCCTGATTTTCACGTGAGAGACACTTCATGAAATCTCACTCATAACAAAAAAGAAACAAATCTGCAACAAGAGGAGCACAATTAGTTCCCATCGGAATACCAATAGTTTGTCTATAAAGTTTAGTTCCAAATCTAATAAAAAAATTATCCAAACGATACACAAGGGCATCACATTTTGACACGACCGTAAATTGTTATTATTATATACACCAGAAGTGAAAAAAGCACGTTCTTCGTTGCAAGCCAAATATTGGGTATTCTCCTGAATAAACGTTCGGTTAATTAAATCAATAAGTTGATCTTTTATAAGATGATGAGGTAACGTAGTATACAGTGTAGAAAAATCATATGTACACAATTTAGAAGCCTGAAAGGTTTTAGATTTAAATTTATTGAGAACATCATTAGAATTTTTAATTGACAAAAAATAGTTAATTCCGTCCCTTTCGTAAACAGTATCATAGTAACTAATCCAATGTTTTTTTAACAGCAGTAAGGCATGAAGTTAGCAGTTTCGACAACACAGTAGTCGTACAAGAATTAGCAATGAAACGTGCTTTATAAGGTCGTTTATGAAGTTTCGGTAGCCAATATAACGTAGGAAGTCTGTCTTGCTTTTCTTTAATACTCACTGCAAACTCAGCAGTAATATCGTAGAATGGGTATTGACAATAGATCTCTTGTCAGTAGAAATCCGTTCATATGTTTTGGTACTACCAAGTTCTTGTTTTAGAGTAGTGATATAATAAAGTCGTCGCACAACAACAACATTATTAGCAGCTTTATCAGCTGGAGGCAAAACATACTTCCTATGAAATTCTTGGATACCTTGTTTCAAATATCGAAAAGATAATTTAGGCTTAGGAGGGAGACTAACACCAGAACCACCGCTTTAGAACGGTCAGTAGAGTAGACCACTGGGGGTTTTAAAGCACTTTTACAGATAGCCAACTTCACCCTGGGTCCCAATGCTTCTCTTAATACAGAAATACATAAAAATTCGGTTCGCATAAAGGCTCCCAACTCAGTCTATGCATCAAAGCGAAAACATAAAAATCAAATTAATCACCAAATAATAAACAAAGACGAGTACTCCTGGCTAATTCTACTGTATGCTAGAGTAAATGAAAACCAATACTGAATTGAACCACTGCGGCCCAAGCCAAAGTCAAGCCCTAACCTATTGGTTAAAGTTTTACGAAGAGGCCATCATTGAGTCTGAGGCCCGAACCGTCGTCGTGCAATTTAAGAGTGAAGATAGCCATCAACAATGATTGGGATGACAACTAGGCATGCAGTATGCCGCATAATATCCAGGCTTTAGCTAACTCTTTTATAACGGTTAATAAATTTTCTGAATTGCTCCGAAAAGTTAGAGTTTCCTACAACTTTCTAAATCTGTACACTAAGTTACCGTAAAATTCTGGTTCCGATATACCTTCTTGCAGAAGTGTTCCTTGTCTGGGAACGGATGCGATTTGTGACTGTGGCTTTCCCTGGACTTTTCGCTTACGCTTTTGTTCAGACTGACGCTATATTTTTCCTCCAAGGCACTGTGTCAGCGATAAAATTTCGAAAACGCCTTACGAAGTTTAAAAAAAGATAGCTCTGCCTAAGAAGTTTTGCAGTAAGAACTTTATTACGGCAGTTAAAGTCACTAAGATTTGAAGAAGCTCTGGCGAATCTAATACGCTGAAATATGTATACCCCATATGAGATACGCCGGGGGACATCGCAATCCAGAAAAGGAAAATCGACTAAATCAAAATCAAAATCATCCCGTTTATTATAAATTTTTGTGGAAACTGTACCATCAGATATACATAGGTTCAAATCCAACATAAGTGCCTCGGTATCGGAAGAATTTGCTCATTTAATGGGAGTTCTTTAGAATATATGCGGTCTACCATTTGTTCAAAGTAAATATTGTCAATATTTAACAAATTATCAAGGTATCTTGAAGTTGAATTGAAAGCATCAATAATGTCAGCCTGATTTTCCCGTGGGAGAGACTTCATGAAATCTCTTTCATAAGAAAAACGAAAGAAATTTGCAATAACAGGAGCACAATTAGTTCCCATCGGAATACAAATAGTTTGCCTATAAAGTTTAGTCCCAAATCTAATAAAAATATTATCCAAAAGATAAACAAGGGCATCACAGACTTTTTGACAAGACCATAAATTGTCATAAATTAACAATATGACATGTGCGGGATCATCACGAAAACGCGCCTATATAATTTGACCTCTCTAAACACCACTTTTATATAGTAAAACTGGAGTTTTACAGGGGGATACATTTTTTTCGTACTTGGCTAAAAACGTTGATTGTGGGTACTTGTTAGAACCGCCTCGATGAGGCGGTTCTAACGAGTACCTACAATGTATATTTTGAGCAGAAATTTGAAGAATATCAGAATTTTTTATCTGACAAGTTTGCTTTTTTGGTTGTGAAATTTTCAATATATTTGAATAGACAATGTTTAGAAAGAGTCACAATCGAGACTGATACCAAACCACCGAGAGGAGGAACAAACAAACCAACACAGACAGTACACAGCAATATAAGTGAAAATACTAAGGAATTGACAGAATCACTAACATAACAAACAAACAGGACATAACAAACGCCACATATGAAACCACAGGCGTACAAAGAAGAACGGCAACAGAGGAACCGTCTTGGAACGATCTCATTAGAAAAACGGGCTGTGGTGCGGGGTTTGGGTGGGATGGAGTCGTTTTGGCGTCGTGGGGCTTTAAACCAATTTACGTATTCGGTCGGGATAGGGTCCACACACGCCACAGCAAAGTAAAAAATATAAAATAAAAATAAATAAAAAAAAAACAAAAAAAAACCCTTTTCCCCAAAGAGGTGATTACATGCTTGACAGTATCCATCAAAACAACAAACAAAACAGAACCTGTTTGATCCAACAAGGACAAGCGCTCCTGGAAAACAACTAAGACACCGGCAGTAAGAGCTAATGAAAACTGCAAGCTGAATCACGGAGGGCTCAAACAAAGATATCATATTTAGTATCAGCCCTAAAATGAAAGTTTTAGGTTGGCTCCCTCAAACAGTCTTAGATGCACCGTATTTAAATTAAAGAGGAAAGCATAGCTATCAACCATGATTGGGTTAAAAAGTAAGCAGGATTGGGTTAAGAACTAAACCTATACCAAGTATACACAAATATATATCGGCTGGCGATATATCAAAACATGGCACAATATAAAATCAACAATAAGTTTGACTTGCATTCCCTGACAAACATAGAACAAGTCGCCAATAGCAATGATTTTCCAGGTTGTGATATATTTATAGTAAGTGACCTGGTGGTTTTCAAACTAAGTACCAGTTTGAAGTCGGAAACCTTGATTCAAAAACCATTGGTATACTTATATATTCAGAGTACTGGTTGTCACTTTGTTTACTCTTTATCTTGGTGTCCCTGATAGGCTATGTTTTGTGAATGTGCCTTTTCCAGGACGCTTTCTTTACTAGTTTGGAATGCTGATAATTGCCGTATTTGACCTTATTACCGCACTGTGCACTTAGTCATTTCGATTTAATTTCAAAATTCAACGTTGGACATAACTGCACCGAGGCCTGCTGGAATCTGAATTTTATGGTGACTTAGTATATAAATTCAGACAAATATAGGCTTGCAATGACTTAGCACTCAATGTCGAAAAATCACTCTTTGCAGTTAGGCCTCAGATTCTATGATGGTTCCAGCGTAAAGGTTTACTTGAAATTTAATTTTGGGTAATGTTGGTTGGTACTTGATGCTCTATTTTTGGGCAAAGTTTAACAGTTAAAAAAGTAGCTCCACAAAGGACGGCGCCAGCAACTGAAATCATTCAGTTATATTCTTGATGCGCTTGAATGAATATCGAGGGCCACGAGTCCAGTATCCTGTTGCTAGGTTTGAAAATTGAATACCGCTTAGGCCGGCGCTAAGGGGGATGGCGGTGGGGCGTGGGGGGGGAGGTGTGGGGAGGAGGGGCGTATGCAGCCTCGCAAACTACAGTATTGCATATGAAGAGACTCAATCAAACCGAGTCTCCGATTTTTGTGATATTGTGTGTTCTTTGTTTCCAAAATTAATCCTTTTATTGCAAACGCGAGTGAGCGAAAAAAAGATGGCGAAGAAACAAGCGTGTTCCAGTTAATCTTTACAACAGATCAACATGTTTGTTGTTAACGCAGTCTATATTGACTGTATGTTTCGACTATTTCAAGAGTATTACGGAGTGGTAGCATATTTCTGAAACAAAATCGGTTTTGCGTGAGTAGTGCCCAGTAGTTTTCAAAATGACCGTTCGAAGGCGAATCTTCTGTTGCTTCTATATTTGTGCGTCTGTGTTTTATATGTAGTTTTAATTTGTACTTATTTGTTCCTCATCTCTCAATCTTTTGGTGCCTTGGGAGGGCTGAGCTTTGTGATTGTGACATTTCTTGATTACCTTGAATTCCTTCTTTAAATCCGCTGTCACATTACCCAAACCAGACGATCTGGGAAGCAGTTCGGCGTCTGTTAGGCAACAATCGGCCGAATATAAACTGGCCAGTTATACTTTTCCTTTGATCGGACGATGATCTTGATCGACTGATCGTCGTCCGATAGTTGCTTGACTGCATCGACCATCGCCTGACTGCACTGATCACCTGCCTTCGCGCCCTACAAGCCTCCGATACTCGCCCATCCGACAGATGCTAATGTGCTACGCCCACCACTATAAAACCGAGTAGCTGCAAATACTATGAGTCATTGTGAGGAATGCCAGGGAGGTTGCGACAACTCCACAAACAACCAATGGATTGTTCGAATATTGTACATTACTATTTTACACCAGACGTGCGAACGCTAAGGAAAGCATAATCCGTTCGATCAACTGTCGGGCAACATTCGCGGGCATGTCGCCCGATCGTCTCATGACTCATGATTTGTCACTTGACAGAGACAGTTTGCTGCTGAGTAAAATATTTGACGTCGATAAAAAATCTATTGGTGAGGTGTTACTTTAATGTGACAGTCCCAGTCAGCCGATAGAAAGGATAGTATCGGCGGATCAACATCAAAATATCTGGTCAACCGACCATCGGTTTTAATGTGAAATAGGCATAATTGACTAAAAGGCATAAGAAAGAATAGATGCGCGCTTCCAGGAAACATGTGCATGGACTCCAGTAAAAGGTATAAGGAGCAAAAATATCAACAATTTACTTCATCGTATTTTCCAAAATGCATTAAATCCAATTATGAATTTTGTATTTTTGGTGGGGGGGGGGGGGGGGGGGGGGGGGGGGGGGGAGTATTTGAATCTATGTACGATATCTAATGGTACAGTAGTTCAATTATTGGTTTTCATTGACTCTTGCATACAGTAGAATTAGCCATGAGTACTCATCTTTGTTTATTATAGTGATTAATTTGATTTTTATGTTTTCGCTTTGATGCATTGACTGAGTTGGGAGCCTTTATGCGAACCAATTTTTTTTAATGTATTTCTGTATTAAGAGTAGCATTGGGACTCAAGGTGGAGTTGGCTAGCTGTAAAAGTGCTTTTAACCCCCACCCCCCAGTGGTTTATTCTACTGACCGTTCTAAGGCGGTGGTTCCGGTGTTAGTCTTTTTCTTTGTTGCTTTGTGATTTATTCAACGAGGCGATTTGTTTTACGTCTTACCTTCTGTCATTTTGTTCTTGTGTTTTTCAGTCCTTTTAGAATTGCGATTACCTCACTTGGGGAAGAGAGAGATAATCTTAGTTCTTTTCGTACGTTTGTTTGATTTGTGCTTGTTTGATTTGACGGTTTTCTCTTCCTCTTAATGTCTGGGAAGGGTTGCGGTTTGTGATTGTTACACTCCCCTGGACTTTTCTCTTACCTTATTTTTATATTCCAATACAGAAACATACGTGTTTTAGTAAATGGGAAAATGCATGATGCGCTCCGAAAACATTATCAAGTTAGCCACAAAACGAGAAAGCATACCTCCTGCCATGTGTGGACAAGGTAGATTCAAATCAGAGTATGCATCTATGCGGTTTGATCGGAGCCTTTGTTGTCCGCAGGAAGAAAGTTTGCATTCTTGGCTATCCAAATGTGTCTAGTAAATATTCTGAGCAGACTGCAAAAATGCACAGGCTTGTCTAAGTCAGATTCAATGACGGCCTCTTCGTAAAATATTAACCAGTGGGTTGGGACTTGACGATATGTCTTTGGCTTGGCCCGCCGTGGTTCAACTATTGGTTTTCATTTACTCTTGCATACAGTAGAATTAGCCATGAGTACTCGTCTTTGTTTATTATGGTGATTAATTTGATTTTTTATGTTTTCGCTTTGGTGCGTTGGCTGGGTTGGGGGCCCTTTGTGCGGGCCGGGTTTTTATGTGTTTTCTGTATTAAGAGTAGCATCGGGACCCAAGGTGAAGTTAGCTAGCTGTAAAAGTGCTTTAAACCCCCCGGTGGTTTGCTCTACCGACCGTTCTAAGGCTGTTGTCCCTGTATTAATCTTACTCTTTGTTGCTTTGTGGTTTATTCTACGAGGCGATTTGTTGTATGTGTTTCCGTGTGTCATTTTGTTCTTGTGTTTTTCAGTCCTTTTGGTGTTGTGTTGCGGTTGCCTCGCTTGGGGAAGAGAGAGCTAATAGTGCTTTTCGTACGTTTGTTTGGTTTGTGCTTGTTTGGATTTGTCAGTTTCCTCTTCCTCTTGGGGTCTGGGAAGGGCTGCGGTTTGTGATTGTGGCAATCCCTGGATTTTTTCTTACCTTTTTTTTCGCTAGGCGCACATCTGAAGATACGTTTTCTGACATTATGGCTCAAGTGATATTGATCCCTTGTATAACAGACCTGACTGATAGTAAAGAGTCCATAACAGAATATATTGATATATTACAGATGAGGTTCATCAGCCTGTTCCTGTTTGTCATTTTGGTTTCTGTGGTTTTATCACAAGTTATTGTGAGTAAGTATTTTTGTATAACACTCACAATTTGTTGTGAGTAGGTATGTTTGTATTACACTCCACCTTATTGTCTGTTTCATGAGTGCAGTCCAATAGTATAGAAGATATCATCCAGGAGTAGCCACAGTCATCAAACTAAGTATACAGTAACACCAAAAGGAAGAGTAACCATAATAGACATTGCACAAGCCACAAAGAAAAGCAAAGCAAACTGCTATCTATTCCTTCCCCAAGGTGATCACACTGCTGAACATAATCCACTGAACACACAGTAAGACAACAAACACAACAAAACATGAAAAAAAGCCATGCAGCGAGCAGCCGTAAGGCCACACAAAGAACAAACAACACCAGGGCCCAGTTGTTCAAAACTAACGATATCATTAGCTAACGTATTCTTAGAACTTTGATTATTAAATATGGTATATATGCTAATATTTTTGCTTAAAAAAAACAACAACAACAAAAAAAAAAAAAACTTGAGTCACATTTTTTCAGCAAAAAATACCTGTGAATTAGATATTTTACTAACTAGAAGAGTTAACATTTTGATTACTAACTACCGACATGTGTGCTCAACGACAGCCAAAATCAGTCCGCGCATCCATGCAGTCTGGTCAGATATTCGTCGCCCGCTTGAACCACTTTGTATCGTTTGCTATCCAATATGCGCCTAGTTAAGATCCTGGTCAGACTGCGCGAATCAGCAAGCCGATCTAAATCTTCGCTGGACACAAATGTCCAAAGGTACGTTTTCTGACCATCACGCAAACATACCTATATGATTTTGATCCCTTAAACCCCGCTTTCATATAGTAAAACTGGGGTTTGCAGGGTATACATTATTTTTCTTATTTCTGCTCAAAAACATTAATTGCGGATACTCGTTAGAACCGCATTGGCGGGGCGGTTGTAACGGATACATACTCGTACACTCTATGTTTTGAGCAAAAATGTGAAAAACATCAGACTTTTTGTTAGGTATCTAAAAACTTTCAGTTTTTTCAATATATTTAAATAGACGTGTTTTCGTAATGCTTTGCGTGATAAAGATGATTTATCATATTTTTTTTCTTCCACAGTTATCACATTTTTCGATCTAAAATATATATGACAAAGTTCACGTCAAAATTAGCATGCTTTCTGAGTCCATTGAACCTTAGCAAATAAATATGACAAAAAATATGCGTTATTTCTATTTTCGCTTACCGTACGCATATTTTAGAAAACAAATCTATTTCAGCAACATTGCCCGTATACATAAATAAGCTCTGGGAAATAATGACTGTTGACACACACACGCACACGCACACATCAAGAGAGAGAGAGAGAGAGAGAGAGAGAGAGCAAATGACCTGCATTGTCGAAGTTTTCTGGACCATGTCAGCTAGTTTCAACTAGCTAAATAGCTAAACAGAACTCATCATGTCAATTTCAAATATCCCGGAATGGGATCAGTGGTCACAAAAGATAAGTAGACAATTTACTCTCTACAGAAGTATGGGGCCACAACAAAGCAATGTCTCCTGCTGTAGAGGAAATAGATTCCCTTAAGAGCAGCATAGACACAAACAAAGGAGCTAATTGTTATTCCAAAGGCCTCATTGGTGACCCTCTTATACCTTTTCAGAATAACAGGCCCGAAATGTGCCAAATGATCACAGAGGCGTGAATGAATGTGTATTGATGTGTCACCAGTAAAATATTCTGATTCTGATATTCTGAAGATACGAAAATGCACTTCTTATGTCAAATCAGGTTAACCCATCTTGTTGAAGAGTCCACTAGGCATACTTGGCCTATGTATGCCTAGTGGACTTTTCAGTCACTAAGGTTCATTTCTAGTTTAAAGTGGTATCTGGTTTGGTTTTTGGTATTATCAATTATTATAACAGAATCTCCTGTAATTGATGCAAACAGTGTTCTGCGTCTACACTGTTTGCTACTGTTCCTTTCATGGGACGCTAGGCGTAACTGGATTAATATTGCTCGTATTTGTCTATTTGCTTTCAATTATATTGAGCTCTTAGTTTAAGAAGCCACGCCGATGAAATAAGTAACAGTTTGTAGTACCAAAATAGGTCAATGTAACACTCAAGATCAGTAACAGCAACAGCAATTGCTGTTACTGCTCTTGAGTGTTACATTGACCTATTTTGGTAACATATACAGGTACATGAAGGGATTATTAAATATAAATATAGTAAGAAAATAAGAGAGAACAGAGCTTAGAATTTGGCACTGAGTGATTAGCTTTATTTGTCTTAATTTTCCAGAAAGGAGAAAACCTGCAACACCACGGAGCCCACCAGCTAAACCAGAGAAGAAACCTTCACCTAAGAAAGAACAGTCACCACCAGCTAAAACAGGGAAACTTATGTCTGACATCATTTATGCTGTTGATGTTTTGGGAGATATCGCTCCTTATAAAAGCCCAAAAGCTTCAGCTTCCTCGAGCGTTTCGCAAGCTGCAGACGCATTCCCCAGCCAAGATGCAGCTTCTTCGGGCCCATAAAGTGGTTTTATATGAGCGACAACGTCAGAAAACACTTTATATCAGTTGTAAAAATAAACAAAAATGAGCAGACGCACAACGAAAACACGCCTATTCAAATATAGAGAAAATTTCACTTCCAAAAACTGAAAATTTTCAAATAAAAAACTCTGATATTTTTCATATTTCTGCTCAAAACATAGATTGTGGGCACTCGTTACAACCGCCTCGGTAAAAATATGAAAATAATGTACACCCCTGTAAACCCCAGTTTTACTACATAAAAGTGGGGTCTCAGGGGGTCAAAATTATATAGACATATTTTCGTAATTGCATCACAAAACCAACAAAATAGCATGTGCATCCAGCGAAGACTCAGGTCAACATGGGCATCCGCTCAGTCTGATCACAGTCTTCGTTGTGCGCTCTATGGGTAGGTAAGGACACACGCTTTCTTCATGCTGTCAAGGCTGATCTTTCGCTGGGCGCACATGCCATTTTATAGATTATGTCATGCACTGGCTCAAATGGAAGACTCATGTTTGGGGGCGCATCATAACCCACGCTCAAACTCCCATCCAAAATATTTCAACAAGTCCATTTTACTACCGGTTGATGTCTAAAACTGTTGAATGAAAAAAAAAAAAAAAAAAAAAAAAAAAAAAAAAAAAAACGTGTAAAATTTAATCTGATGCTGCGTTTCGCGACATGGATTCTGGGCTTACATTATTTACAGGCATGAACAATATATCATCCAAAAATACTTGCCATCATGTGAATTAGCAGGAAATAAGTTTAGCTATTGCCGTTTGACATGTGAACTCTACGTGTATATTTGATTGCTTTCTATCCTAGAAAATACCCCATTGGTTACCATGACAAGCAGATTTTGATAGAGATATTTACAAATAAAATTAAACAGGCTAAATATCACATTCGTAGGGTAATATTACTAACTGTAAGATGTTAACGCTCATCGTGCTGGCTGAAATATTCAGCACGCGACATTTTGAAATATATTTCATATTTATTAGCATGCGACCAATAGTTTTAGTCTCTTTGAACAGTGAAGTATTTCACTAGTGATGATATAACTTTTTTATATTCAGTAGTGTTGATATGATTTTGCCGGAACTACTTTTCTTAAAGAAGAAACACAGTATGAAAAAGAAAATGACTCACCATAAGGTTCTGTGTCTTGGTCTTCAGCATTTCAGGAGATTATTTAATTTTTCGGCTTTCTACATACAAATGATAATGTTCATCATTTATTGTGAATTGGCCAATGTACACATCTAAGCCGATTCATATCTACTGAGTCTTTGCTTTTTTTTCTGTCCTTGATTCTGATGACTGCTATAAAGTCAGTTTTTCCTATGCCAAAGCTTATCTAGAATAGATGCACACCAGACTATGGGTAAAAAGCCTGACGAAATAAAATTTTCAACATAATGGACAGGTGTTTTCTGAATGCTCTGCCTTGGATAGACAATTCAACACTGCTATGCAAGGGAAACGACACATGCAGCTGATTTCACTAAAACCTTTTTCTCATTCCTGCTTGTGATGTGTGTAAAACGTCTAGATGAGTGATAATCTGTGTAGATGTTGATCAGACGATTCGACCGTCATATCACTTAGGGTATATTGCAAGCCGTCACTTACCACATTCTGGGCAATTTCAGCAGACAACAAAATTGATGATGATATTTGTTTATATATGTGTGTACTGCCCAAAACATAGGATTTGACATTTCATAGAAATTGTCTAAGAAGGCAATTTGCATGAAATGTCAAACTCCTTTTTTTGGAAACATAAAATATTTCAGAATGTCGTCTGGTCAGGATTTTACCCAGCATCCTAAAGGTTAATTGTACATATATGAATTGTTCATTACATTCACACTGAAATTGCAAATAAATATTTTTGCTTTTCGTCTTTTCCATTTTTATTCGAATCCTGTTTAACGACAGGCAATCCTATCCTGTTTCAACCTGAAACAAACATATAACATCTAATATACAGGGCACTTGATTTTCTCCGATAGTACAAAACCCGAAAGTGATGTAAAAATGGCAGCCGGACTCCATAGCGCAACCAGTAGCATATCTGACTAGGTCGCAGTTTCAAATCCCAGCTCGGCCACATAATTTTCGTTCAAAAAAGGCACTTGTCAGTTACTGGCGAAAGTATATGCACAAGTAATGGTTAACCGCTTAGAGGAAAAGGCATCAGGAAAAAGTGAACGTAGGTTAACTGGCCAGCTCGGTGTGAATTAACCGTGTTATCTGAGGTGTAAGACTCAAATGCAAATATAATTTTTGCGTCGGTATCTGAGGTATTGGTTTCATTAAAGGGATTTCTTTAAAGCGTATTGTAGGTAATATCAGGTATATCTGTTTCCAAAGAGGATGACTAACTCCAAACTGTTTGACATAATCGAATATTTCGAGTTGCCTTCCTTCCATTTTATCAGTTTTATATGACAGGTAAAAACCTCTTAACTCAGATGTCGCTCCTGGGCAGTTATGGACAGGTTCTGTATTCCATCGCTGGTGATAAATTTATTAGTTAGTTTTACTCTTTGTTGCTTTGTGGTTTATTCTATTGGGCGGTTTGTTGCCTTGTGTTATTTTATTAGTTAGTCTTATTCTTTGTTGCTTTCTTGTTTATTCTAAGAGGCGATTTGTTTTAAGTCTTGCCTTGTGTTATTTTGTTCTTGTGTGTGTTTTTTCAATCCTTTTACCTCGCTTGGGAAGAGAGAGCTAATCTTAGCGCGTTTCGAAAGTTTGTTCGATTTGCGCTTGTTTGGTTTTATCTGTTGCCTCTTCCTCTTGGTGTCTGGGAAGGGCTGCGGCTTGTGATTGTGGCACTCCCTGGACTTTTCTCTTACCCTTTTTTGTCCCCAGACATTAGTCGATGGGGACTATTAAAACGGGTTCGTCCGTCCGTCCTTCCGTCCGAGATTCCGTCCGTCCGGAGACACAATGAGATGGGTAGCTTGTGGACGCAACTCCTCTTACAGTGTTTTAGTGTTTTACCGATCTTTTTGAAACTTTGCAAGTGTTTTTGTCATGGTCTGAAGATGTGCATCTGGTTTTGGGGCTTTCCTCCCTTTATTTTGTTGATCAACTTTTTCCACTTTTTAGTCTTTTTTCAGGTCAGGTTATTATTAAAAATGGATACCGAGTGGGCGCAACTCTTCCTAGAGTTTTCCCCGATCATTTAGAATCGCGGACATACGCTTCTATCGATATTTCTTTCGTTCAGGCCTATGGACATGGTGGGCGAAGCTTGCTTACCAAGTAATGCTTACTATCCGCGGACGCCTGAATACACCCTTATTCTGGGGTCCATGTCTGTTGGTCTAAACATATTGATTTTGAAAGGAAAATTTACAATCACAAAATCAAAATCATCGCGTTTATCACAAATTTTCAGGAAAAAACCCTATCTACAATAGATAAATGTAAATCCAAAAACGCGGCTTCGGTATCAGAAGAATTAGCTTTATTTAACTGGTTGGGCGGGGGTGGGGGGGGGGGGGGGGAAGGGGGGTAAATTCGATTAATTAAACCATCGAAGTAGGTATTGTCAATATTCAATAATTTATCCAACTATCTTGAAGTCAAGCTAAAAGCTTCAATGATTTCAGATTGGTTTTCAACGGAAAGGGACATCATGAAGTCTCTTTCATAACAAAACAAGAACAAATCAGCCACAAGGGGTGCGCAATTCGTACCCATCGGAATACTCACAATTTGTCTAAATAACATAGTACCAAATCTTATATAAATATTATCAAGTAGAAATGTGAGAGCTTCACACACTTTCTGACATGTCCATAATGTGTAATTTTTATGCACTTCAGGAGTGAAAGCCGGCCTCGGTGGCTCAGTTGGATGCGCCGTCCGACTGGAGACCAGGAGGTCGCGGGTTCAACCCCCGCCGAGGTCGGCAACATTCTTTCGTGGAGATTGATCATGAAATATTTTCTACGGTCATTCTCTCCCTTCCGCTGATTCAAGAAGGGCAGATGTCAGTTTCTGGCGAAAGAATGTGCACAATACTGGTTAACCGCTTAGAGGACTAAGCCTGCCCAGTAAACGTGTGGTTAGGTAAACTGACCGCGCTCGACATGACCCCATTGGGTTGACTGGGCCGTAAAACCTCAACACAAACAAACAATTCAGGAGTGAAAAAAGCATTTCTTACATTACATGCAAGGTAGAGGGAATATTCTGTAAAAAAAATGTCCATTCAAATAAATTATTTAGTTTTTTCTTTTCTAAGATTATGAGGGGGTGTAGTGTAAAGCGTGGAGAAATCATAAGTAGACAGACTAAAAGCACGAAATTGTCTGGATTTCAATTTATTTTATAAAAGGTAAGAGAAAGTCCAGGGAGTGCCATAATCGAATTCGAATTTTTTATAGACCAAAACAGATTTCTCCCTGATTTTTCGAAAACTTTGTCACAATATTTAATTACATGTTTTTTTTTTTTTTTATGGCAGTAAGACATGAAGTTAATAACTTAGGAAGTTCAGTGGTGGTACAAGAGCTTGAAATTGCAATAAACCGTGCTTTGTAAGGTCTTTTATGAAGTTTAGGTAACCAATATAACATAGGAAGCTTGTCTTGGCCTTCAGTAACACATACAGCAAACTTGGTGGCTGAATGACAGGTATGGTCATTAACTACAGACCTCTCTCTTTAGCGAAAGGTTGTAGTTCATAGGCCTTAGTACCACTAAGCTCTTGCTGAAGATTGTTAACTTAGTGGACCACCGCCTTAGAACGGGCGGTAGAGCAAACACCGGGGGGTTTAAAGCACTTTTACAGCTAGCCAACTTCACCCTGGGTCCCGATGCTACTCTTAATACAGAAATACATAAAAATTCAGTTCGCATAAAGGCTCCCAACTCAGTCAATGCATCAAAGCGAAAACATAAAAATCAAATTAATCACTATAATAAACAAAGACGAGTACTCATGGCTAATTCTACTGTATGCCAGAGTAAATGAAAACCAATAGTTGAACCACGGCGGGCCAAGCCAAAGACATATCGTCAAGCCCCAACCCACTGGTTAAAGTTTTACGACAACATTGTTAGCGGCCTTGCCTGCGAGAGCCAAAACATACTTCTTATGAAATTCTTGAATACCTAGTTTAAAGTGACGTAAAAATGTTTTCGGTTTAGGAGGTAATAAGTTAGTATTTTGAAAATAGAAAGAAATGCGTTTGTTCAATAGTAAGGCGTTTTCGAAATTTTATCACAGATACAGTACCTTGGTAGAAAAATATAGCGTCAGTCTCAAAACACTACTGCAACAAGGTATAGCGGAACCAGAATTTTACGGTGATTTTAGTCGGGCCCACCGGAATCTAACTTTTGGTTTTCTTTAGCTCCATCATTTCAGTTGTTTCGTGCTGTCAAATCCTAATCGTTGTTTCATTTCTGTAATTAGTTGATTTTTTGTGTTCTCGGAGATGTAGCACTGATGAGTTAGGAAGCCGTCATGCAGGCTGAACGAATTATGTGTCTAAACCGCGGCAGAAGTAAGGGCGAGGATTGTGGCCACGTTATTTTTTGTTAAAGTTCGTCTTTGAATGTGTGTGTTGCTTACATCATTTTGTTTTGGATAGTCATTTGGCCACTTTGTGGGAAAGTAACTGTCCGTTTGGCTTTCTGCTAGTGATATTTCCAGTAGGGTCTAATTATTTCGTGTTTGTGTTTCTTCCCCTTTGATGTCTCTGGTGGGAGGTGTGGGATAATTGTATCGATTCCTGATCATTGCCTTCCTTTCTATTTAGTATACAGTTTTAGAAAAATTGTCAGATATTTAACTTTTCGGAGCAATTCAGAAAACTAATTAACCGTTATAAAAGATTGGCTTTGATGCATTGTGTGAGTTAGGAACCTTTATGCGAACCAAAGTTTTATGTATATTTATATTAAGAGTACCATCGGGACCCAGGGTGAAGTTGGCTAGCTGTAAAAGAGCTTTAACCCCACCCCCCAACCGGTAGTTTATTCTACTGACTGTTCTAAGGCGGTGGTCCCGGTGTTAGTCTTACTCTTTGTTGCTTTGTGGTTTATTCTACGAGGCGATTTGTTTTATATTTTGCCTTGTGTTATTTTGTTCATGTGTTTTCCAGTCCTTTTAGCATTGCGATTACCTCGCTTGGGGAAGAGAGAGCTAATCTTAGTGCTTTTCGTACGTTTGTTCGATTTGTGCGTTTGTTTGGTTTTGTCTGTTTCCTCTTCCTCTTGGTGTCAGGGAAGGGCTGCGGTTTGTGACTGTGGCACTCCCTGGACTTTTCTCTAACTTTTTTTTCCACCAGCCAAATAGTTCAAATCACAGGACACAAGTACAATAACTGGCTGAATATAGATATAGCCACTTAAAACCAGAGAAGACTGGGAATATATCTTCCATATTATCCGATAACGCATGAACACACATCGTTAATTCTGCTGCAGCTTCTGATACTCTGGCATTTCTTGCGTTCAAGAATCAGGAATCCCAACTGTCAGTGATACCCTAAGCCTCCCTCACTTACGTCCCCTGCCCTCGTTCCAAAGCAAAACGCCTTTAATTCAGGAGACCTAGATGAGCTGTTCACTGGAAACACCATTAATGGCAATATTGATACCAACTGCAGTCAATCACAACAGCTTTCAAGAAATACCGTTAAATGGACGAGCACGTGTGTGAGCCCAAAACTATCACTTTATGATGCCCGCCCAAGGACAGTCAAGAAATAATTAAAAAAAATTCGTGTTATTGACAGTGACAATGACTAGATAAAACTAATCAGAGGATGTCCGTTGTTTTAAACATGACCGATACAGTGAATTACTTTTAAAAACTACCTTCACGCCACTTTCTTTTCTGGCGTGTTTATTCAGAATGGCGTAGATTTATTAACTTTCAAGCGACACTCAGAGTGCCTGACGTCACGATTATATTTTGATAAATTATCCAGTGTAGGAAACAGTTGTTTACTTTTAATTTATTCAATATTTCAAGTTTATATCCGCATGTTAAAGCATTGTGTTTAACAGGTTTCTTTGTTTATAGTCATAAATAAATCAAATATCTTGGAACTTTGTCTTTGCTTTCTTCATCCTTTCATTGTATGTTGAGTAATGATTTTGAACAGCTGCTTGATCCATTACCCTAAATCTTCTAATAAATTATGAAATAATAAGAAAAACTACTTTTATCAGTAAATACCAAAACAAAATGTTTCGTCTCGAGTGTGAAAGCTTCACGGATTTCACTCGTGCTTTGCACTCGTGAAAACTCTCGATGAAATATTTTGTTATTCACCGCCAAAAAGTAAAAATACTCTACACAAGAGGGTTGTCTTTGATATACAATGGTTGACTATAAATACCACAGAGATCAATGTAACTTACATATTCGTAAATTACATGGATTGTACGTCTATTGGGAATGCATTGTAAAAGTTGAATAAAGAACTTTCTCGATCGATTAAACGACGAAAGAGGAACTTACTGAGTTCATCGGACTTCCGCAGTTTGAACTAGTCAACGTCTAAGTACCTGTTCAAAAGTATGTATTTGCAACATACTCATCGTACATAAATAAACCGTGATAAAGTAGTTGTGAACATGGTACTCAAGCCATAATTCAAACCCATAAATGATAAATCGATTAATTAATATGCCACCTTCATTTACGGAAGTGACAACATCCGGCAAAGTTTCTAGCGATGGAGGAGTTTTCGTCTCTCTAGAAGATTTAGCGACCAGACTATACAGTAGGTAGTAACAGACCTGTTTTTTTATAGAATTCTCACAATTTATGAAAATAGTAAAGCAAGGAGCATACAGAGGGCAGTCCGGCAATTTTGTCATCATAGCTGTTGCTGCTGAGTAAAATAATTATATGAGAGATAAAGACTAATATTTCCAGATAATATGGCAATAAATACTTTATTAGTGTCTTTAGATTTAATGAAGCGCGAACTATAACAGGTGGAACAAAACTTTGTAGCGTAAAGAACCTCCTTGACGACCTCGGCTGGGAATCTCTACAAGCTAGGCGCAAGAAGCACAAACTAATTATCTTTTATAAAATGGTAAACGGCATTACACCTGAATATCTCCAGTCTCTTATCCCACCAATTATTCAAAATGCTACTACATATAACTTGAGAAATTTCAGCGATCTTCGCAATGCTCATGCGCAAACAAACTTGTTTTATAACTCATTCATTCCAACAACAATATGTACCTGAGATGATCTGTCTGACGAGATTAAGACGGCACCATCTGTTGCTTCGTTCAAATATCGACTCAATAATAATCTTAAAAAAACTCCGAAATATTACGATACTGGCTCTCGTATTGGCCAGAACTTGCATGCAAGACTCAGAATGGAATGCAGTTCCTTGAATGCGCATCTCTACAGGAAAAATATCGTCCCCAGTCCAACATATTCATGTGGGGGATTCGAAAGTACCTGTAACTTCTTTTTCCAATGCCCAAACTGTGCACTCAAAGAAGAAGGTATCTTTCGAACTATCTTCCTACCCTTAACACTAATCAGGTTCTTTATGGTATAGCTGATGCCTCTGTAGTAGAGAATGAAGCTTTATTTTCTCAGGTCCAAGAATTCATAATACATTCTAAACGTTTCGTTTGATCTTCTAACAAAAATACACACCAAGCGGCACCAAATGATAAACTAAATACACTTTAAATAAATATGCAACTTTATTCAAAATGAAACTTTAACGGGTATTGTCGACCGACAGTGTAGAATGCTACATCGTTTATGTTGAGCGAGGACAAAATGTCGTAATTGTAACATAAATACCCTTTTGAGCATTCTCCCAGTAAGCATTCTGCATAAGTCTGAATCGGGCCGTTATCGGCCGATAGTGGCCGATGTGGATTTGTGAGGAATGCTGGCTGGACTAAGAACAAATATGCATGCTCTTCTCAAAGAAATTCTCGATATATGTACCAATGTAAATAACAAAAATATCACTATAACTACGGCATGTCCTCGCATCATCATCATCATCGTCGTCGTCGTCGTCGACATCATCATAATCATTATTATCATCATCATCATCACCATCATCATCGTCGTTTCTTTCAAGTCATTGTAGAAGAATGTATCATTAATATAATTGGTAGTAGTAGTGGTAATGGTAATGACAACAATAATAATCGCAATGATCATTGTTGTGTTGTTATTATTACTGCTATTAGTGGATTATTATTATTAGGAGTTGCAATAATGATGGTGATAAGGACGACGGTAGCCATTATTATTATTATTATTATCATCATCATTACTATTATAATTATTATGATTATTATTATTTTGTACTTCACAAACATACATCACTATTATCTACCTTTCATGTATGTATTTATATAAGCTTTTAGATTTTTATCAAATTCTGTACCATATAATATTATGCGATGTATATATGTGAACTTAAATGAATACAATATTGTTTAAACAAAAAAAAAAAAAAAAAAAAAAAAAAAAAAATAAGAAAAATAAAAATAAAAAAAAAAATAATGAAATACCCTGGAAAAGCAAAAATCAGGAAGCAAAGCCTTCTCGATGCACCGGAAGAAGAAGTGAGAAACAAGCAAGGATAAAACAAACCGCCTTTGAACGGTCAGGAGAGAAAACATTGGAGATAAAGTTGTTATATTGGTTTGAAACTTCGTCTTTGATTCTAATGCAACTCCAAATTACAAAATGTATTCGATATGCATAGGGATACTTTACTTCATCAGTAAAACAACAGAGTAAAGCATATATAGCCATAAACACCTTAAATGTATTTTTCATGATCAAATAACAACAAAATTAAGGTTAAATAGATAAAATTTCCGGGGAGGCAACAGTAAAAAATACTTCGTCTCCTTTCTGAAAAGAGGTCTACTTTAAAATGAAAGAATTTGCTTCCCACTGAGTAAATTCTTTCCCACTGAGTAAATGTTTTCCGTTTAGTGAAGACCTCTTTTCAGAAACATTTCGGTGTGCAGGAAAGTAGCGTGGAAAGATACAGGACTGGTCACGATCACGAAGCACTGTGGCGCCGTTTGTGTTTACCTTACGCTTAGTGTAACCTTTTAACATTACGTGTTGCAACTGCAACGCTTACTGATAACCTTGATGTATTTACACTAAGCGTCGATCATGTTGATCAATTAAGAGGATCAACCGTTATTGTGACCCTCGTGTAGACAATCACTTTAGCCTTACCGGCTTTTCAGGTCTGATTTAAGATTTAGCATTTCTTTAGGGCCAAAGGGTCCTTAATATGGCAAGCCAAATGCTTAATTAGTCTACAAACCTGGATTTATAAGCAGGATGGAAGATTTGAAACCTAGGTGTAAATTTCAAACCCTTGCCTTAGTTACGCCCGTAAGCTACAACGGTAATCTAAAAAATCACTTACCAGTGAGCATTCATACCCGGAACATGGGTGATAGAAGTGTCTGCTTTCATTCCTAAACTACTAATCAAAAAAAAAAAAAAAAAAAAAAAAAAAAATAAGTAAGAGAAAAGTCCAGGGAGTGCCACAATCACAAACCGCAGCCCTTCCCAGACCTCAAGAGGAAGAAAAAACCGACAAATCCAAAAAAGCATAAACCGAACAAACGTACAAAAACACTAAGATTAGCTCTCTCTCTTCCTCAAGCGAGGTAATCACAATACTTAAAGGATTGAAAAACACAAGAACAAAATGACACACGGAAAGACATACAACAAATCGCCTCGTAGAATAAACCACAAAGCAACAAAGAGTAAGACTAACACCGGGACCACCGCCTAAGAATGGTCAGTAGAGCAAACCACCAGTTTGTTTCTGGCCCACACTTTGACTGGAAATTAAGTTTGTGACTCCATTATTAGGGATTCGGCGGCTTTTTTTATGCATATCCCTTCAAAAGACAGTAGGCCAGGCAGTATGACATTGACCTATATGCATTTAGACTAAGTTCTATATGACATATGATTCCCGATCCAGTGATTTTTGGCATTTATTCTGAGGACTATTTAATCGATGAACATCACATTTAGCTTATAGTTCAATGTGACACAACGTAACCTCATAAGATATTAAGTTGGCCCGAAATATATGTCATAGTCTAGTGGCCGGCCTCGGTGGCTCAGTTGGATGCGCCGTCCGACTGGAGACCAGGAGGTCGCGGGTTCAACCCCCGCCGAGGTCGGCAACATTTGTTCGTGGAGATTGATCATGAAATATTTTCTACGGTCATTCTCTCCCTTCCGCTGATTCAAGAAGGGCAGTTGTCAGTTTCTGGCGAAAGAATGTGCACAATACTGGTTAACCGCTTAAAGGACTAAGCCTACCCAGTAAACGTGTGGTTAGGTAAACTGACCGCGCTCGACATGGCCCCATTGGGTTGACTGGGCCGTAAAACCTCAACACAAACAAACAAACATAGTCTAATGATTTTGTCTTTTACCTAAAGGAAGTTTTGGTAGTGACTGTCATACTTAGGATGCCGACACAGTGTGGCATAACAATTAATCTATTTTGAATGTAGATCAGTGTTAGATTAGTACCTATAGTCATGGTTCAGTGAGTGCTATGTTTTATTTAGAGAATATCTCTTATCTAGTGCATATACCAAACCAATTATTACTCTCTAACGAATGTTCTATCAGTCAATCATCTTACCGCGATATTGTTTTAACCATGACAAGATTTTCTCTTAGAAAAAAAAGTTGCAAAAAAGTCATGCTCAACTGATAATTCAACCAGATGTTTTATGGCTACTGCTCTCAGCTCTCTGACACTAACGAGTCTGTTCACAACAGGTGGTATCACCAGATTTACCTGTGAGACTACTTTTCTCTAATAACACTTGTTCCCTGCACTGTAATATATAGTCTTAAAATCTTAATTTTTCAACATAGAAATCCGTTTAAAATGTGTAATTTGATTAATTTTTTTTATGCAGATGTAGATTTTATAATCAGTTTTGAGCTTCTTCATTGTAATTTATATTTAAGAATTTTGTGTGTGGGTTTCTAGTTAACTGTCTTATCAGTATTACTTGCATAAAAGAGCATCATTTTATTGGCATCTGGGCAGAGTTTTATGGTCTCAGTCATCAGAAACATATGAAAATGCAATACCCCACTAACCCGACTTTGATATAGTAATAGTCGGGAAGGTGGGGGTGAAATTCTCTTAGAGAAAAACATGGCATGCAATATGTTTTCAACTGTTCAGGAAACAAACCATTTTACGGATGAAGGGTGGTTGTAAAAATGGAATGCATGGTGATGTACCAGTATCCGACATGCGGCCTGCATTTCGTGCATCAAAAAGGTGAGTTGAATTCTGAGGTTTATTTCGGAAATCCTTATATTTTTAAGCGAAAGCACGTTTTTTCAAATGTTCTTCTTTAACACAGTTGAGCGTAAAATCCGCTTATTCACAACAAACAAAAATGGTTAACATTATTGCATTTAAAGTTTTTTCCGTGGATTTCAGAATTTGTCAGAGGAAACATTTAGCCTGCCGCTAAAAATTTGACCGAATTATGCTTCATAGATTTTCTAAGCAACAAAAGTAAGAAATTATTCATACTCGTTTGAAATTTTGAGAAATTATCTCGATATCCATTTTGTATTGCTTTGTATGGACGTTCTGGCAATAACCGCTCAGACCTCAATGAACTGAAATTTGATGTTATTATTATTATTATTATTATTATTATTATTATTTTTCTTTTAAATTAAAGCAGAGGATTTTCAAGCGACATTCCTCGTCATATTGGTCTAACATTGAAGCAAGGAATATTGAAAAAGTTTAAAATTTTAGCCTCTTTGGCAAGCGCCTGGGACTTTTGACCAATCAGATTAGAGCTCAGCGAACCATGCAGTAGCGACGTTACTCACTCTTCACAAAGATTCTTTGCGAGTAGTTGAGCTATATATTTCAGATTGCTTATCCTACACCACATTATCATACAGAAATTGGGTTACTGACGAGTTGCGTTATAAGTTTTGTTCAGTATATTATAAAATGTGGATAGAATGACATTCTTAGCATAATGGTCGAGCCAGAGACAAAAACAAAAGTTTTTCAGTGAGGCAGATATTCTATTGCCCAGTTATTCAATCTTATATTTTAGCGACTGTTAATTTTGATGCATAATGTTTTATATTTAATATTAATGAAATCCCATTAACACAAAGTAAAATCGATACTGTCACCACGCATAACATTACGTTTCAATTGGGGGTATATGTAACTTAGTTACTTGATCAGCTATAGTGTCGCAATGTACTGTCATCAATGTGTAATGGATGCCCACGGTTCTAATAGGAATACTTTCTAATGATACAGACACTTGAAAAACATTAAGCGAACACGTAAAACAATGAAGACCGAAACTTGCACGGTTAACACTATGCGTTGGTATTGCACAACGTCTAGTCAACACGAATACTTATTGTCATCCGTTAACACTAAGCGTTGCAGTTATGACGATTAATGTTCAAGGGTAACAGTAAGCGCTTATTGTTAAGGGGTTACACTAAGCGGCCTTACAAAGTAAAGCCTTCCCGGGGAACGGAAACAAGAGATGAGGAAAATCCGATAACATACAACGGCATATTCTAAAGAGTATATAATGACGTTGTTTGTCCGACTGCTATTACTACAGAAGGTAGGGATATTATTGCCAGTCTGCTTTCGATCCACTCAAACAATTTTATATCAATATGGCTTTCTGTTATAAATTATTTATATTCTTTTGAACAATTAAATCGTCTGCTATTTAGTGTTGCGTCCGTCTCATAAACGCCTCTGAAACACAATATTAGCAGTACTGAAAACTTCACACAGTACTGGAAAATTGGCTTTGCTTCTTTGATGATAATTATATTAGGTTCATTCGTCAATAAAGGTTATTTGCGAGTAACTATTAACAGATGTGACAGGATTCCTGCTTTAAAAGATTGGATGTCTTCACATATTTACATTGGCATGACAATATAAAATCTAAATTGGGTAATGAAAGGCCCTTTCCTAACGTAGACAACGCTCCTACCCTCTATCCCCCTACACATCTGCACAGCCTAAAGAGCTTACGGTACAACGGGAACTGTGAATTATGTATATGAACAAAGAGGTCCTGATCAGACTACACCGATGCGTAGGCTGATGTAGGCATTTCCTTTTCACGTATGAAAGAATGATATTTTCCGCGAATGGCGTTATGATACAGTAGAGCCTCAATAACTAAAACTTATTAATCAAATACCTTTTTTTCACTGGAAGTTACTTTCGTTACAGAGTTATTTCACATTATGTGGAGAAAAGAAGCCTTCCCTCAAGAATTCAAGGATGCAACAATTATCCACCTATTCAAAAGGAAAGGGAATTCTCAAGTCTGTGACAATCAGCAAGGCATCTCTTTATTGTCAATTGCTGGAAAGATCCTTGCTAGGGTCCTACTGAACCGATTGAATGAACACCTCGAGCGGTAAGGGCTTCTACAGAAAGCCAGTGTGGATTCAGGAAAAACAGAGGAACAATAGACATGATTTTTACAGCACGACAGCTTCAAGAAAAATGTCAGGAACAGAATGTGGACCTCTACATGACCTTTGTCGATCTTATCAAAGCATTTGACACAGTCAGTCGTGAGGGATTTTGGAAAATTATGGCAAAGTTTGGCTGTCCTGCCAAACTCATAGCAATTGTGCAGAGTTCCATGATGATATGCTTGCAAGGGTCCAAAATGATGGCGAGTTTTCTGATCCATTTCCTGTGACAAATGGAGCTAAGCAAGGCTGTGTACTAGCTCCAACACTGTTCAGCATGATGTTTTTTCTGCCATTCTTACAGATGCTTTCCAGGATGGTGACAATGGTATACCTGTTAGGTATCGCTTTGATGGGAAACTTTTCAACCTAAGAAGGTTGCAAGCTAAATCTAAGGTGCAGACGAGTTCCTCTTTGCTGATGACATGGCAAAGGGTACTCCAACAGAAGAGAAAATGCAAAAAAGTGTGGATCAAGTATCTGATTCATGTAACAGCTATGATCTCACAATCAGCATAAAAAAGACTGAGGTAGTATATCAGCCAGCACCTGGAAAGCCTTACAAGGAACCTACCATCACAAAGGTCAACGATTGCAAATGGTAAACAAGTTCACCTACCTTGGAAGCACATTGTCTAGAGTTGTGCACATTGATGATGAAGTCAATGCTAGAATTGCCAAAGCTAGTGCAGCATTCGGCCGGCTACGTGGAAGTATTTGGGACCGAAATGGAATCAGGCTTGACACAAAGCTGAAAGTATATAGATCGGTAGTGCTGCCAACACTATTATACGCATGCGAAACTTGGACAGTTTACCAACGACATGCCAAAAGACTGAACCACTTCCATACAAGCTGTCTTAGAAAACTTCTAAAGATCAAGTGGCAAGACAGGATTCCAGACACAGAAGTCCTGAAAAGGGCAGGGATGCAAAGTGTACATACTCTTCTGAAACTGGCACAGTTAAGATGGCCATGTTACCAGAATGTCTGATAATTGTTTGCCAAAGAAAATCCTCTATGGAGAACTTCAAGTAGGAAAACGCTCCCATCGTGGTCAGAAGAAGCGATACACGGACACCCTCAAAGCCTCCCTTGAAGACTTCAACATACCAACAGAGTCATGGGAACAGATTGCATAGGATCGTACAAAGTGGCAAGGCATCATGAAAAGGGGAGATGGTGAATACGAAGCAAAAAGAATCGGCGAAGCCGAGCAGAAACGTGCACAGCGGAAAGCCAGAGCTAAGGCATCACCAACAGAGCTTTCTTCCTCAGACCTCTCTTGTTCTATCTGCAATAGGCAGTTTAGAGCTAATGTTGGTCTCATCAGCCATCTTAGAACGCACAAATAATAACACATCACACAATTGATTAGGATTGGTCATTGTCAGTAATGACAGACGAACGAACACTTTCGTTACACACCGTTAAGTTGCCATAGGCTTCACTCTCAAATAAACTTCACTCTCAATAACTAGAACAACCAATCACTAGAACTATTTTCCATGCCCCCGCACCTTGCTGTTCTATTTATCGACGTTTTGCTCTTTATTTATAAAGTAACAGCTGCAGTTTCAGGCGAGGATCAACTTGTCTTGTGTTCTTAAAATTTATGTGAACGTCAAAATCATCTTATACTAAGAACAGTGTAATGTCAGTGACCAAACGTAGTTGTTATTCTATTTATTAACCCAAATAAGTCTGGAGACCGCCCAAAGTCTGACTAGCGAACAATGGAAACCCTGTTCAGAGGCAGCAGAAAACGGCGTCTGATCAGGGTCTTCACAGTTTGCAAACAGTTTAGGCATTGTTCTCTAGGAATATCTAAATCACATAACCTGACATACCTAGAATTGAAATTCGATTCATCCAATATAAAGTGTGGTAGTCTGAAATGGTTATTTAAACCCGAAATCGAACGCGAGTATTTATTAAAGGGAAAAGACACATTTTCATAAAGATGGGGTTGGGGGAGAGGAGGCAGCTCTGATTATTGCCTTCCTTCTGAGAAAAAAATATTCTAAAAGTAAAAAATTACTCCCAAGATAAGCAAATTCTTTCTTTTCAGATTTAACTGCTCTTCAGAAGAGGCTTAGTGTGCAGAAAAGTAAAAAAGAACATTACGAAAACACGCCCATCAAAAAAATGAAAACTTTCAGATAAAACATTCTGGTAGTTTTCATACTTCTGCTCAAAACATAGATTGTGGATACTTGTTAGAACCGTCTCGGTGAGGCGGTTCTAACGCGTACCCACACTCTATTTTTTTGAGAAGAAATAAGAAAACTTATGTATACCCCTGTAAACCCGCGTTTTACTATATAAAAATGGAGTTTAAGGGGGTCAAAACTATATAGGCGTGTTTTCGTGATGAGATCACAGATGTTGTTTTTCTTGTAAAATATGGCAGAAAATCTGCCATTTTATATCAAGTCTCCTAAAGCAGACGATGAATTAGTCTGGTCATTCAAAGTATGCCTATTGCTATGTGTGATTTTCAATTGCGCATAATTTTGTGCACTTTAACATGAGTGACACTAAAAACTGTAGCATGCTCTTTTGACTACAGGTCGCTGTTTAGATACCAACCAAAAAATGATTTAACAATCAAAGCGCCAGGCAAAATTGTAGCAGATGACAATAATGTTTATTATTATTTGTTAGAACAGAAAAGGTTGACATTCCAAATATAGCACACGATTCACATGAAATGTCAATAGATTCTAAAAGAATAACTCTTGGGACCAATAAACAAACACGTGAAAATGAAACAAGATGAACTGCCAAACCTTATTTACTCTGAAAAATACTGAACAAATAATTAAAACAAATCTACTGAAGTTCCGATGGTTCAACTAAAAGTATAGACTATGTGATCCCGGAAAGCATTAGTCTAGCGGCTGCGGTAACAGTTTCATTCATATATGCCTGGCTTCCTATTAAAGGAACATTGGCAAACAGTGTAGACCAAGATCAGACGCCGCAGGACGCGGCATCTGATCATGGTCTACACTGTTTGCAGTAAGAACAGGAATTTCTATTGTAAATAATACTGAAATAAACAACAACAACAAAAAAAAAAAAAACAAAAAAAAACAACAACAACAAAAACAAACAAACAAAAAAAAAAAAACAACAACTGGAAATGGACCTGTTCAAAGAGTTCAGGTAGAAGAGTCCATTGGGCATAAATGGGGTAGACGTAAATGACCAAGTCGGTGAATATTTTTGAATGCGGAATCTCACTCAGTAACAACGGCCAGGTCAAATTATTCACGTATGTAAATGATCAGGCCTGTATTCAGCCCCTGTCTTTCCTTTCCTGGTGTACAAGCTAGTGTAGCATAAAATATTCAAATGAGGTACCTCCCTCAGTTTAAAAAGTAGTTTCTGCAGTAAAACAGTCAATGGAATTAAAGAGACAAATACTGCTATAGGAAGTGACAGAAAACAACAACAACAACAAGAAAAAAAAACAAAAAAAACAAAACACACACACACACACACACACACACACACACACACACGCAATTAAAAGAACGAACGTAGATACCATCACGAAAACAGGCCTATATATTTTTGACCCCCTTAAACCCAACTTTCATATAGTAAAACTGGGGCTTACAGTGGTATACATTATTTTTCTTATTTCTACTCAAAAACATAGATTTTGGGTATTCATTAGAACCTCCTTGCCGAGGCGGTTCTAACGAGTACCCACAATCTATGTTTTGAGCAGAAATATGAAAAATATCAGAATTTTTTATATGAAAATTTTCTGTTTTTTTGGTGGTTAAATTTTCAGTATATTCGAATAAGCGTGTTTTCGTAATGGAATGGTGCCAATCAAGATTACACCATGCATTCAACAATCTGCCTAAATCTATTAGAAACAAATCTTTGTTTATTTCAAATTAATTTGTTTATTTTAAAAGACCAGATATTGATGTAGAACAGGATACACTGTTTATATAAGATGTTAAAAGATAACGGAGTACATTTTGTAACTCTCGGAAAAGTTCTGCAAGTATCAAATAACGTTTAGCACACGTGGTAAAAAAATTCAACAGACATTTTAATATAGTTTTCTTATATTTCTCAGAAAACAGGATTTGACGTTTCATGCAAATTGTCTGGAAAACAGAATTTTGACGTTTCATGCAATTGGAGGCAATTTGCATGAAATGTCGAATTCTGTTTTCTGAGAAAATAAGAAAAAATATCATAAATTTGTCGTCTGCTGAATTTGCCCAGAGAGTGGCGATGGTTAAGAACGTCTGGCTTTTCAGATGTATAAATATTTCTTTTCTCTTGGTGTACTTAAGGATTTTATTAGTCAGACTGTGTTTCATTCTGGGCACCTCTTGTAAATATTTATACTTCTTAGGAGATGCACAAAACACAATTGCCGAAGCTTTAGCATGTTGTTTATTTGTAAGAATCGGTCATAAAAGATAATGATTGTAACTCTCAGAAATGATTAGTCTGGGAAGATAGATCCCAACAGGCGTAGATGTCGAATCAACGTTAATTCGACATTGTTTCATCGTTATGTACCCGCTTGGATATTGTTTAGACTGGCTCCAGTCTTCAGTGACTAAATATTTATCATTATAGTCGTGTTTGAGACAGCCAGTAAAATAAAACCAATATAATACCGAAAATATAAAGGTTTGTTACTATCGGAAAAAACATTAGAAGAGAACAGTTTAATTTGTGATTCTTTCAGCCAGTAAAATAAAACCAATATAATACCGAAAATATAAAGGTTTGTTACTATCGGAAAAAACATTAGAAGAGAACAGTTTAATTTGTGATTCTTTCAGCCAGTAAAATAAAACCAATATAATACCGAAAATATAAAGGTTTGTTACTATCGGAAAAGACATTAGAAGAGAACAGTTTAATTTGTGATTCTTTAAGTCAGATAATGCATTATTATGCAGTTATCGTTTAATTCAATAGACTTGTGCCAGTATAGGATATTAATTTACATTTCCCTTTGCTTTAAACTTTCCGGTTCGTTAATAGACATATGCAAACTGTGTTTTGTATATTATAGAGGAACATTAGGACTCAGATTACATGTGTTTGTTGACGTAGTATTACACTGAATATAAATATAAGCAGGCATATTATATTTGTAAATTTTTGTTTCGTAATTTCCCCAACAAATAAGACTTTACCTTTCATTCGAAACGTCTCAACTGAAAATACATCTTGAAACTTATATGTAATTTTTTCACAAAAACACACACACACACAAAAAAAACCGATCTGCATGAGATGTCATCTAATGCTTTGAAAGGATCTCACTTATACTTTCTGTCCTCTTATGTTTTATCAGTATTAAAAAATTGCTACTCTTCGTGTACTACAAGCTTATACAACAAAATCCAAAACAAAACCCACAACCAGATTCTTGAGCTACGAGACTTTATGTGGCAAACACAATATGCATGTGTGCAGTCTGATCAGAGTCTTCGCAAGACACTCTAGACACTCTATAGGTAGCCAATGATCCAAAGTGTCTTCATGCGGACATCGAAGACTTTTTACAGCTTGCGCGGGTGCGCACACTGATCTGATTATTCGCTGGGCGTACATACAATCGTGTAGGAAATGTAGTGCCATGACTCATAGATCCAAGAATACCTACGCCTGATGTGTTTGCAGACTACTAGCCAACGCATACACAACTACCATCTGGCTTATTAACCATTTTATCCCGGTATCCATTACGAAAACTCGCCTATTCAAATATACTGAAAAATTTACCACCAAAAAATGAAAATTTTCAGACAAAAAAAATCTGATATTTTTCATATTTCTGCTCAAAACATAGATTGTGCGTATTCGTTAGAACCGCCTCGGCGAGGCGGTTGTAACGAGTACCCACAATATATATCTTTGAGCAGAAATAAGAAAAATAATGTTTATCCTTGTAAACCCAAGTTTTACTATATAAAAGTCGGGTTGAAGGGGTCAAAATTATATTGGTATGTTTTCGTGATGATAAGCACATACGAGGGGCGGGCGGAAAAAATACGGCTGTTTTGCTCTTTCTCAAAAACCGTTAAATATTTTTTTTTTCAAATATTTTTTTTTACTCTTTTTTTTAAAGTATTCCCACCTACATCTTAACACTTTTTTTTTCTTTGTGGGAACTTTGGTATTCCGTCTGCAAAAAAAGGTAAGGGAGTGCCAAAAACACAAACCGCAGCCCTTCCCAGACACCAAGAGGAAGAGGAAACCGACAAAACCAAACAAGCACAAATCGAACGAAAAGCACTAAGATTAGCTCTCTCTTCCCCAAGCGAGGTAACCGCAATGCTTAAAGGACTAAAAAACACAAGAATAAAATAATACAAGGTAAGACATAAAACAAATCGCCTCGTAAAATAAACCACAAAGCAACAAAGCGTAAGACTAACACCGGGACCACCGCCTTAGAACTAACCATGTAGTGACCTTCTCAGATATCGATTTACAGCTAAAATCGAAGCCGCCCTGGTCTCATATTTGCTTCCAGCGACCATTTTTGTAAATTTTGGAACCAAAAAAAAAAAAAAAAAAAAAATCGCAGGGCCAAGGCGTAGGCTGTACGGAGGGTCGCATTACGAAAACACGCCTATTCAAATACACTGAAAATGTTACCACCAAAAAATAGCATTTTTTCAGAAAAAAAAAAATCTAATACTTTTCATATTTCTGCTCAAAACATAGATTGTGGGTACTCGTTAGAACCGCCTCGTCGAGGCGGTTCTAACGAGTACCCACAATCTATGTTTTTGAGCAGAAATAACAAAAATAATGTATACCCCTGTAAACCCCAGTTTTACTATATAAAAGTGGGGTTTAAGTGGGTCAAAATTATATAGGTATGTTTTCGTGATGGACAAAAATTGCCACGTGAAGTTGATAAGTTCTACTGTAGATAAGGCAGTATGAGAGGCCCCGTTGCCATGCAAAAGAAGGATAGTTTTCTGGGCTAGCCTGGAACGTAGCTCGTTTCTACTGCTTTGACTGAGCTTTCGTTTCAGCTTTAGCATTATGGACCCAGATTTCATCCCCAGAGACATTACGGTTCAAAAACTTGTTTTCATCATGGTTAACAAGGCCTAGATGTCTTTGCTATGGTCACTCTGGCTGCCTTTTGGTCTTCTGTCAGCTTCTTCGGCACCCACCTAGCACTGACCTTACTCATACCTATTTTGTCGTCTAAAATCTGATGTACCAACTTTTACTGATGCCTAACTGATAAATTTACTCCTGCATTGTCACTCTGCGATCTTTGTTGACAAAAACCTCAACATTCGCCACCATTGTGGGGAACACTGCTTAAGCGGGCCTTCTTGGCTTAGGCTTGTCTATCACACTTGTCCTGCCCCTACCCCAACCCTTTTAACTTTGAAACCCAGCTATAAATGGTTATACGGGATAGGTAAGCTTTAGAAAACTTTTCTGCAACCTTTGAAAAATGTGGCAAGGATTTCACCCTGTTAAAGAAGAAATTTTATTACAGATATCTGTTCCTCCAGCTTAGAGTCTATGGTTACCCTAATACCAACCTTGTTTAAATGCTCAGCAATTCGTGTATGCACTCCTCATTGAAAATAAACTGACCAATAAATAGGTGATAAAATGTAATTTTCGCTATCGGAAACAGGAACTTTCAACTTGAAAAGTCCGGATATTTTTCGAACGCCCCTAGTATCTATGTATCGATCCAAATGAACGAGCCGTCCTATAAGGATCTACACTGGTTGCTATTCGGTTCTAGACTTTGGACTGACATCCCTGTTTGCAACGATGCCGTGTCCAAATTCACAGACGAGAGAGAGTCTACTACAGAAACTCAGGGATGAAAAGTAACATGGTTAAGACTCCTTTGTTCAAACTCACAATGCCTGAATTTATAGTATCTTACACAGCAGTTTGTCTGGTCTTAATTACTATAAATACTACATCTGTTGATACATTTGCGGATTAGTTATCTGTAAATATTTCTGACGTGATCAGGTCAGTTACCTTACTACAAACTGCATCGTAGGTGGACAGTTACAGGGTAAAGAGTGGTTGTTATTTTCTTTATTGCGTGTATCCAACGAAATAAACATGATCCAAGTACCGCATTACGAAAACACGCCTGAAAACACGCCTACTCAAATATAAAGAAAATTTCACCTCCAAAATCTGAAAATTTTCAGATAAAAAAAACTCTGTTATTTTTCATATTTCTGTTTAAAACATAGATGTAGGTACCCGTTAGAACCGCCTCGGTTCTAACGAGTACAACAATTTATGTTTTTGAGCAGAAATAAGAAAAATAATGTATACCTCATGTAAACCCCAGTTTTACTAAAATAAAAGTTGGGTTACAGGGGGTCAAAACTATATAGGCATGTTTTTGTTATGGTACAACACTAACAAAAAAGACACAACGTCAGAAAACATACATTCAGATATGTGCGCCCAGCAAAGATTTTTATCAGCCTGCGCATTCGTGCAGTCTGATCAAAATCTTTCCTGCGCGCATTTTGGATAATCAAGGATGTAAGTTTCTTCGTGCGAACAACGGATACTCTGATCATACGGTGCGGATGCGCAGGCTGATTTGAGCTACCGTTTGGTGCATATGTCGGACGCTCGTTTTCTCACGTTGCGGCTGATAAATATCAAGAGAAAATTTGAAGTCAGAGTGCAAATGGTCTACGGCCTACATCTTATTTTGTTTTAAGTTCAAACAAGAAACAGAATGGTAGACTGTGCGTGATGTAATCCTCTTCCGCTTCTTTGAAGACATTGACACAGAGGTAACGGCAGGTATATGGGTATTTAGTACCCAAGATGTTTTTCTTCTTTCAAAGAAACCATTAACAATATATACTTTTGCTAATAGCTATTGTGGACTTGCTTGAATTATTCATTTTGACCAATTTTGACAGCAAAGCGGGCTTGGATAGAAGAAACAGCGAAATATTTTATCAGGTTGCTACAAACAAAGCTTCCCAAATTTAAATATAGGACTGATGCCATTGCTCATAAAGTGGACTGGATACTTCAAGCAATGTTTGATTCATTTCTTGTGGTTATTCGATGTGGTGTTCTAATGAAATTTTACACGCCAAAGATACTTTGTCGACACGTGTTTCTGAATTCTGACTTCCCCTTTTCTTTCTTCCATTATGTTTGTTTCTTGAATAGGTCATGGTAGTCCGAAGTCAAGAGGTTGATCACCTGGGTTTGAGTTGCCGAGAAATTAAACAATTCTGTATTAGTTAATGTACTTCTATTTCTATATTGTATCGGGACGACTTCGGGTACTCTAAGGTACGTAATTGTTGGAGTTCGAACGGGGTCCGAGTCCACTTGTATAGAAGCTATATGTAAATAATTCAAAACTGTATTTGCCATTGCCACAAACGTTATTTGTATCATCATAGCTAGGCAAAGGGCTAAGAATAATACTGAGAGAACTTGTGGTCGAATCTATTTACTTCATATTATTTTAGCTATAAAATATACATTGGAGCCGTACCGTTAAAACGCACCTCGTGACGTGTGCTTAAAAGAGACTCAAATCAACCTGCGCATCTGCACAGTCTGATCAGAGTCTTCGTTGTCCGCATGAAGAAACGTTGCGTCCTTGGCAATCCAAAATGCGCCCAGTGAATATTCTGATCAGACTACGCAAATACGCAGGCTGATCATAATCTTCGCTAGGCGCACATCACAAAAACATACCTATATAATTTTGACTACTCTTAATCCCCACTTTTATATAGCAAAACTGGGGTTTGCAATGGTACACATTATCTTTCTTATTTCTGCTCCAAAACAAAGATTGTGGATACTCGTAGAACCGCCCACAATCTATGTCTTGAGCAGAAATACGAACAAGAGGCGACGGCCTCTGAAATCGCTCACCTGAGGACATCGTCTTTAAATTCATACTTAAATGCCGTAGTCTTGGCACATACTGATTTATTCAATGCAATGTAGATCTCAAGACATTACTGGACATCCAAGGAACAATCCAATGAACTTTGTTTGAAATTGGTCCAGATATTAATTAAAGTTTTTTTTCCCCCTTTTTTTCTGCTCTGGTTATTTTACACAATTTCATAGTGTGCCGGGTCCCTATGAGTTACAGTGAAATTGTTTGCAATTTTTTTCTATTTTTAGCACTGGTGGCCATTTTGTTCAGAAGAGCTGAATCATGGTGGGTAACCGTAACGGTGCCATTGGGAGGAAATATGCTTTGCTCGTTCCTTTGGGAGGAACCAACGGTGCCTTTTGAAGGACAATGGCAGGGAAGAGATTTGAGGCGGCGGATAACCATGATGGCCCTGGATCGCTCACCTGAGCTAAAATTAGCTCTGACGGACATTTTATTCAGTGGAGTGGAATCGTTTTAGCAAATTTGGTAGAGGGTCACCCAAGAAACATTTCTGTAAAATTTTGAAATCGGACCATTGGCCTAGGAGGAGATGTCGTTTAAAGGTTTATTTATTTTTAGCTTTGGCGACCATTTTGTTCAGTGACGCGGAACCATTTTAGCTATTTTGGTAGAGGGTGACCCAAGGAACATTTCTGTGAAATATTTTTGAAATCGGGCCATTTGTCTAGAAGAAGATGTCGTTTATAGTTTTTTTCTATTTTTAGCTCTGGTGGCCATTTTTTTCAGCGGAGCGGAAACATTTTAGCAATTTTGGTAGAGGGTCACCCAAGGAATACTCCTGTGATATTATGTTGTAATGAATAATAGGAGATGTCGTTTAAAGGTTTTCTATTTTTAGCTTTGGCGGCCATTTTGTTCAGCGGAATGGAACCATTTTAGCAATTTTGGTAGAGGGTCACTCAAGGAATATTTCTTTGATTTTTTTTTTTTTTGAAATTGGGCTATTGGCCTAGGAAGAGATGTTGTTTACAGGTTTTTTCTATGTTTAGCTCTGGCGGCCAGTTTGTTCAGCGGAGCGAAACCATTTCAGCAATTTTGGTAGAGGTTTACTCAAGGAACATTTCTGTGAAATTATTTTGATATCAGGCCATTGGCCTAGGAGGAGATGTCGTTTAAAGTTGTTTCTATTTTTTAGCTTTGGCGGCCATCTTGTTCAGCGGAGCGAACCATTTTAGCAATTTTGGTAGAGGGTCACCCAAGGAACATTTCTGTGAAATTATTTTGAAATCGGGCCATTGGCCTAGGAGTCTAATGTTTTTCCTATTTTTAGCTCTGGCGGCCGTTTTGTTCAGCGGAGCGGATCCAGAGGGTCACCCAAAGAACACTTCTGTGAAATTATTTTGAAATCGGGCCACTAGCCTAGAAGGGGATGTCGTTTAAAGATTTTCTATTTTTAGCTCTGGCGGCCATTTTGTTCAGCGGAGCGTAACCATTTAAGCTATTTGGATAGAGAATCTTCCAAGATACATACCTATGAAATAATTCCAAAATCCATTCACCGGTTTATGAGGAGATGTCCTTTAAGTAAATTGTGCATGACGCACGACGCAGGACGGCAAACGGACGACGGACGCAGGAGCATGTTGTGCTCAGGTGAGCTAAAAATATCAGAATTTTTATCCGAAAACTTTCAGTTTTGACGGTGTAATTTTCAATATATTTGAATCGGCGTGTTTTTGTAATGACATGTCCGAATTAAGTTTTCTGACGTTGCAACTCATATTTAGCTAGCAAAATAGAAATCTGAAAGTTTTGGTCTTAGTGTGGATAATTTATAAACATATACGTCTACAAAGTATTCAGGAATATTAACCCTTGCCATGCGGAATGAATGAAGATGGCACGCCAACTCATAACCTAAACATGCCTATTCAAATATACTGAAACTTTTACCACAAAAATAAAAAAAAAAAAAAAAAAAAAATGAAAATTTTCAGATAAAAATTATGATATTTTTCATATTTCTGCTCAAAACATAGATTGTAGGTACTCGTTAGAATTGCCTCGACGAGGCGGTTCCAACGACTACTAACATTTCATTTTTTCAGCCGAAATAAGAAAAATAATGTATACTCATGTAAACCCCTGTTTTAGAATATAAAAGTGGGGTTTAATGGGGTCAAAATGATACAGGCATGTTTTCGTGATGTCTATTTTTCAGTCAATCAGTTCATTAGATCCAGGTTGGTGATAAAATAAAAAACATACACTTAATGACAAACAATGCAGATTTATCAGTTGGCGTCTTTAGACAGAAGCCAACTGATCTGGATCTACATGTATCTTGATTCAGCAGGACTGTGTTTAAGATACGTATTTATAATACAGAGCAGTTCCCTTCGTGCTATAACTTCGAAACAAAGGAAATATACAATTCGCATACTTTTAGGTGTGTTAAAGTAATACGATGCTTTCATGACATTACAGAAGGTCTGCTATGCCTGCAAAAGAAATGTGAACACGACACTATTTATTACCCTAAGGTTCAGCACTTTTTTGCGGACCTGTTTGGTGCCACCTTGGCATTCTGGCTCTAATAATGAGTCATGTGTGTTTCTATTTGTTCCGATTCGACGTTGTGAAGATGAATCATTTATAATTAAACGAACGTTTGCACTTTTTGGAGACTAACATATTTATTCATCGATCTAATTAACTAAGAAATTGCACTTCCTGTAAAATACATTACAAACTGCGTAATGAGAAAAAGGCCCGGGTTGCATATGCGGTAAAGGCCCAACGCAGCTGCGCATTCTCACAGTCCCAGCAGGGCCTATATCTTCTGCCTAAATAATCATTGGATATTAAATAGTAAAACGAGTAGCGTGGAAGCGCATTTTAATTCGGGTCTCATTACGAAAAAACACGCCTATTCAAATATATTGAAATTTTCACCACCGAAAAACTGAAAGTTTTCAGATAAAAATTCTGATATTTTTCTTATTTCTGCTCAAAACGTAGATTATGGGTCCTCATTAGAACCGCCTCGCCTCTAACGAGTACCCACAATCTATGTTTTTGAGCAGAATAATTAAAAAAATGTATACCCTTGTAAACCCCAGTTTTACTTTATAAAAGTGGGGTTTAAGGGGGTCAAAATTATAGTGGCATGTTTTCGTGATGAGCTGCTGTTCACGTATAATATAAGACCACTTTTCTCAAGTTCCAGCTCAGCATCAATGTATTTCAATGATGATTAACAAACCTCACCCTACAATTTAATTAGCCTGTTACCGCATTTCACCCAAAAACACCGGACGCTTAAAACTTTATCATAAGTATCCTAAAATTCAGCACTACCATTTAATTACCTGTTTATGCGTCTTGAAACTACTTGATGAGTGCAAACAGTGTAGACTCTAATCAGACGCCGCGTTTTGCGGCGTCTGATCAGAGTCTATACAGTTTGCTCAGACCTGTTTCTCAGAATGGTTAGAGTAAACGTGGTTATTTAAATAAAATTAACTTCGGCGTCATTCCTTTTCGAATTGAGATTACTGAACTTGAAACAACTGTGTTATTATCATTTGAACCGCAACATCAGAAACCTACCTTCAGGCGTTTGCACACTTGCGCCCTCTGATCTGAATCTTCATTTGGCGTATTTTGGATAGCCAAGAATGCAGATTGTTTTCATGCGGACAACGAGGACTCTGATCAGACTGTGCGGGTGCGCAGGTTGTTTTGTATCCTCGTTTGACGCACATGTTAGAATGTACGTTTCCTCACGTTGCGGCTCATTTCTTGTTGCACCGTGTTTTATAAGCTTCAGGTGCAAACAAACCTAAAACTTTGTAATGTTTATAGCCTACCAAGCATTATGACAAACACAGCTTCTGTAAGTGGGGAGTTTAATTAACCTTTACCACTCTTTTGGCTAATTCAGCAGACGACACATTGATGTTTCTTAGTTTGCCCAGGAAACAGTTCTTATATTTCATGTAAATTGTCTCCATTTGGGAAAAAGATGGGAAAAATAAGAAAAAAAAAATTCCAAAATGTCTTCTGCTGAAAATTTTACCCAGAGTGCTAAGCATTAAAAACAAAAGGGTCTTATTTGATGTATCTATGAAAATGATTATTTCAGATGTTCTTACTTTATAGTTTGCTTGGAAAATATTTTCTTTGTGTAACCGTCTTAAACACATAAATAAACAATATATTCGTACAAAACCAAGTCAGTATACAAGATGGGATTCAGAAAAATGTCTTTTTAGTATGCGAGTGGGATAATCACATGCATATTGAGTAAACTTTCTAATGATGTCCAGTGTAAACAACTTTCCGTGTGTCATCCTTCTTTTATCAAAAACAGCAAAGTTTTACATCTATAGTAAAAAGTATAACCTTGTCCGGTGACCACAGGCTTCTGGTTTCTAGCTGTATTATTTCAAATACAAAATTGAAAGCAGACGTCGCAGGTCACCGGACACATATACCAGTGTGGACTATGTTTTAACTCAACGGAGGAGCATAACTTGTAGCAACATGAAGTCATCATTCAATAAAGTCGATTCTTACATTTCGTTTTTGTTTTGATTAATACAAATGACCAAAATACGTAACCAACGATTTAACACGAATGAGACATGATATTATCATGACAAACTTAAAAAAAAAAAAAAAAAAAGGTAAAGAAAAGTCCACGGAGTGCCACAATCACAAAACGCAGCCCTTCCCAGACCCCAAGCCTCCACAGATGCACTCAATCAGTTTAGGAGAGAAATGGAGGTCACTGATGGGGCCTATTTGACCGTGCTAACTCATTCGGCCCAAAAAACGTCAACATTATAGCTATTTTGTTCTTGTGTGTTTTTGTCTCAAGTGTCATTTCCTTTAGAGTCCATTGTACTCAGAAGATACCACCTTCCCCGGCCTCGGTGGCTCAGTTGGATGCGCCGTCCGGCTGGAGACCAGGAGGTCGCGGGTTCAACCCCCGCCGAGGCGGCAACATTCTTTCGTGAAGATTGATCATGAAATATTTTCTACGGTCATTCTCTCCCTTCCGCTGATTCAGGACTCAGCCTGCCCAGTAAACGTGTGGTAAGGTAAACTGACCGCGCTCGACATGACCCCATTGGGTTCGTTGGACCGTAAAATCTCAACACAAACAAACAAAACCTTCCCCGGTGTTTGTGTTAAACAATACTAAAACATGTACCGACTCCATCGCGAAACCAGGGATACGCACTGCTTGTACATGTACCGACTCCATCGCGAAACCAGAGATATGCACTGCTTGTACAAGTTACGACTCCATCGCGAAACCAGAGATACGCACCGTTTGTAAATGTACCGACTCCCTCGCGAAACCAGAGATACGCGCCGCTTGTTCGTGTACCGACTCCCTCGCGATAAACAAAGATACGCACCACTTGTACATGTACCGATTCCCTCGCAAAACCAGAGATACGCAATGCTTGTACATGTACCGACTCCCTTGCGAAACCAGAGATGCACACCGCTTGTTCGTGTACCGACTCCCTCGCGATAAACAAAGATACGCACCGCTTGTACATGTACCGACTCCCTCACGAAACAATACGATACGCAAGACCCTTGCCGACTCCATCGGGAAAACAGGGAGACGGGCGCCGCTTGTACCAACTCTACTGCGAAATCAGAGTATACGGACCGCCTGACTGTAACTAGCTTATTTGGCCCAGAAAACCTCGCCATTTTAGCTAGTTTTGTTCTATTGTGTTTGTGTTCATTGCTCTGAAGTGACATTTTGTTTAGATTCCATTGTACCAACTCAAGGAAACCAAAAGATACCAACTTCCCGGTGTCTGTATGAAGCAATACTTATACATGTATCGACCATAGAGACACCACAGATACGCACCGCTTGTTCATGTACCGACTCCATCCCAAAACCAGACGATACGCAAGGCCTTTGGCGACGCCATCGGGAGATAGGCACCGCTTGTACTGACTCTACTGCGAAACCAGAATATACGGACCGCTCGCAACGAGCTCCTGGGGAAGGATGTTTTATCAGACTGGAAAACGAACACAAAGAGCATTTGACCATGAAATCTCTATACACATTAGCTCTTGGAGTATGTAGGAATGGACAAAATAAGTGTAGTAGGTCAACCAAACAAACTTTCCAACTTTCAGTAATATTTTAAGCAGGAACTAAATGCATTCGGTAGAGGTTTCGTCGTTGTTCATATTAAGGATTGGCATGCATGAAAGCAAACAGAGAAGCTGTCTCAACCTTTCTGTTTGCTTTCATGCCAATTGGCTTCTAAAAAGGAATCTTTACTCTAAAAGGAAACAGTTTGCTCCCACGGGGAGCTATTTCTTTCCTTTACGAATGGAATCCCTTTCAGAAGAGAAGAAAACATTTGAAATAGTTACCTCCCCTGAAAGTATCAAGTCCCCTTAATATTTATCAACATAAACATTTTGCAAAGGTGAAACAATTAACCAGGGCCCAGTTGTTCAAAGCGTCGTTAGCTTAACGAGCTCGTTTAGAGTCAAAATGTTAACTGATCTAGTAAATGTAATATCTAATTCACCTTCAGTTGATATCGATCGCGCATATCGGAATGGTCCATTATGTATTTAACGAGGTGCTATATGAAATTGCCTTAAGGTAAATGGACAGACCTGAAGTATTTTGTCGTCGGTTTGCAAAGGGAGATAAATTGTGTAGCCCTTATAGTATTGTAAATCTTTCCGAATTGGTGAAGAGTATTCTTCTAGAGGAAGCTTTTGTTTCCTTTAAGTGTAACCCCCGATTTAAAGGGAGGGAAATAATTCCATATTAAGTTATTTACAATGGATCTGTACCCATTCCCATTACTTGTTTCTGTTAATAAACGTAAATTGCAAATCATTACGAAAACGCCTATTCAAATATATAGAAAATATCACCTAAAAAACTGAAAATATTCAGAAAAACAACTCTGATATTTTCATATTTCTGCTCAAAACATATATTATGGATACTCATTAGTACCGCCTCGGCGACCTCTGTACCCCTGTAAACCCAAATTTTACTATACGTAAGTGGGGTTTAAGGGGGTCAAAGTTGTATAGGCATATTTTCGTGATGGTCACTATAAGTAGTGCAGAGCTTAATCGTGTCGTCAGACTAGGCTGTCCTGTTTACAGAAACGATTCATTTGACAGACGCATTCATTGTCCGTATTTGCCTCAAAGAGACATTTAAGCTTGGTGCGGCTAAAACCTCAGATCATCATCTTAAATAAGCTATTTTGGCTTTAATGGTGACAGTTATTGCTTTCCGTAATGTGATGTTCTATACCACATGCAAGTAAAGCAAGATAAATATGCACTATCCTTTGAATCAAAGCATGCAAGTACAAATAATTCGATATTTGTATTTAATGGTAAATGCATAAAACTTGTTTCAAAAGATAGTGCACGTATATTTGCAACACCTACATATGAAATTATCTAGCCATCACGAAAACATGCCTATATAATTTTGACCCCTTTAAACCCAACTTTCATGTAGTAAAACTGGGGTTTACAGGGGTATACATTATTTTTCATATTTCTGCTCAAAACATAGACTGTGGGTACTCTTTAGAACCGCCTCGGCGAGGCGGTTCTTAGGGGTACCCACAATCTATGTTATGAGCAAAAATATGAAAAATATCACAGTTTTTTTTTATCTGAAAATTTTCAGTTTTTCGAGGTGAAATTTTCTATATATTTGAATAGGCGTGTTTTCGTAATGTTGAAATTTAGCACAGATTTCACTATATTGTCCAGCTCCATATGCAAACAGGGCTTTTTCTAATCGAATCAAAGATTGACGCTACCAAAGCCTCATTAACATGTACTAAACGTATATAGACAGACATGCCTAAGATCAGATAATTCAAAATAGAACAACAATGGGCTGATTCTTAAAATGAGTCTAGATAAAGCGTCGGCAAGTATAGTCGTCCCTGACTTCTTATGACATAAGCGTACATATCCGTTAGAAGCTTCCTGGTTGTCGACGAGTGGTTAGAGCCTTTCAATACTCACCCTTCCGTCTTCGCAATAGTTAAGTCCGAAAATGAACACGGAACAAACTACTACAGAACAGAACACATCACGAAAACATGCCTATATAATTTTGACCCCTTTAAACCCCACTTTTTTATAGTAAAACTGGGGTTTACAGGCGTATTCATTATTTTTCTTATTTCTGCTCAAAACATAAATTGTGGGTACTCGTTAGAACCGCCTCGCCGAGGCGGTTCTAACGAGTACCCACAATCTATGTTTTGAGCAGAAATATGAAAAAATATCGGAATTTTTTGTCTGAAAATTTTCATTTTTTGGTGGTAAAAGTTTTCAGTATATATTTGAATAGGCATGTTTTCGTAATGAGAACAAAGAGCTTAAAACAACAAACTGTTCCAAAGAACAGCGGAACATGGAAGGGAAGTTTTTTCCCCTCAAAGTTGGACAGTTATATAAAGATTTGTTTTGCTAAAATAGAATTAAAAGGATTCCAAAATCCTTAGTGCTATAGTTTCCAAAACAAAATAGAACAAAAGTTCCAAATCAGAATGGGACAAAGCAAACTGTTCCAAAATACGAAAAGGTTTTAAGGATCTTGTAATGGAAGTGTATTTATTTTCTTGTTAATGGAAGTGTATTTATTTTCTCGTAACAGAAGTAAACGTGTTAAAATTGGGAAGGAAGCAAACTTTGTTCCAAACGAAATGATGTGATACTGGAGCGAAAATGCATTTGTTTAAAACAACATCAATTTCATTTGTTTTTAGTTTAAACAGTATTTTATTTGTATAATTCTTTACAGAAAATACAAACCAGAACATAGCATATATGTTATATTTACAAAATGGATCCAGAAGAGAGTTATCTGACTTATTTAGATGTGTATCCAACCTACAATAAATAAGGTAAACTATATGTGATTTACATAATCAGAAACGTAACAATCAGTCTTAATACATGGATATACTGTGGTTAATTTCCTGATACGTAATACATACCAATTATTGATTGATCAATTCGCTCCGCGGGGATCGTAGCTTATGTCTTTGCACACGTGAGTAGGTTTTCAAGCATCACTCACACAAGTCCACAATCAGGGTCAAAGAATCCAAAATTATTTGTTTTTTAATGAAATCTCGAACGGAAAAAGCGGAATCTTTGAACTGTTAAATAGAAGGGAAGGCAATGATCAGGAATCGATACAATTATCCCACACTTCCCATCAGTGACATCAAAGGGAAAGAAACACAAATGCAAAATAACTAGACCCTAATGGAGACATCATTAGCAAAAAGCCAAACGGACAGTTACTTTTCCACAAAGTGGCCATCCAAAACAAAAATATGTAAGCGACACATACATTCAAAGACGAACTCTAACAAAAATAAACCATGACAGAAGAACCGCCTTGGTACGATCAGTGAAAAGTATTTCACTGGAGGGCTTAAATCGATTTTACGTGGCCACAATCCTCGCCTTTATTTCTGCCTCGGTTTAGACACATAATTTGTTCAGTCCGCATGAAGGCTTCCTAACTCATCAGTGCTACATCTCCGAGAACACACACAAAAAAAAACAACAACTAATTACAGAGATGAAACAACGATGAGGACTCGACAGCACAAAACAACTGAAATGCTGGAGCAAAAAAAAAAAAAAAAAAAAAACAACAGTTAGACTCCGGTGGGCCCGACCAAAAATAGAGAATCAAGTACCAACCAGCATTACCTAATATTTAATTTCAAGTAAGCCTTTACGCTGGAACCATCATAGAATCTGAGGCCTAACCCGCTGGCGTGCAATTAAAGAGGGAAGCAAATTTATTAACCGTGATTGGGTTAAGAACCATGCATGCAGTCTGTTGTATAACATTTATGTTGTACCCAATCTTTTTATATCGAAGAATGATTTTACGAAATTGGGTACTGAAGTCATTGCAAGCATATATTTTTCTAAATTTATACACTAAAATTCGGGTTTTGATAGGCCTTGTTACAGAAGAGATTTTAGTCCGACATTCTATTGTACACGGGTTTGTTTTCTGCAAAAGTTATGATAAACGCGATGATTTTGATTTTGAGATTGTAAATTTCCTTTCTTGGATGGTGATGTTCCTCGTGCGGCATCCTACGGTGTTTATATTTCACAATTAATTCGATTTGCCAGAGTGTCTAGTATTGTAATTGACTTCAACATTCGTAATAAACTGCTAAATGCTAAACTTCTTAATCAGGGTTATCGGTATCATAAACTACGTACAGCCTTTTCTAAGTTTTATGGACGTCATTCCGATATAGTTTCTAAATTCAATGTTAGACTAAAATCTCTTCTGTAACAAGGCCTGTCGGAACCTGAATTGTATGGTAAATTACCTCGCTTGGGGAAGAGAGAGCTACTCTTCGTGCTTTTCGTATGTTTGATCGATTTGTGCTTGTTTGGATTTGTCGGTTTCCTCTTCATTCTTGATGTCTGGGAAGAGCTGCGGTTGGTGATTGTGGCACTCCCTGGACTTTTCTCTTCACTTTTTTAGTTTATAAATTCAGAAAAATATATGCTTGCAATGACTTCAGTACCCAATTTCGTAAAATCATTCTTCGATATAAAAAGATTGAGTACAACATAAATGTTATACGACAGACTGCATGCATGTTTGTTTAACCAAACACGGTTACTAACTTTGCTTCCGTATTTAACTGCACGCCGGCGGGTTAGGCCTCAGATTTTATGATGGTTCCAACATAAAAGCTTACTTGCAATTTAATTTTAGGTAATGTTTATTGGTACTTGATGCTCTATCTTTGGTCGGGCCCACCGGAGTCTAACTGTTGATTAGCAGAATACGTAACTATTTCCCCAAAAAGTGGCAACTCAGTTACCAATGTGATTGTTAAAAGAAAAACCTTAGAAAAGGAAACACCATATAACAATTAACAAAAATTACCACAATGAAAGTACCGCCTTGGAACGGTCAGTGATGATTTCTGATGAATGGAGGGGGTGGATTGATTGGTGTGGGGGGCGGGGGTCGGGGGTCGGGGGAGGGGGAGCTTAAGCTACATTTATGGGATCCCTTTCATAGTTGGTAAACACATATCCTCCGTTTGGAGGTCTTCTAGCTCACCAATAAATCATTGCGGGCAACAAATAAATCACAGATAAAGCCTATAATGAAGCAAAGATCAGGACTCAACAGAAACAACGTGATGAGACACTTGGAGAATTGTCAAACATCACCACTTGAATACTGGAGCAAAAGAAAACCTCCAGTTGAACTCCGGTGAATTGAGAAACAGACATGAAAACTTCCGGCCCAGACACTCTTATGAACAGCTTTTAGTGTGTGTGTGTTGTAGTAAACTTGAAGTGTTGTTTTCAAATGTGACACTACAATCGAATGAACGGATGTCCTGAAGTTTATATGCAGTAGAAAAACGCTACTACTACTACTACTACTCCTACTACTACTACTACTACAACACACACACACACACACACACACACACACACACACACACACACTAGTTTATCTGTTAAAAGGAATATCATATAACAATAATAATAAACAATACACAATGACTTATATAATTATATACTGTGTTCCGTTCAAATGCAATTCTGTGGAAAGCAGCAGATCAAAACGATTTAAAACAGAATCCAAATTAGACTGGAATGAAACACATTTGCCAACGGAAAGTACAGCAAAATTGCCGTGTTGTTTTTGCATAGGAAAAAATGAAATAAAGGTTTATATTCTAAATATAGAATTAAAAATTTTGCTAAAATTTGAAATGGAAATACAGTTCATTCCCGTAATCTTAACCACTGATATCTCAAACTACTGCTTAAGTCAAACTGAATGACGTATACAGCTACTGATTTAGTTTGCTGTATATTCTTTATATATAAACTCTTTTTATCTTAAGCTTATGTTTTCTCAGACCGAAACTTCCGACCTTTTGGAGTTTGAAATAAGGAGAGTCAACTGTATATGCTTTAAATATTCCAAAACAAAAATAGTGAAATTAAACAGAGCAGATTGAACCTCGGAATGTGACGAAACAAACGGTGTCGTAAGAGACAATGCAACGGACGTGAATTTCAAAATCCATTCCATTACATACCTCTTTGTGTCATATTTTCCTTGTAAAAATCAATTCTATTCCTTGTTCTATTCAATACTTTGGTAGATTCCTTATAATGTTCCATTCAATTTTCCTTTCCATTCCATTTTTGTCATTCCAAATTGCACTCCGTTTCATGTTTCCTTTCGAGTGTAACCCTTACAGCCTACAGACTGAAATATGTTTTTGCAAACAATCATCACGAAAACATGCCTATATAATTTTAACCCCTTAAATTCCACTTTTATATAGTAAAACTGGGGTTTACAAGGGTATACATTATTTTTCTTATTTCTGCTCAAAAACATAGATTGTGGGTACTTGTTAGAACCGCCTCGCCGAGGCGGCTCTAACGAGTACCCACAATCTATGTTTGGAGCAGAAATATGAAAAAATATCGGATTTTTTTATGTGAACATTTTCATTTTTAGTGGTGAAATTTTCAAAATATTTGAATAGGCGTGTTTTCGTAATGGTATTCCTGATGAGACGGCTCATAATATTCGCCGTTTTTGATTTGAATTTTGACTGATATCTTTTTTTGCAATATTGCAGATGTTCAGTAAATGATTTAATGAACTCAGGGGTGAAAGATTTAAGTAATGGGTTTTAGCCGCAAGGTGCGGATCATATGCAAATGCTTTCGCGGAACCTAATAAGCAAGTGTAATCATTCTGTACCAATAGTCAACACAAATAATCCATGGGGTGTGTGAGCAACCGTTTTCGGACAGACTGGCCTGTGTAAAAGTGCAGATCGCTCCTGGTCACGGGCTGCGATATTATCCCGTTCCGTGACGGCAAACACATCACGTAGTTAACTGGACATTCGATATTTAAGATAGACATGATAAAGAGTTATGGTATCCCAATACTTAGGTAAAATACGATTATCTGTGTGAAAGCCCGGTCTGTTAATTCGCAGATATTAGAAGATCCATTTTCATTTAATACTGCCCAATTACTTAACATGGTTTGCCGCTCTAACAGGCTAATTTTATTGCAAGTATACTGTGCTACAGATCTTTATATCGAATTATATTATATCCGCTAAATTAAATCTGTCTGGCAGAAACATCAGATTTTAGCATTTTATGCTTTTCTTGGCTAGCTTTTTATGCCACCTACAACTCACGCAAAAGGACGACATTTTCCATCACGTTAGGTCTTAGGTAGCCGCTGGTAGTATCAACTGGTTGGAGAGCTAAAGCATTCAATTTCGTTAAAAAGAAACATACCACCTGAAGAATAAAAGATCGATATCAAATTTAGTTTTTGTACCTTTAATGGGTAGTGCAATATTAAAAAACGAAAACAGAAAGAAAAAAAAAAAAAAAAAAAAAAAAAAAAAAAAAAAAAAACATTCCGTGTATGTTATTTCCAACCTAAAGTATGTTTGTTTTGTTTCGGATGGACATAAGCGATTTTGAAAAAAACAAAACAAAACAAAACAAAAAAACAAAAACAAAAAAAAAAACAACAAAAAAAACAACAAAACAACAACAACAAAAAACAAAAAAATATCATGCAAACTCTTTAATAGGTGCACGTAAGGTACGTAATGTCAATTTTGTTCGTGTTACCCTTAAGAGGGTCATTCCTTTTAGACTCTTTGGTTGTCTTAGTTACTGACTGTAAATCAAAATGACTCATATAGGACAACAGCTAAAATGCACTGAACTTTCTAACTTATTAACTTCCTGCCTCACTGCTATTTAAACTCATGTAATTAGATATTGTGAAAACGTTTACGAAAGATCAGATGATCTGATGAGGTACTTAATAAACCAAGGTCAAGAGGATTTCACGCGTCCTGTTTGCCAATATATGATTTTTCTTCGCTTCATACAACTTTGCACATAACTGAAACTTACGGACTTAATTGAGGGTACTTTTCAAAGGAAAGGCTCTTCTTTTTGCCTGTAATGACAGGAATGCATTCTTTACCTCTGATGATCAAAACGGTTTAAACTTTGGTCTTGTTAAAATGTTTGTGACGCATTATCTTACCTTTTAGATAACATTTTTATTACATTTGGCACTAAATTACACTCACAAATTTTAGGAATTCCGATGGGTACTAATTGTACTCCTCTTGTAGCAGATTTGTTTTTATTTTGTTATGTAAAAGATATTATAATATCTCATTCTGATGATGTATAATCTGATATTCTTTAAGCTTTTAACTCACTTCTAGATATTTGGACGACCTTTTGAATATCGACAATGCTTACTTTGTTTGAATGGTCACTCAAATTTATCTTAATGAATTACAGCAATTAAACAAAGCTCAATTTACTGATACCAAAGCAGCATTTTTTGACTTTGCATTTATTAATTTCTAAAGGTTTTTTTTCATCTAAAATTAATGAAGTCGCGGTAATTTTGATTTTGGCATTGCTAATTTTTCCGTTTTTGGATGGTGCCCTTTCTTATGGAGTATACATTTCTCAACTCATCGATTTGCTAGAGTATCTACCCAGCTAGCATTCTACGTAAATCTACATCGGGCCGTCATCGGCCCGTCAGCTACCCTGACGGGCCGATGACGGCCGATATAGATTTTTAGAATACTGACTGGGTAGTCCGTTGGCTGACTTTAATGCTCGTAACAAAACTTCGACTGACAAACCTCCAACAAGGGTATCAGTTTCATAAACTAAGGTAATCTTATTCTAAGTTTTATCGTTGACACTACAAATTGATTTCTAAATATAATACCGGACAAAAATCACTTCTGCTACAAGGCCTATCGGAACCTGAATTTTATTGTGACTTAGTGTAACAATTTAGAAAAAAAATGTAGGAAAACCTAATTTTTCTCTGATCATTGCATATATTATAAACATTGTGGTATATCATTGATGTCATAAAACTGTCTGTTTGCTTAGCGGATAATCAAATCACGGTTGACACTTTGCTTACTTCTTTAATTGCACGCCAGTGGGTCAGGATTCAGACTTTATTTTGGCCTCGACTTAAAAAAAACAAAAAAAAAAAAAAAACAAAAAAAACAAAAAAAAAAAAAAAAAAAAACAACAACAACAAGAAATCAACAGATGGTCTGGGCCGGAATGTTTCATGTCTGTTTTTCGGCGGCTCATCGGGTTTCAACTGGTGGTTTTATTTTGGCCCCAGCTGATAAAGCTACTACTAATGTTGTTGTTGCGTGACGACATCATTATATCAATACTCTTATACAAGAACTTGGTAGTACCAAAACATATAATTGGAGTTTTACTGACGAGAGATCTAGTGTTAATACCCATTCTATCGATATTACTGCTAAGTTTGCAGTGGGTATTAAAGAAAACTAAGACAGACTTCCTACGTTATACTGGTTACCGAAATTTCATAAACGACCTTATAAAGCTAATTTAGCTCATGTACGACTACTACTTTGTCCAAACGGCCACCTTCATGCCTTACTGCTGTCAAAAACATTGGATTTGATACTATGATACTGTTTACGAAATGGACGGAATTAACTATTTTGGTCAATTAAAAATTCCAATGAAGTTCTCATTAAATTTAAATCTAAAAACGCTTTAAGGCTTCTAAATTGTCTACATATGATATTTCTACACTGTATACTAAGTTAACTCATCATCTTATAAAAGATAAACTTATTGATTTAATTAACCTAACGTTTATTCGGGAGAATATCCAATATTTAGCTTGAAACGAAGAGAATGTGCTTTTTTCACTTCTGATGTATACAAGAATTATATATTATGCTTGTCAAAAAGTCTGTGATGCCCTTATTTATCTTTTGTATAACAGTTTTATTACATTTGGAACTAAGCTTTATAGGTAAACTATTGGTATTCCGATGGGGAACTAATTGTGCTCCTTTTGTTGCAGATTTGTTTCTTTGTTATGAAAGATATTTCATGACGGCTCTCACAGGGGAAAATCAGGCTGACATTATTGAGGCTTTCAATTACACTTCAAGATACCTTGATGATCTATTAAATATTATCTATATTTACTTTAACCAAATGGTGGACCGTAAATACCCTACTGAACTCAAGTTATATAAAGCCAAATTTTCCGATATCGAGGCACTTGTTTTGATTTGAATCTATGCATTTCTAATGGTACAGTTTCCACCAAAATTTATGATAAACAAGACGATTTTGACTTTGATTTAGTCCATTTTCCTTTTCTGGATGGCGATGTCCCCCGACGTACCTCATATGAGGTGTACATATATCAGCTTATGAGATTCGCCAGAGCTTCTTCAAATCTTAGTGACTTTAACTGCCGTAATTAAGCCCTTACTGCCAAACTTCTTAAGCAAGGCTATCGTTACTTTCAACTTCGTATGGCATTTTCGAAATTTTATCGCAGACACAGTGCCTTGGTAGAAATATATAACGTCAGTCTGAAACCACTTCTGCAACAAGGTATATCGGAGCCAGAATTTTACAATGACTTTGTGTACACATTTAGAAAAATGTAGGAAAATCTAACTTTTCGGAGCAATTCAGAAACTTTGTAAACCGTTATAAAAGAATTGACTATAGCCTGGATATTTTGCAGCAGACTGCATGCCTAGTTGTCAACCCAATCATTGTTGATGGCTATACTTCACTCTTTAAATGCACGGCGGCGGTTCGGACCTCAGACTCAATGACGGCCTCTTCGTAAAACTTTACCCAGTGGGTAGGGGCTTGACGGTATGTCTTTGGGTGGGGAAGAGAGAGCTAATCGTAGTGCTTTTCGTACGTTTGTTTGATTTGTGCTTGTTTGGTTTTGTTGGTTTTGTAGCTTTACACTACACTCCCTCATAATCTTATAAAAGAAAAAAATAATTGATTTAATTGAATGAGCATTTCATAGAGATGATTCCCTCTACCTTGCATGTAATGTAAGAAATGCTTTTTTCACTTCTGAAGTGCATAAAAATTACACATTATGGACATGTCAGAAAGTGTGTGAAGCTCTCACCTTTTTACTTGACAATATTTATATAAGAAAAAAATAGGTAAGAGAAAAGTCCAGGGAATGCCACAATCACAAACCGCAGCCCTTCCCAGACACCAAGAGGAAGAGGAAACCGACAAATCCAAACAAGCACAAATCGAACAAACGTACGAAAAGCACTAAGATTAGTTCTCTCTCTTCCCCAAGCGAGGTAATCGCAATACTAAAAGGACTGAAAAACACAAGAACAATATGACACACGGAAAGACATACAACAAATCGCCTCGTAGAATAAACCTCAAAGCGACAAAGAGTAAGACTAACACCGGGACCACCGCCTTAGGACGGTCAGTAGCGTAAATCACCGGGTATATTTGGTATAAAGCTATTTACACAAATTGTGGGTATTCCGATGCGTACGAATTGCGCACCCCTCCTGGATGATTTGGTCTTGTTTTGTTATGAAAGAGACTTCATGGTGTCCCTTTCCGTTGAAAACCAATCTGAAATCATTGAAGCTTGTAGCTCGATTTCAAGATATTTGGATGATTTATTGAATATTGACAATACCTACTTCGACGGTTTAATCAATCAAATTTACCCCCCAGAACTTCAGTTAAATAAAGCTAATTCTTCTGATACCGAAGCCGCGTTTTTGGATTTACTTTTATCTATTATAGATGGGCTTGTTTCCTGCACAATGTATGATAAACGCGATGATTTTGATTTTGAGATTGTGAATTTTCCTTTCTCGGATGCTGATGTTTCTCGTGCGGCATCCTACGGTGTTTATATTTCACAATTAATTCGATTTGCCAGAGTATCTAGCCAAGTAACTGACTTCAACACTCGTAATAAATTGCTAACTGCTAAACTTCTTAATCAGGGTTATCGGTATCATAAACTACGTAAAGCCTTTTCTAAGTTTTGTAGACGTCATTCAGATTTAGTTTCTAAATTCAATGTTCGACTTAAATCTCTTCTGCAACAAGGCCTATAGGAACCAGAATTTTATGGTGACTTAGTATATAAATTCAGAAAAATATATGCTTGCAATGACTCGGTTCTTCTGTCATGGTTTGTTATAGTTCGTCTTTGAATATGTGTCGCTTTTATCTTTTTGTTTTTGAAAGCCATTTGGCCACTTTGTGGGAAAGTAACTGTCCGTTTGGCTTTCTGCTAGTGATGTTTTTCATTAGGGTTCAGTTATTTCGTGTTTGTGTTTCTTTCCCTTTGATGTCTCTGATGGGAGGTGTGGGATAATTGTATCAATTCCTTATCATTGCCTTCCTTTCTGTTCTCTTCCTCTTGGTGTCTGGGAGGGACTGTGGTTTGTAATTGTGGCATTCCCTAGACTTTTCTCTTACCTTTTTTGGCCCGCCGTGGTTCAACTATTGGTTTTCATTTGCTATGGCTTACAGTAGAATTAGCCATGAGTACTCGTCTTTGTTTATTATAGGGATTAATTTGATTTTTATGTTTTCGCTTTGATGCATTGACTGAGTTGAGAGCCTTTATGCGAACCGATTATTTTATGTACTTATGTATTAAGAGTAGCATCGGGACACAGGGTGAAGTTGGCTAGCTGTTTACTGACCGTTCTAAGGCGGTGGTCTCGATGTTAGTCTTACTCTTTCTTGCTTTGTGGTTTATTCTACAAGGCGATTTATTTTATGTCTTACCTTGTGATATTTTGTTTTTCAGTCCTTTTAGCATTGCGATTACCTCACTTGGGGAAGAGAGAGCTAATCTTAGTGCTTTTCGTACGTTTGTCAGATTTGTGCTTGTTTGGCTTTGTCGGTTTCCTCTTCCTCTTGGTGTTTGGGAAGGGCTGCGGTTTGTGATTGTGGCACTCCTTGGACTTTTCTCTTACCTCTTTTAATGTACAGACTTAGAAAAGTTGTGGAAATATCTTACTTCTCGGAGCAATTCAGAAAACTAATTTACCTTTTCAAAAAAAATGGCTATAGTCTGGATATAATGCGGCAGACTGCATGCCTAGTTATTAACCCAATTATTGTTGATAGCTTCGCTTAACTCTTTAATTGCACGACGGCGGTTCGGGCCTCAGGCTCAATGACGGTCTCTTCGTAAACTTTTAACCAGTGGGTTGGGGCTTCAAGAGTTGTCTTTGGCTCGGCCCGTCATGGTTCAAATGTTAGTATTCACTTACTCTGGCACACAGTAGAATTAGCCATGAGTAGTCACCTTTGCTTATCATAGTGATTAATTTGATTTTTATGTTTTCGCTTTGATGCATTTACTGAGTTGGGAGCCTTTGTGCGGACCAAATATTTATGTATTTCTGTAATAAGGGTAGCATCGGGACCCAGGGAGAAGTTGGTCGGCTGTAAAAGTGCTTTAAACCCTCTGGTAGTTTATTCCATTGACCGTTCTAAGGCGGTGGTCCTGGTGTTGTTTTTACTCTTTGTAGCTCTTAGAGCTTTGTGGTTCCCGCATTGTTTTCTGTTGTTTTTTTTCTATATGTGTTGTGAAGCTAGCAATGTAGTCACCGTCTTTAATAGCTGCCAACTTTTTGTTTTACTAGTTGTGTTGTGATGCTAGCGTTTTGGTCCTCTTCAACAGATGCCCATTTTGCTTTCTGTTTTACTACTTGTGATTAAGAGCAGCATCGGTACCCAGGGTGAAGTTAATCGGCTGTAAAAGTGCTTTAAACCTATTTTTGACCGTTCTAAGGCGGTGGTCCCGCTGTTAGTCTTACTCTTTGTAGTTTATTCTACGAGGCGATCTGTTTTAAGTCTTACCTTGTGTTAATTTGTTCTTGTGTTTTCAGTCCTTTTAGCATAGCGATTAACTCGCGTGGGGAAGATAGATCTTTGTAAGTTTTTTCGATTTGCGTTTGTTTGGTTTTGTCTGTTTCCTCTTCCTTTTGGTGTCTAGGAAGGCTGCGGCTTGTGTTTGTGGCACTCCCTTGACTTTTCTCTTACTTTTGTTTCTTTTGCTCCAGTATGGCAGTAGCTTTAGCCCCCAGTAAGTCTTTACTGACCGTTCTAGGCGATGCTTTCATTGTGATACTTTTTGTTGTTTGTTTTATAGTGTTTCCATTTCTAATGTCGTTTTTCTTTCTTTTAATAATTACTTAAATTGAATATATATTCAGTTAAGTTTGGGTATTAGAATTCCCATCTTTTGGGGAAAGAATTGCCAACTCTGCTTGCCGTCTGTTCAATTGTGGCTGCTTAATTGTATTTGTTTATCTTTGCCTTTGGTGACGCGGAATACTTTGGATCTGATTGTATCAGTTCCTGAGTTCTCTTATTCACTTTAAAAGCATCAACATGATTTTGATAATTTGAAATGATCCGTCATATAAAAGTTTCCGTGTTGTTTAAGAAAAAAAATCTTCTGTAACTCAAAGAAATCCCAGCGACTGGATAGTTTTATAATAGAAAACGATGTTTTTTTTCGAGCCGATTAAATAATTTTGCAGCTTCTTGGCAAACATTGTTAAGACCTTAAGGAAACGGGATACCATTGGTAGATTTTCAGCAATGTTTCGTAAAGGAACCAACTTTTGTGACTTCCTGATTGCTTTAGTTGGCAGCAAAGCCCTCTAAAAGGGGGTCTTATAAAAAGAAACACTTGACAGAGCTTTCTCTCCGAACGTGACTCTCCCTTAATTGCTTGATTTGTTTTTCAGAGTACTAAGATTGCACCAGGTAGACAGTGTACATACGACAAGTCAGACAAGTTAATTTTAGCCTCCAGTTTTGTTTCTAAATCTGATTATAAAACATAGTTCCTACCACGCAATAAGTTCAAGCTAGATTAAAGAGTAATTATTACTGCATTTTTATTCACAATTGGATGAATGTTTTACTGATCAATTGGAGTTGCGTCATGAAAACGGTTTCTTCGAGACATATGCTAACAATAAAGACTCAGATCAGACTGTCTGATAAAGACTTTTGCTGCTATATATCGATATATTTTAGTGTCAAATGATTCTATTAGAGGACAGCTAATGCCCTGATTAGACTGCGGACGCACAAAGGAATCTGGGCCTTTGCTGTCCGCATATGCCCTGTAGGTACATTTACGTATGACATAACTCATTCTTATTTTCCTATATTATTTGATCCATAATGTACCATATACAGCAAAAAAATACCTTCTTTTCTTACCGTACTTGCCCAAACACTGAAAATGTCTAGTATACTACTCTTGATTGTCTGAGCTACTACTAAATAGATGGCAAACAGTTTAGACCAGGATACGACGTCTGATCTGAGTTTATACTGTATGCTCAGCTCTGACTGTCTCAATAGATATGGTTATTTGGTATTACTAACTTAAACTCCGAAAAAAGCTGCTGTCATAACTTGTAGTTTTGTTTTCTCTTAACAAAGATCCATCTAAAGCTATTCACCTATTTCTTTCGCGGTCGTACAACGTATAATTAGACATCCAGTTACTTGCTTTCTAATAAATCCTTTTTCAGTTCCGATGACTACTGCTTATGGGCTTCCTAAAGTATTCAATCATGTGTTATTTAGTACAGTTATTGGTATAAATAGGTCATATGAAATCACAACATCTATATATGGGAAATATTAACATACTTTATTCGGCAACATTACTAATTAGGCATTTTAGTGAACGCTCCCATCAAATATTTTCCTAGAGAAGAAAAATATCGATAACTCTTAGTTTCTCAAAAGTTCTCGTACTACAAAAACCAGCTTGATTGTTTCAATAATTTTCTGCTTAATATTTCGCAACTTATTGAAAGGGTTTCAGCATCAGATTAAATGTAGGTATTTTAAATGAAGAAATCTTAATTTTACGAAATCAATTTTATTTTCACAGTATGCAATCATGTCATTGTGATGTAAGTAAAATTTGTGAAAAGCATGACACGAGTTTCAATAGTGTCATTTTATGTATCACTGAGCGTTGCTTAAAATTTAATCTAGAAAAAAGTAACCGGAATTTTTCATACTCTTTCGCTCAAAATTTCTGAGATACCATCACGAAAACATGCCTATATAATTTTGACCCCCTTAAACCCCACTTTTATGTAGTAAAACTGGGGTTGACAGGGGTATATGTTATTTTTCTTATTTCTGTTCAAAACTTAGATTGTGGATTCCCGTTAGAACCGCCTCGACGAGGCGGTTCTAACGAGTACCCACAATCTATGTTTTGAGCAGAAATATGAAAAATATCAGAACTTTTTATCTGAAAATTTTCATTTTTTAGTGGTAAACTTTTCAGTATATTTGAATAGGCGTGTTTTTGTAATGGGTTTGGGATTTTTTTTGTCTTAGATATTTAGCTTGCCGAAATATATCGTGCAACAAAACTGTATAGGCAATCTCCGAAGACATCTGTACATGTCCAAGCAGCTCCCAAAGTATTCCATCGATTGCTCTAATAAAATAACAAAATCTCAATTTTACTGCTTTCAACATTTGGACTTAGTCTATTGTTTTATCGAAATGAAAAGTGTACACGTCAATGTGTCGGAAATTAATGAGCTTACTGTATTAAATACACAAGGGGTCGCTATCAAATATATATACCGAAAATTCAAAAGAGTTAGCAGAGTAAACAGTAATTGCAATGATTGCCGTTAGTACTTAAATCACATCCTACGACTTTGCAGGGCGGCCTGGACTTCTGATGTTCGCATAGATACAGAAAACATACTTTCGTATTGCATAGCCAAACAATTATATAAACAAATTAATAAATAAAGATATGTATAGTTAACCTGTCCACGGACGAACGCTAATGACAGTCTTTAGACATTTTTATCCACCCTCATATCTATTTGACTGGCCAATTATGGCTCTCTAGTCAAACTCCGCGACGTAACAGGTCAAGTGTGATTTTATTGTGACAGCTTTTCTGGACGAATCTAGAAGGATGGTAAATGTATGGCAAGCCGTTTTACTATTTATTAAACAAAATAGATATCTTATTTATTATATCAGATATCTTATATAGGATATAAGATATCTAATATAGGATATAAGATATTTGATATACTAATTAAGATATCTTATATAAGATATCTAATATAATATATGAGGTATCTTATTTATTACTGCATATAAGATATCTAATTTACCATATAAGATATCTTATTTACCAATATAGATATGTAATATACTAAATAAGATATGTTATTCTAAATGAGATATCTTATTTGATTGAATAAATGAGATATCTTCTTTACTAAATAAGATATCTTATATCCTATATGAGATATCTTATATAGCATATCAGGTGTCTTATATAGCATATCAGATATATTATATAGCATATCAGATATCTTATATAGCATATTAGATATCTTTTATGTCAATTCAGATATATTATATTAGATATCTTATTTAATTTCACATATAAGATATCTTATTTACCTTATAAGATATCTTATTTGTTAAATAAGATATCTAATATATAAATATATATCTGATATACTAAATAAGATATCTGATATGCTCAATAAGATATCTTATTTAACTGAATAAATGAGATATCTTCTTTAGTAAATAAGATATCTTATATCCTATATAAGATATATAGCATGTCGGATATCTTACATAGCATATAAGATATCTTATATGCCAATTAAGATATCTTATATAGCATGTAAGACATCTTAATTGGCATATAAGATATCTTATTCATAGAAGATATCTGATTTAATATATCAGATATCTTATATATTATATAAGATATCTGATATATTAAATCAGATATCTGATTTATAGAATAAATAGTAAAACGGCTTGCTATATAAATGCTCATCTAATTGGAGCCATACACGTGGAATATAGAAAGATGAAACCTTTAAGAGAAGTTGGCAGTGCACATCCGTTACAGCTTTGTCGCTGAACAGATTTCGCTAAATTCAAAAATGAAAAAAAAAGTTATCAGGAAAAATTAAGCGGAAAAAATACGTACTTTTTACGATTATCTTTTTAAAGGAGACGACGCACTGTATGATTTTTGCTTTCCTTGTTTTTTTTTCTGTATTTTGACCTTATTCAGGGCTGTTTGCTACGGCGAAAAATCTTACCTAATGTCTACTGCTGTCTGGCTTTGCTAGTTGGTGCAGTTTAGGCTCGGTTAGAAATGCCTATGTTCTAATCTCTAGCATAGGCATCTCCTGTCTGATGTCTTCAGATGCTGTGTTCCGCGGATCTTGACGATTGATGCGAGTTCAATGCTTGCCAACATCTGCTATTCGACAGTGTACATGTAGCGGTTGGGGTTTTGTGCTACTGACGAAGATAAATTCCGTAACATGCTCATTTTACCCTTGGCATGCTGAACAAAACAAGATGTCACGCCCACTTCTAAACCAATCAGAGTACATGATCATATTGTTCATACAAATTCACATTCTTAATGATAAACAGTTCAGATCCACATCAGTTGGTATCTTCAACTCACGTGAATATACATTATTTGCAAAAGCAGGACATATCTGGGTACAGCAGGACCGTGGTTAATATAGCTAGGTTTATTTGAAAGCGGTCGTAACAAGAACTATTGAAATCAGGGCCCAGTTGTTCAATGCATCGGTAGCTTAACGAGCTCGTTAGTGGTCAAAATGTTAACTGTTCTAATAAGTACAATGCAAAAGCTTCTCACATTTTTTAGCAAAAATATTTGTATACATGCCATATATAATGATCAAAGTTTTAACGATACGTTAACTAAAAGCATCGTTAGCTTTGAACAAGTAGGCCCATATTATTTGACATGACCAGGCACACTGGAAAACATTTACATGAACACGTCATAAAGCTGTACGAGAATGGCTAATGTCTGTGCCTAAGTGCAGTCTGATTAGAGGCTTCGCTTCTCTCTTCAAGAAACTTTAAAGCTTTAGCTATGTGCAGTATGTCAAGAAAAGTCAGATTAGAGCGCATGAATGTGCAGGTTGATCAGAACATTCGCGTGGTGCAGTAGGTACGCTTTCTCATACTGGTGGGTTTACGTAATTAAGCTCATTTTCGCTACCCGGCACAAACTCCTATGATACCGTTTACGTTCCAATCATGTCAAATCAAATGTCAGATGCATGTCACGGAATCTTACGAGGTTCGTTGATTGCATGCTTTGCGTGTCGCAACTGATACTCTTAAGCTACAAGGAAATTAATACTTTGCACACGATTTATATACAGTAATTAAGGATGCGCAGGAAGCCTGATAAAAGTTTGAAACGTAAAGGCTGAAGAAAATCAGTTGTTTTTGTTGAGTATTTTTCCGCTGTTTCTTAGCAACAATTGCTATATCGAATATTATCTTGTCCAAAATTATTTGAAAAACGAATATTTTCATTGGCAAATTAAGTATTACTTCGCTACTGGAACCTTTGCTTTGATTCTGTTGGCGCTAATGTGGAACATATGTTGTTGTGTTTTTATAATCATAACTCTCGGTATTGAATGAACATAGTTGCAAGGAACTATTGTTGAGACCATTCCAAAACATTCGTTCGAATTTTGTGATATTTCGTTCTATGATTTTTTCATAGGATGCAACTGCCAAAATTATGTCGCCTTCCTTCTGAAACGTATTTTACTCTAATAGGTCGGAATTTACTTACTTTTGTAGCTACTTCTCTGCTTTTACAGAATAAGTTTGGAGTATAGGTATGCAGTTAATATCAAACATTGTCTCCCTTGGAACAATGAGGAAAAGCTACCAAATTCACATAAATATCTAGATCTTGCCAGACTATCAATTGACCAAAATAGTTTTTCACATCTCAATAAACGTTGTTATACAACATTTGCTCACGAAAATATGCCTATATAATTTTGACCCCCATTAAAACCCACTTTCATATAGTACAACTGGGATTTACAGGTTTCTTAGTTTTGCTCAAAACATTGATTGTGGGTAATCGTTAGATTACCTACAATTTATGTTTCGAGCAGAAATATGAAAACTGTAAGATTTTTTTACCTGAAAATTTTCATTTTTTTTTGGTGGTAAAATTTTCAGTATATTTAGTTTAAACATATTTTATTCGTATAATACATATACTGTTACAGTACAAACATGAATGAACTCATACAAAAGGGATTCAGAAGAAAGTCTAAGACTTATGCAAATCTGTATCCCTAGAAGTTTTGCAATAATACAACACTTATAAATCAAAACAATTGTCGTTTCCAAAAACTGTTGTATATAATATTTTACTTTGCAAGTGAATTTCAAAAGTCAAAATGTTTACTTTTACTTATTATAAACAATAAATATACATATTCAATTATAATTTTATAGAAATAAGTAGAATGGAACACTGAAAGATTCAAAAAAGAAGGGGGGCTCCACGGGGGGTTGGGGTGTGTGTAATATAACATTGAACTCTTACTGCTACATTAAGCGATGTTAGACATACTAATCAAAGGTATTAGCTCACGTATACAGTTCAATAAAAGGTCTCAGAAGACTCTTCAATAGGGTACATATATTAGGGCGGAGGTATGCTAGCGATTGGCTTGAAATCTTTTAGTATTCAAAATGTATTTTTGCACAGAAAAAAAGATTTGCTTGTTATCATTATCATTCAGGTTTGGGTCTCCATAGAGAAGAATATTAAGACTGGGTTGACAGAGATGATTAATAGATCTTAACATATCGTCTCTGTGATTAAGATAGAGGGGGCAGTAAAGAAGAAAATGCCCAGTATCTTCCACAAGACCACAGGCACATAATGAGCACTGAACAATGCTTTTTGAGAACAGGTGTTGGTTTAAAGCGCTACAGTTAGTCCTCAGTCGGCAATGAAGAATTTGTCCAAGTCGTTTCCCTTCGTAGATATGTCGTGGTGGAAGAGTGACGTTAGTGTTGATGACGTTTCAATGAAGCTATGCTACTGCTTTTTCTTGTGTCCTCAGGCAAAGTGTTCCAAGTTCTGACTGCACTTGGAAGAAATGAGTTAAAGTAGAGCTGAGAATGGCTGTGTATTGTTTGAAGATTGTTAGGGTTGCGGAGATTATATGAGACATTTGCTCCAGTTGTGGGTGGTAAGAGTGAGGACAGGTAAGCTGGAGAAAGGTCATAATACATTTTATAGAACATAGTAATTTTGTGTTTATTTCTTCTGCAAGCCAAGGTGTCCCATCCAGTTTCGGAATATAAAAGATTTAAAGATACTAGTCTGGTTGCACCGGTTACTTTACGCGCCGCCTCGATCTGAATTTTCTCCAATTCGTTTGCTTCGTATTGAGTGCAATTATCCCACACGACGTCAGCATATTCAAGTAAGGGACTAATGAAAGAAAAGTAAATTGTCTGAAGAGATTTCCTGTCAAGTAGAAATTTTAACTTGCGCATAATGTTAATTCTATTCCACGCTTTCGATTTGACCTGGGCCAAGTGTTCATGCCATGTACAGTCACTAGAAAAGGTAAGACCTAGATGTTTGTGGATATCGACTTCGGTTATAGGTTGATTGTTCATAACAACCGGTGGATGGTAAGGTTTGTTACGTTTGCGGGAGAGTAGGAGAGATTCAGACTTAGCTGGGTTGAAGCTGACCAACCACTTTTTGGCCCACTGGTTGATCTTTTCTAGATCAGAATTTAGTAGTTGGGCGGCTTCAACTGGGTCGTTAACGATGATTTACAGACTTGTGTCATCCGCGAAAAGACGTAGCTTATAGTATATTTGAATAGGCATGTTTTCGTAAAAGGGTGCCAAGTGCACACTTCTACCTTTTATTTGGACAAGCTCATTTCCAATTTAATAGAGGTTTGGTTTGTTTTAGTATTATCATTTATTGAAATTTCTGTATTTAGTGCAAGCTGTGTAGACCCGGATCAGACGCGGCGTCTGATGTGAGTCCACAGGGTTATCAGTGACTCTTTTATGGGGGGAGGGTGGTGGGAGGAGCTAGGCATGAATAGGTTAAGCTGCATTTAGTAGCCAGTACAACTTATTATATTAGTTAGGGACCTTTGTTATTTATCGATAAATTCTAAAGAATTTAATGATCTTGTAAATTAACATTTTGTTCCTCATATGAATGCATTAGACTGAATTTGACCTTTGCTGTCTGCATACTATCATGTCACTTGATACTTAACCTTTTTATGCTAACGTTCCATAAAAGGACATTGGCAAACAGTGTAGGCCCAGATCAGACGCTGCAGAACGAGATGGACCGTCCAAAGACGAGAGGTACAAGAATCTATTGGCGTAAATAGGTTCAGGGCGAGGTAATGCACCAGAAATTATTGAATATGTCTGGGAAATGCAACAGTCACGAAACATAGCCATAATATGCCAAAGAAAGGAAGACTAAATAAAATATGACGCTTTGACGCATAGTACATAGGTAAAAAAAACACGAAAGGTAAGTAACTAGCTGTCTCGTCCCAAAAGAGTGGTCACGGCATTAGACAAGACCCGTCAAACTAACCAACAGGGCTCAGTTGATCAAAACTCAACGAAGTTATTAGCTAACGTGACGTGAAATATGGCATATCTATTGATAATTTGTTTTACTGACACAAAAATGTGAAAATACCTTAGCTACAACAGTTAACGAGTTTGTCATTAACGAGCTCGTTAAGCTAACGATGCTTTGAACAACTGGGACATGGCCTTTTTACAGGACCAGACATGAAGACAGCCTTCAGCCCAGCAGTCTAAAGCCCTACAAATAACGAGCAACACAAGACCAATGCCCTAGATTGCTTAATTGGAAACCGACGTGGTCTTCTTGGGATATTTTAAAACGATTTTACTCGCAAGAAAGCATCACAGTGAGATTAAACATTGTCCACATATAACACAAACAAGGCACAAACAGAAACAGAAAGCAAACTAGATAGCAATTGAAGGTGACCGGGATGCTAGCACAAGGAAAAAAAATAAAACCAAAAGGCTAGCCGTACACCAGGGATAATTATGAATTAATTGAAACAGGACTTAAACTCCAGGCAGGCGCCATAAAGCCTTTAAAATAGAGACAAAATATGAACCACTGTTGACCGTTCCAAAAATGATAACCACGAAATGCCAGAATCACTCATCACAGTCTTCTTGAGGCATGAAAGGAAGTATATTCTGTTCCGGTTTGTTTTGTTTGTTTGTTCTGTTTTCGATAAAGTGTCGGTTTACTTTTGTGATGATGTTTTAAGTCATTCAATACTTATCTGATGCCTCGGAACGGCTATGCCAGCTAGCATTCTTTATAAATCTACAGCGGGCCGTTATCGGCCTATCCGCTACCCTGATGGGCCGATAACGACCCGCTATAGACTTTTAAAGAATGCTTCCTGGGTAGAACGTTAAAAACCTGCACTTAAACATCTGTCACATCGATTTGTGCATAACTGCAAGCCATATTTACTATGGGAAAACTGAAACTACCCACATAGCATTCTTTGGTAGCTGACGGGTCGATAACGGCCCGCTATAGATTTATAAAGAATGCTTACTGGGTAGATTCCGTGATTATTGCTTTTCCTGTGTAGCCTTTCCTGAGTAGGCAATATTTAAGTGTTTATAATTGCTGATCTTATCCACCCCCTCCCCTTTCTATTTTATAATATGGTGAAAAAGGCATTTGGTACCAGTAATATCGATTGCTGCTACTGCCCGTTCTTAGTCGGTGGTTCTGGTGTTTGTTTGTTCTTTGTGTTGGCTTATGATTACTCGCTGCGATGCTTTTTTTTCGAGTTTTGCCATGTTCGTTGTGTCATTGTAATGTTGAGTGTCCAGCATTCCCTTGTTGGGGAAGAAACGTCTAGTTGCTCTTTTCTCTCTCTCTTTTTTTTGTTTTTTGGCTCGTAGCTTACGTAGTCTGTTTTGGTTAGCCGGTCCTCTTGATGCCATTGGTAGCTTATGTTTTGTGATTGTGGTTCTTCCTGGACATCTTCTATACAATTTAATATCATTGAATATTACATGGATATTATGCGACAGAATTTACGCTTAGTTTATAACCCAACCATGGTTGATAGTTGTGCTTTCATCTTTAGTTGCCGATTGTGGCTCGGGTCTCAGACTCTATGAAGAAGCCGGTGGTCCCGGTGTTAGTCTTACTCTTTGTTGCTTTGTGCTTATTCTACGCGGCGATTTGTTTTATGTCTTACCTTGTGCCATTTTGTTCTTGTATTTTTCAGTTCTTTTTAACATTGCGATTACCTCGTTTGGGGAAGAGAGAGCTAATCTTAGTGCTTTTCGTACGTTTGTTCGATTTGCGCTTGTTTGGTTTTGTCTGTTTCCTCTTCCTCTTAGTGTCTGTAGGGCTGCGGCTTGTGATTGTGGCACTCCCTGGACTTTTTCCTTACCCTTTTTTTTCAAATCTTTCATTAGAGGCTTTATGGCTAATGCTATGACTTTGTTTGGGCCCATCGGGCTTCATCTAGTAGTTTTCTTCAGCTCTGGCTCTGTGTCTGACATGTGTGCCACGAGACCTTATCCTTATTCTTGTTTCATCGCAGTAATTTAATTTGCTTTACACGTTTCTCAGTGATGTTACAATGATATGGTTGAGCTAAGGAGCCGCTATGCGAGGCGAAAACTTACTTCGTATGTTTACAGCGTGTTAAGAACTTGCTGTGGATCTAATTGTAACAGTTACTGAGTTCACTCATTTACTTTACAACATTTGAACATAGGTGAATAGTTGGTATCAGTAAAACCGATTCAACCCACACCCCTGATAGTGCTTTGTTTTACTACTAACCGTCTTAAGGAGGTGGTTCTTGTGTCGTTTGTTCTTTGCGTGGCATTGCGCCTGCTCGTAGCGTAAATTGTTTATATCTTGTACTGTTTCTATACTTTGATTGAATTCTGAATAAACAGAATATTACTGCTTGTCGTTAAGTTTAAAATGTCGGGAATAAATCAAGAACTTTTTTATTTATTAGACCGACCACTGACAGTTGGTGGTGATAAACTTTATGCCACCATATTAAATAGTATCGATATCTGAAAGAGAGCTCGAACATTAGGCTGCTAACTGTATTTGTACTTAAAACCAAAAGTAACTTTACAGCCAATTTATACGTTGTACTGACTTTTGCTCAGTGAAATATTAAATTTGTTTTAATGTAAACACAATCAGTTGTGCATTTGATACACATTTGTTGGGTTCTTTCTATCAAATTGATAATCAAAAAGGTCTCTCTCAAAACAGAAAGGGTCAAAATCAAACGTTGTGGTATTTTGAAAGGTCACTGTACCTTAAATCCTGGTTCATTTCAGGCAAAAACGCTTTATTAACTCAGACTTGTATTGAAAATTGTTCTTAAATTAACGAAACGTTTGCACCAGCTATTGCACAACTTCCGAACGCGTCGATTTTAATCGAAAAGGCCGTTTGATCAAACTTAACAATGTTTATGATGGAAATACTACAGGAAATTGTCATCAATGTTTCTTTTGACATGATAAAAACGTTTGCAGCTTTTTCTGGTCATACACTCTCTGTAAAAGTCCAAACAAATCACCGTTTAAAACTTTTAAATAATATCAGATATATGGGTGTTACGAGCGGCGAAAGTTTACTATTGTTTTATTGCAATGCAGATAATTTCAACGTGAAGCACATTGGAGTATCTGCCATTAATTAGCCAGGTAGTACCGAAAAAAAAAATGTTTTGCGGAGAAGATTATCGACCAACAATTGTCTTTCAGAGTTTATAAATCATGTTCTGCTTTCAAAATTGTGAGAAAATGTGAAAGTACTGTTTTAATGAACATGCAGGTAATTCAATACTGGAATCACTTACATGAACAATCCCTCTTTAATTTTGTTGAGAATAAGCGATAAAAACAATTAAAAGAATTTATTACAACTAAATCGAAGTAGAATTCTAACACTCCTCGCCTGTATAGCCAATGGTTAAACTCACGAGAATTATTCTGCAACAAATCACTATGTGGAAGCGCGCGACGCTATCTGGCGCCGTTCCGACGTCATTTTGACAGTTTGCTGACGTCAGTCTTCGTTTTAACAAGGTCAGACGGTGTAACGTCGTTTTTTCTCGCGTCAACAATGTAAGACATGCATGTAAACGTCAGCGATACCATCCAAACTGTTGGCGGGATTTCTTTATTCGATGGCGGAAAGGTGGAAGAATCTGAAGAATACAATGTTTTTTCGTCGTTTTCTATATGTTAGAATCGAAATAGATCAGCTCTTGCGCGTGATTTGTTGAGCGATAAATCACAGTTTGTCGGTCAGTTGTAAGAAGATAAATCACTCGCGCTCGTGATTTGATCTACTTTACAACTGACCTCCAAACAGTGATTTATTACTAAACAAATCACTGTTAGAGCTGATTTATGTTTTAAATAAAATTACTCATTAATAAAAAGTGACAAGGTACTTTTGTTTTTTGTATATAAACACACATTAAAAGTTCTTTTGTTGTTTTTACAGAAAATAGGACTTTACATTTCATTCAAAGTTCCTTACACCTAAATATAAGAAAAACTATCACTAATTTTCAACCAATGATTTAGGCTACACTGTCCTTAAGTTTTAAAATGTATACGAAACGGAACGCGTAAAGTGACCAATCAAAGATAATTGGCGGATAAAATAAAAACATTTACTGTAATTTTCTTTTTTATAAGGATAATCATAAATAAAACTCTGCTTTACTGCGCGGAATTAAATTCCACACAACCCAGCACCAAAATTTTCGTCAAAATACAGCTACGGTTCCTGGAATTTGTTTCGTTCTGGCGACAATCCCTCCGAATTTGTTGCCATTTTGGACGATTTACCCAATAAAATTAATGTTTTCAGCCATATCTGCATCTTGCGTAACGACTTGAATTGGACAGACGCCGTCATTTGGCATACGTATTACAATCACAACAATGCAAAAAAAAGGTAAGAGAAAAGCCCAGGGAGTGCCACAACCACAAACTGCAGCCCCCTCTGCATCTTGCGTAACGACTTCATTTGGACAGACGCCGTCATTTGGCATACGTATTACAATCATAACAATGCAAAAAAAGGTAAGAGAAAAGCCCAGGGAGTGCCACAACCACAAACCGCAGCCCCCTCCCAGACCCCAAGAGGAAGAGGAAACCGACAAATCTAAACAAGCACAAACCGAACAAACGTACGAAAAGCACTAAACCACCGGGGGGTTTAAACCATCAATGCAACCAACATTCTACTCATGTCCGGATATTCGCGTCACTTATTTCTTTGCATACAATTGGCCATGAGTGACGAGATTACTGCCCGTGTCTCTTGTACTAGCTATTCAGTCCATTTTATCCATTTCTCTGGGAGATGACACTAAAATGAAACACAAACCTTAAAGACACGGTGTTTGAATGGGGCGACCAAAATGCCTCAAATGTATATGCGATTTTTTTTATTATTTTTTATTTACATTGCCAAATCATGTTCACATTCGCACAGAGTACGACACTTATAACTCATAAACATATTTTGTATCTAGTTAGGCAGTTCTGTACAGTATGCACAGGAAAAGATATTAATTCATACTTATTGGCCCTCAATATGATAGACTGTACAATAATGCTTGCCCTTCAAGCTTGAGGTGAAACTGGCAAAGGCGGGGCTAATCAAGCTAGTCTATTGCGTCTAAACAAGAAAAATCGAAAATGATCATCTAATTGGAGGAAAATGTATAAATGGTAGGAAGCTGGAACCTTTTGGATAGGTTTGCGCCGGTCCTCCTGGACAAATTTCTCGCCGAAGAGATTTTTTTAAATAACAACTAAAACAGTTATTGCCTAAAAACAAGCGAAAAAATATTGAGTTTAGTGGCTTAGTTATTAATCGTTGGGACAGCCCATTACGCCATCCCAGCTACAATTTCACCTTGTTACTATACAATGGTGAATCACGCGATTACCTATGATTCTAAATAAATGCAGCAATTCTATATATAGTCTATATATAGTAAAATTGCGTTTAAAACCTCAGCAAATAATTCCATATTCTATCAGACGTCCACTGATCATGGGAGGGGGTGGGGGGTGCTGGTTGGCTGTGGCGAAGGTGTCGGGTATATTACGTACCGGGGCGTCCAACTGATATTGGCTTCCAGCTGAGCAAGGCCTGCTGTCCTTGTAGCAGGCAAACGTTTCTTCACTTTCATTTCTGTTCCTCTTTCTTCCCTGTCCCTCTCTTTCATATCATCTACTATTTCTTCTATCTCTTTTCTCCCTTTCTCTGGGAGACAAAATGACCCACAAGGGTTGATGTGTCGTTAAACCCCAACACAATCAGACTACTGATCATAGATTGCAAAGTTAAAAACAATTAAGCTGTCGGACAATTTTAATCTGCCGACAAGAAATAAGAGAGCGCTTTTCTTATAAAAACTACAGTTGTCTAATCTGCGACAGAAAATAAGGCTTGCAGGGCTGTAACATGTCTCTTAGTACTTTATCATAGTGTATATTATATTTTCTGATCCTTTGGGGAAATGGAACTAATTTCAGAATTAAAAGGGAATTAATACACTTTCAAGGGAGGCAACTCTGTAAAAATTGATTTTGCCTCCCGCCTTAAACGGGTCTACTTAAAACGAAAGATTTTTCTCCCCGGGGGAGTAAATTATTTCCTTTTAGAATAGACCTTTTTTACAAGGAGCGTGTTTGAAGAAAAGTCACAAGATTTGCCTCCCTTGTGGCAGAAACTGTACGCAGTGTATCTAGTCCCCTTAAGTTTTGGATGTACAGTTCTGACATTTCACAATTTCGTTCAAATGTTAATATTCAGGGCCCAGTTATTCAAAGCGTCGTTAGCTTAACGAGCTCGTTAAGGGTCATTTCGTTAACTGCTTTAGTGGATTCAATACACAATATTCTGAACTTTTTTGCTGAAAAAATGTGAGTAACTTTTGCAGTGCACTGCAAAAGCTACTCACATTTTTTCAGCAAACAATTTCAGCATATTTGCGTATCACTGAATGGAAATTTTAACGAATCGTTAACTAACGATGTCATTAGCTTTGAACAACTGGGCTCAGGACTTTATAGTCTACGTTAGGTTATATTTTGCAAAGAGGTTTAATAATACATCTATATTAGACAGCTTGAGGTATGTAACAGTAAAATGATCCTAAAGGCAGACAGACCAGCTAATTTGTATCTGACAGAAGATAATAAAATCTACAAATAAGATACAACTATTACAGAACAAGACAAATTATTCTGAAATTCTTGAGATTTAAATGTCTAAAAAGATATTTCTGGAATAACTTGGGTAGTTATTAGTTTACTGTACAAAAAAAGCAACTTTATTTGATTAAACTACATGTCTTCCAGTTAGAATACATCAATCAAACATTAGTCTACTTAGCTTAAACGGGAATGATCTGTTCTTCTCCTATATTTCTTAGGATCCGTGTGTCTTTGTAGGTAGGTTGTGTATAATTATTGCGCAGTGTAATACCGAGACTATCACTCTATAGGTATGAATATGGAAGTAGCTAGAATACTCACTTTAAATCAGAACAAAATAAATAAAGTAATTCCATCGCATACTATCATTGTGTAATGTAGTGTACATGTAAATATATACCTAACTCCAACTAAGTATTATACTATATTCTCCTGTGTATGGCGTCCGTTCGTTCGCACCATTTCATACTGTCAAGTGGTGTATTGTCAGTTTAAATTTTGTCTGCAAATAAGTATCAGGGAGGAGTGGTCTGGAATTGTAAATGGACGAAAGCCGTTCATTTCGGACATAGTAACAGCACTCTAAATGCAAAAGAAATTGGTTTGGCCTCTAACGCGCTTACTTTATTGAGTATCTGGACCAGTCTTCATATATATGCAAAGAACCAAAGGCTGCATACTATGGCCAAAGAAAATTATTCTGACTCTCCCAGTTCTTGAGCCATTCGACCTGATATAATTAAAAAAAAAAAACAAAAAAACAATATTAGCTTATACTCCCTTACTTTATATAATATCTGGATGCGACTGCAGGGTAATGAAAATGGCCGAAGGCTTTTACTATAACCAAGGGCAATTTTCTGGTTGTTCCTGTTCTGGAGTACTCTGCCGAAAATTACAAAAAAAAAAAAGTCAAATAACGAAACATAGCCTCACAAGGCACTGGATAAGGGTTAAAATATATGAATAGACTGCATAAAAAGCACTTTGTAGAAACCAGAACATATAAGCGAGGACAAAGCAGACTCAGGAAGTTAAACCGCAACAGAAGTACTGCCTAGTAATGGTCAATAATAAAATTGTTCAAACGCCCAATCTTGCGCTTTTACCTGATACAGTTCCAGTTACCTAACTGATCGGTGAATCAACATATAAAATATAACTAATCGGTGGATCAACACATATAACCTATTCATATAAATCAGTTGCTAAACTGTAAAAAAAATAAAGAATAACTTTCATCTGTTTTTCTTGGTTGTTGATATTGTTTTCCTTTTTGTTAAATACTCTCATTTTTGAATATAACCGTAGGATTGATTCGCAAATGATTTGTTTACCTGAGACATTTCGGCTTCTTCAGAGGGTTTTCTCTATTTTAAAAAAAGTAATAAAAATGTAAAATTTACAAATAAAAGTTAAATAAGTTGAAACAGATTACGCCCTTTTCGGGTCAATGTTATCTAGCACGCTGCAACTTGATAAGTGAGCGTGTTTGGATATGTGTGATTTGTAAATATTGCGCAATAAACACAGCGTGCAAAAAGTTAACACCAGAACACGATTTCCTCAACCACGCCGCGCTTTGTTGCTTAGAAGTTAGATCATAACCCGGAGTGGACAGATCGAACCGGGAAAGCTCGAGAGAGCTATTGGATCAGACGGCTGAACACTCTACGGCCATATGGTATCAACAAGGTCGACCAGTAGAGGGAATCATCGTTCCTTAGGTAGGGCATGTGACAGCTTATGTGGAACGTTTTGTTCATGTGATTTTCCGGGATCACAGCGTTAGTTGGGCCTATTTGCCTTAAGTGTTGGTGAGAAACACTCAGTTTAGCGTATATCCCTTTCCGTGTAGGGTTTATGGCACACTGTTTACATTGCGTATACGGGCACAGTGGTGTTGATAGGAAATATAAGCTTTTTACTTCTTGCACGTTGTGTTTATGGTGCAATATTTACATTTCACACACATCCAAACACGCTCACTTATCAAGTCGTAGCGGGCTAGATAACATGGACCGAAAAGGACAAAATCTGTTTTCCAACTATTTCAACTCTTTAAACTTTTATTTGTAAATTACATTTTTATTTCCTCTATTTAAAACATAATAAAAGTAAAATCCAACTATTTCAATTCAGTTAACTTTTGTTTGTAAATTTTACATTTTTTTATTTCCTTTTCAAAAAAAAAAAAAAAAAAAAAAAAATAGAAAACCTCTGAAGAAAGCAGAAGCCGAACTGCCTCAGGTAAACAAATCATTAGCACTGTTTATGATTAACTCTCTCTCTATACATATATGTATATTTGGGCCTTTTCTTTTTTGTATAAATACCATGTTCTGACATTGCGCGTCATCTAATTAGCAAACCACTAAATCTTGTGTTCAAATGTATATCTAGTTCTATTTTTTTACGTTAGCATTTGCAATACGGGTCGTTTTCACCAGCGAGCCGCGTTTATCATGTAGAGCGATCTTTGTAAAAACGATTTCCGTGTCTCAACCTTAATTCAAGACCAAGAGACGTTTAGTTGTGCTGGAAATTATTTATTGTGTCACGAAATGCAAGGATTATGTCTGAGTAGAAGCAACAAGGGGATAATCAAGTAGCTAGAAAACATTAGCTTAAACTATTTTCGTAATGGACATATATGGTTTTGTGACTCAATTAGTCTAGCATTTTATTTTTTTACACTAATGTTGACCGATAGTTGTAGGTAACCCATTCGATGTAGTATAATATATCAGCTGTTATACTGAACACTTGATATCTAGCCTTGAGAAAGGGATTGTATTAAGAATGGGTCCAGGATTCCAACAAGGAACGGTCCGAGTTCTGTTTATATTTTACCAGGATTTATATTTTACCAGGAAAAGGCCACGATCATCCAAAGCACAGGTAAAAGGTTAAATAATTGAAATAACCAAATAACCACCTTAAAGAGCACTATATCGAAAACAGAATGAACAAGAAAATGGGCTCAGACTAGAAAAAAAAAATAACCGAAGCGACATTGCAAGAAAAGAAGAGAAGAACCGCATTAGAAAGGTCAATAGTTACCTAGAAAAATAGAGACAATTAGCATTATGGACATTCTGGCTCAAACGTACATCCTGTTGCAACTTTGTTTTTTAAATGACAAAATATCGAACGTACAAAATAACAGAAAAGCAGGAAGAACAGTGGGAAGCGGTTGAATGCACACAGGGAAATATGTCACGTCAATAAAACAGTAAGCAAATGTGCAACCTTACCGACGGCGACGACAAGCATAGCATTACAAACAAGAGTGCCAAGGAGGCCCCGTATCGCTCGTCTGATTACCAGACAAGCTGAAACGGAAAAGGGACGGATGATAGGGTTAAAAACATGTTGTTTTACAGAATGCAGTGGTCATGCAACCGGATTGCCACGCTGAACTGATCAAGAGTGTGCAGCAGTACCATATTGGCTGGAAGCTGATTTCAATAAAATACAGCTGAAGGGAAGAATGAGAATTTATAATAATTATCAATGTAGAATGCATCTTGGTCATGGGACAAGGACTAATTATATACAATTTATCTCCGAGAGCCAAAAGATATTCCACATGAAAATTGACTTCAATCGGCTCTATGGTTTCTGAGAAAAAGATTTTTGGAAGTGTGGAAAGACGATTGCCTAAAGGCAGGGCAGACCACCTATGGGGATGAAGATGGTGCCAAAAGAAAGCTCTTATCACTTAATCAATTTTATCAATTTGTTGTTAGTTTAAAAAAAAATATTTCTTTATACTATATATGATACAGGATTTTCTTATTATAAAGCCTAAATGAACAAACATGACTTTGTTGTAAAATAGGTGAAGGTCAACCCAGCGTCATCATTTATACAAACTTTGTAGGGCTTAAGTCCCTGTTGCTAAATGCCAAGTTTTAAGATCATTTGACTTATGGTTCTGAAGAAGATTTTAAGTTTTTTTACTATATATGTGTAAGGATGCCGCCTTGGTTATGTGACCAGGACCGATTATATACTCGTAAACTTTTGTTCCCGCGAGGCACAGGTGTTCCATATAAAATCTGACTTCATCTTATGCGTACCAAATTTTTATGTATTTCTGTATTAAGGGTAGCATCGGGACCCAGGGTGAAGTTAGCTAGCTGTAAAAGTGCTTTAACCCCCCCCCCCTCCCCCGGTGTTCTACCGACCGTTCTAAGGCAGTGGTCCCGGTGTTAGTCTTACTCTTTGTTGTTTTCTGGTTTATTCTACGAGGCGATTTGTTGTATGTCTTTCCGTGTGTCATTTTGTTCTTGTGTTTTTCAGTCCTTTTAGTATTGCGATTACCTTGCTTGGGGAAGAGAGAGCTAATCTTAGTGCTTTTCGTACGTTTGTTCGGTTTGTGCTTGTTTAGATTTGTGGGTTTTCTATTCCTCTTGGGGTCTGGGAAGGGCTGCGGTTTGTGATTGTAGCACTCCCTGGAATTTTGTCTTACCTTTTTTAAACAAACCTCAACAAAGAATGCCGGCCAAGGTTCATTACTGATGCAAGTACTTCAGAAAAAAATGTATAGGGAGATATACGAACTACCTCTGAGCTGAGTTAGGTTCGAACCCACGCCGGCTTTGACGACAGCGCCTAGCCTTTCAGAGTGAGGAGACATAACCACTGCACCACTACGCTTGTTAAAAACAAATTTCATAGAGCAGTACTATGCTTGATTTCTCTGATGACCCATCGAATAGGGTATATATTTGGTGCGCTGGCGCACTCATTATATACAAGGAACTCTATGGACCCACACATACGTAAACATTCTTAAATGGTCCTGGATTGCTCACCTGAAGAAATGTTTGAATACAAAAGCAGGTCAAAGGTCAGGATCAAGTTTATTGATGGTGAATATTAATTTATTTGTTGAACTACACACGTAATCAATCGAATGTTCCAAAGGATTTTCTACGATTTGACCTAGTAGCCTTACTTTTAACCCACATGAACCATTTCTATAAGAACATCTAGAAATCATCCACGCAAACATTCTAAGTTTCTTAAAGTCCGGTTAAAACCTGTGACCATTGTAGTTTTACAAGTTTAAGCTTTGCAAACAAACGTGTCATCTTTTCAACCGTTTTATTTTTTGGTGTAGTGATTTTTAAGGCCTGTATCACTTTAAACTGTTAAGCTCAGCCCCAGCCCAACCCATCGAATCTAGTAAAATGTTATTTGATTTTTAGTCTTGCCTCTATTAGAGGGAATTGAGGCCCAGTGCTACCATTCTTGAATTTTAGAAAGCTTTAGTCCAAGAGTCATTTTTTCCATGGCAATTGGTGCTAAATGGGTAATGAATAGAAACTGAACAATACCAAATCAATGAAACTTTTATTAGTAAACTGTCAAACAAACAAACAAACAAACGAACAAAAACAAAATACCCAAAACTAACAAACTTGCTAAAAATAAAACAATAACTACGGTTTAATTGGTTTGATAATTAATGCTTGAGTGATCTGGCATACTATAAAACTAGCCATGAGTACTCGTCTTTGTTTATTATTGGTGATTAATTTGATTTTTTATGTTTTCGCTTTGATGCATTGACTGAGTTGGGAGCCTTTATGCGAACCGTTATGTATTTTTGTATCAAGAGTAGCATCGGGACCCAGGGTGAAGTTGGCTAGTTGTAAAAGTGCTTTAGCACCCCCCTTCCACCCGGTGGTTTAGAACGTTCTAAGGCGGTGGTCCCGGTGTTAGTCTTACTCTTTGTTACTTTGTGGCTTATTCTACGAGGCGACTTGTTTTATGTTTTACCTTGTGTTATTTTGTTCTTGTGTTTTTCATTCCTTTCAGCATTGCGATTACCTCGCTTGGGGAAGGGAGAGCTAATCTTAGTGCTTTTCGTACATTTGTTCGATTTGCTTTTGTTTGGTTTTGTCGGTTTCCTCTTCCTCTTGGTGTCTTGGAAGGGCTGCGGTTTGTGATTGTTGCACTACCTGGATGTTTCGCTTACCTCTTTTTTATTCAAGGATGTAGTACAAAATAAAAGAGATACCAACTGTAATACTGAAATAGATACTACTAAACGTTTCCTGAGAACCATAACTATATACATATCATACTAATCAAGTACTGCAGCAAAGTATTCTTTGATCGTATGCTACTATTTTCCTCATCACGAAAACACGCCTATGCAATTTTGACCCGCTTAAACCCCACTTTTATATAGTAAAAAAGGTAAGAGAAAAGTCCAGGGAGTGCCACAATCACAAACCGCAGCCCTTCCCAGACCCCAAGAAACTGGGGTTTACAGGGGTATACATTATTTTTCTTATTTCTGCTCAAAACATAGATTGTGGGTACTCGTTAGAACCGCCACGCCGAGGCGGTTCTAGCGAGTACCCACAATCTATGTTTTGAGCAGAAATATGTAAAAATAGAGTTTTTTATCTAAAAAATTTCAGTTTTTGTAGGTGAAATTTTTTATATATTTAAATAGGCGTGTTTTCGTAATGTTCTGCAAGCCAGTCGTTGATATGAGCTAACTATTTTCTGTCGCAAGGTTATCTTTCATCGTTTGCTATTATTTCTTCGTTGATGGTCGTATGTTGATGTAAGCTTATCATATACTGCAGCAATTAAGGTAATATTTTATCGTCTGCTAATATGTCTCTGTTGCAAGGCATACGTTTCTGTGTGCTTATCATAAACTGCATCGAGATAATCTCATTACAAAAACATACCTATTCAAATATACTGAAAAGTTAATCACCGAAAAACCGAAAAAATCGAAAATTTTCAGACAAAAAATTCAAATATTTTTCATATTTCTGCTCAAAACATAGATTGTGGGTACTCGTTAGAACCGCCAACAATCTATGTTTTTGAGCAGAAATAAGTAAAATAATGTATACCCCTGTAAACCCCAGTTTTACTATATAAAAATGGGGTTTAAGGGGGTCAAAATTATATAGGCATGTTTTCGTGATGTTTTATCGTGCGCTGATATTTCCCACCTGATAGCCATACGCTGTTGAATGCTAATATACTGCAGCAAGGTAGGTAATCTGTTATCATGTGCTAGTAAATTTCCCTGCAGCAAGTCATACGTTGTTATATGCTTATCATATACTGCAGCAAGCGTTCTAATCGTTATCTGCTGGTAGCTCTCATTGTTTGCTAATTATAAAATGCAGCAATGTAATCTTTTTTTCGTATGCTAATATTTCCCTAATGCAAGGCATAGGTTGTTGTATGCTAATTATTTACTGCAGCGAGGTAATCGTTTTTTTTTTTATAATATTCGACCGAAACGATCAACCAGAAAAGGCCGAAACAAAGCAGAGCCGATCCGACAAAGAACCTGTTGGAAACAGTTTTTACCAAACACGGAGGCAGTGCTGAGGTACAGATCTCAAAAGCGATTAACTATATAGTGCCATTTTTCCACAAAAGATGGCAATCAGTGTTTGATCTATTGGCCTATTTCTTTTCTTCTTCCATATTTCCCAGTTTCTCATTTGACCTAGAAACTATCAAGGGAAACATTTTGAGCATGTTTATGCAAAATCAAGTCAAACGTGCGGCTTCTAACATGACACAAGTGTTTCCTAAGGTAAAACCTTGCGACCTACTACGCTTTTGGCATCTTTCAGATATTCTGTTGTTGTTGTTTTTTTTGTTTTTTTTTTTTTTTTTTTTGCATATTACTTTACTCGGAAAAAGTAAACTTGCGAAAAATTGTCATTGTTCAAAATCTTTTGTTTTAACTCTTTATGAATCAAACGATTTGCTATTCATTAGGTTTAAAAACACCCAATATTTTTCCCCACTGTAAAATGGTTTCAAGTGATTCAAGAATCGATATAGTAGCTAAATCAGTTTAACAACTTCCACATGTTCGAAATTTCTGGATTTGTCACAACATTGTTTGGAAATATCAGTTATTAAAATCAGTTGACAAAAGATAAATATTTCAATTAAAGTCATTTTACTATAGAAATCGCATAGGCCAGAACTAGTTTCGCTGCAAATTTTATTTTAAAGGCAAATGTTAGAGCACAAAGCAAAGTAATAGAAAAGACAAATGACATCTAAAAAATATAGTCACTCAGACTAAACGTTTGTTTTAATTTCGAATAAACGCCCAGAAAAAATACATCTTTCCAAAAATTTAAGCACTCTAATTCAGCAGATTGAAATAAAGCAGCTTGAAAGTATCCATTGATTTCTTATTTATCACCGTAAATGAGGCTTGTCTGGTTATTCTAATTCTCTCTTTCTCCTTATAGTCGTGCACCATGACTACACTAGATTTTGACTCTAGTATAGACTTATAACAGTCGAAAATGTTAGTTTTGACCATGATACCATGCCAAACCTACCACGCCATATTTTATCCTATGCCACCATGCCATGCCATGCCAGATTTCATTTTATGCTGACTCAAACATCCGAAGAGTAATATGGTGACTGAGAGGAAGGATATATTTATTCATATTATGTACTAAACGATACCATAATGGGTAAACGGGACTAAGTTATCATAAGCCAGATGCGTATTTGTTCCTTTTTGCTATGATTCTGACATCGGGCTATTGGAACATGTAATAAAAAATGAATATTGTTATTTTTAAAATCTGATCTTCAGCACCTGAGCCAAATAGGAAAAATCCTCGCCTTACTGCAATATCTTCTTGATTTAATTGGTATTTTGGTTCATAAGTCTGAGGTCAACATACCAAAATCGTATTCCGGAAAATCATAGGCGATAGACACAAAGACAAAATAGGTTCTGGTCCAATGTTTTATCCACTCACAGCCCAATCCCAGACATGGACCTGTGGTTAAGGTCACAGACTTACGAATATTTTCACTCTAAATAATAAAGTTATACGTTAAAGTTTTAAAAGATTTTCCCCATAATTCATCAATTTCTCATTGTATTTCATTATAAGATGGTCTAACGTTAGATACTGGTCCAAAGTGTCTTGCCTCTTCGTAAAACTTTAACCAGTGGGTTGGGGCTTGACGATATGTCTTTGGCTTGGCCCGCCGTGGTTCAACTATTGGTTTTCATTTACTCTGGCATACAGTAGAATTAGCCATGAGTACTCGTCTTTGTTTATTATAGTGATTAATTTGATTTTTATGTTTTCGCTTTGATGCATTGACTGAGTTGGGAGCCTTTATGCGAACCGAATTTTTATGTATTTATGTATTAAGAGTAGCATCGGGACCCAGGGTGAAGTTAGCTAGCTGTAAAAGTGCTTTAACCCCCCCCCCCACCCCCCGGTGGTTTGCTCTACCGACCGTTCTAAGGCGGTGGTCCCGGTGTTAGTCTTACTCCTTGTTGCTTTGTGGTTTATTCTACGAGGCGATTTGTTGTATGTCTTTCCGTGTGTCATTTTGTTCTTGTGTTTTTCAGTCCTTTTAGAATTGCGATTACCTCGCTTGGGGAAGAGAGATCTAATCTTAAGGCTTTTAGTACGTTTGTTCGGTTTGTGCTTGTTTAGATTTATCGGTTTCCTCTTCCTCTTGGGGTCTGGGAAGGGCTGCGGTTTGTGATTGTGGCACTCCCTGGACTTTTCTCTTACTTTTTTTTTTTTGCATTACAAGCCCCAGTACCCTCAGTAATTTTGACATGGACTTAAACTTTTCACTCTTTAAATATTTTACGTTAATTTTTTTAAAGATGTGTGTCTTCTGAATACCTGTACAAATTTACTTCATACTCGGGTTGATGTTAGAAACTGGTTCAATAATTTGTCCAGTAGAAGCTGTAACACATCAGCGACTTTGAGTTCAAGGTCGTGGATAACGTTAGTACGCAATGTGTTAATAATTTAATGTGCGGATATGCAGACTGGTTTGGACATTCGACTTTCGCACATATAGATGAAATCGTTTCCTTGTTCAAGAATATTTAGCGTTTTATCAATAGTTGTGTCACAAAAATATGACTAATATAAAAATATATGAACACCAGCGACACAAGCCGGCTTACGCATCTGCATACCAGACTGATCAATGCCTCTCTACTTCGCTTATGTACCCTACAATAGATGTAGCCAAACCATTGATGTTTGCATCTATTGTACGATAAATTCGCACAATGTTGTTAAAATGTACTTTCGGACACTTGCGCCCGCGAAGACTTAGATCAGCCAGCACATTCGCACAGTCAGATCAGAATCTTCACTGGGCGCATTTTGGATAGTCCAGAATACAAGTTTTCCTCATTCGGACAAGGAAGACTCTGATCGAACTGCACGGATGCACAAACTGATTTGAGTCTTCGTTAGGCGCACATTGCTAGGTCACGTTTTCTCACGTTGCGGCTAGCATATCTTTTTTATTATATGACATGACGACCAATGCAATGTGCAAATAGGTTAATAAAAGTGACATACAAAACATACAAAAGAAGAAAATCGCCCTGATGGCATATGCAAACAGCAAAGGTCCAGATCAACCCGCTCAGTCGCGCAATTGTTTTGGGCCTTCTCTGTTCGATATGCTGCCCAATATCTAGTGACTGATCTGTAAGTAAACTAAGAAGGTCCTGATCGGAATGCGCGATGCAGGCAAATCTGATCCTTGGTTGTGGGCATGTGGCATACGGGTCCTTCTCTTGCAGTGTACATCAAGTTGTAACATTTTTATATCTTTTGTTTTCAGCTGTAAGATGCAGAAAATCGTTAAACCTTTCGATATTCAAGAAGTTTTTAATATTCTCATTCGGTCTTCGAGCGAGAGTGGAATTAAAGCAATTGCTTTGCATCGAATTTCTTGTAATGCAACATAGTAGTCAGATAAACACGTATCTGTGCTGGGACAAATAAAATGGCACCTTATCTTATATTGTATTAGAAATTAGAACAATTAACATTGTCTGCAAAATATAACAGTCTGAGTCGTGTTTTATTTACTTTGCAAAATATTTTTAAATTGTATCGGCATTACACGGAATTAATTTCTAAATATTATCATCACGAAAACACGCCTATATAATGTTGACCCCCTTAAACCCCACTTTTATATAGTAAAACTGGGGTTTACAGGGGTATACATTATTTTTCTTATTTCTGCCCAAAACATATATTGTGGGTACTCGTTAGAACCGCCTCGCCGAGGCGGTTCTAACGAGTACCCACAATCTATGTTTTGAGCAGAAATATGAAAAAATATTAGAGTTTTTATGTGAAATTTTTCAATTTTTGGAGGTGAAATTTTCTATATATTTGTATAGGCGTGTTTTCGTAATGGTTGGCATAAAATAAAGAATTGATTAAACAGGAACTATCGGATCCCGAGTTTTATGATACAGGGTATATACTCAGGAAGTATTGTTGTTAAACCTGATTTTTCTGAACAATTCAAAAAGATAAGTAATCGATATAATAGGATAAGGATAAGGTATAATATAGATACGCGGCAAACATCAGTCTTAATGATCAATCAAGTGCAGTTTAATAATTTTGCTGTTCTATTTAATTGCACGACGATGTGTCGGGCCGCAGACTCAATGACGGCTCAAAATAGTGAAGACGATGTAAAGACAAAGTCTCTTAATTTCCGAGGCTGCACCGGCTTGTGGTATTCGATTTTCAAAGTAATCAGAATGAGGTCAATGATCCCAAAACGAACATAATGTAATCTGAACTATCGTGAAGTATGGGGAGACATTTAAAGGCCACAAACGGCACTTGACACCAGCTGGAGTAAACTAAGAGGTTACCTTCGTAAACAAAGACCACACGACGAACGAAAGTCGGCGACTCGGTTTAATTCATCACGAAAACATGCCTATATAATGTTGACCCCCTTAAACCCCACTTTTATATAGTAAAACTTGGGTTTACAGGGGTATACATTATTTTACTTATTTCTGCTCAAAAACATAGATTGTGGGCTCTCGTTAGAACCGCCTCGCCGAGGTGGTTCTAACGAGTACCCACAATCTATGTTTTGAGCAGAAATATGAAAAATATCAGAATTTTTATCTAACAATTTTCAGTTTTTTTTTGGAGGTGAAATTTTCTACATATTTGAATAGGCGTGTTTTCGTTATGTAAATCTCTTCATATACAACACTGGATTTTGTGAAGCTGCATACGCTTCCTAGCACCGGCTGAAGCGGTATTCGATTTTCGAACTAATCAGAAGAGACTCAAGTGCAGAATGTAGCTTAATTATAGAGCCTCAGTCACAGAACATATCCTACTTATGACACCGAAGAGGCCGGCCTCGGTAGGAGGTCGCGGGTTCAACCCCCGCCGAGGTCGGCAACATTCTTTCGTGGAGAGTGATCATGAAGTATTTTCTCCCTTCCGCTGATTCAAGAAGGGCAGTTGTCAGCTTCTGGCGAAAGAATGTGCACAATACTGGTTGACCGCTTAGAAGACTAAGCCTGCCCAGTAAACGTGTGGTTAGGTAAACTGACCGCACTCGACATGACCCCATTGGGTTGACTGGGCCGTAAAACCTCAACACAAACAAACAAAACAGACACCGAAGAGGAAGAGTTAAGAAACAACAACGGACATAACACATGATATATACCAAAGTAACGCAATGGAACCAGCTCCTTATACCCCAACGGGGTAATCAGAGTGCAAGACAGAACCCAATAAATGCAAAACATACAATGAAGAGTCCACGACAAGCAGTCACAACGTCATAATGAACTACCACTTAATAAGGTTCTGTAAAAAAAACATTAACGGGCGGGCAGAGCTTTAATAGATTTTAATGAACCCAAATCTTCACTCTAGTTTCAGAAGTATAAAGATAACCGTTTGTAGTTGATATGTGCTTGATCTTATTTGTCTGTGCTTGGGCTAACCGTGACTTTACTAGTAGTTTTCTTTTTCTGTATTTATCAGCTTAAAACTAATGTCGAAATGATTGCGATGTATTAGTCTCGCTCAGTTGTTTTTATCAAAACACAATAATTACTTTTCTGTTTAAAAATCGAAAACCTAGGTTTTTTTAACATATTTGAATAAGAAAACAGAAAGGAAGGCAATGGTTAGGAATCGATACAATTACCTAGCACCTTCCGTCCAAGACACCAAAGGGAAACAGGGACGCGCTAAAAGCAACGGCACCACAATCAAACCACTACAAGCAGACAGCCAAAAGGACAGTTTCTTTCCGAAAAGTAGCCAAACGGCTGTCCAAAATAAAAATTTCTCCAGGACATACATGCAAAGACATACAATGACAGAAATAGTAAACCACAACAGAAGTACCAAGGCTCTTGGAACGATCAGTAAAAATACTGGGGTAGGGGTGGGTGTAAATCGATTTTACGTGGCCACAACCCTGCCGGGGTATATACAAGACATTTGCTCATTCCGCGTGAAGGGTTTCTAACTTATCAGTGCACCATCTCCGAGAACATAAAAATCAAATGAGATGAAACAACGATGAAATAAACATCAAAAAGATTGCCTTTGGAAACAAAGAACACACTACAGATAAGAAAATGGGAGTCTCGGTTTTATTGAGACTCTTCATAAGCAGCAATGAAGTTTGAAACACTGCTTACACCCTCTAGCGTATAACTGAGCAGAAATACATTTTTAAAGATTCCACAATGGGCCCAATGATCCCAAAGGAAACGAAATATAATCTGAACTGGTAAAATACGTGGAGACGTTCCACCGCCGCCACGCGGCACTAATACCAGCTGCAGTGTAGTAAAATAAACGTAAAAAAGATTGCCTTAGGAAACAAAGAACGCACTACAGATAAGAAAATGGGAAGTCGACAGCAAGAAATGACTAAAATGCTGAAGCAAAAGAAACGCAACCTGAACACTGATGTGTTAAAATGCATTTTTAACCATATCAACCGACCTCCGCTTTACCGCTAGATGAATACGGATCTGAGTGCGCGCGTGTTATTCCAGATATTGCCTTAATGGGTAGCTCAGGGATCATTAGCTTTTGGCACGTTTAACGTGAACTAAAACAAATCTTTTTTGCTAAAATGCATGTTACAAGTTTATCAAAACAGTCGAAAATATTGGTGGTAGGGTGGTCCGCCGTCCAGTTCAATCAGAAGGTAGGCCTTGACATAATTTGTTTCTGGCCGGAAGCTTCTTGTCAAAGTTTGAGCATTTATCATCTATTCTAGTCATTTTTTCTCTCCCATTTCTTCATCACTGTGACTGTAAATTATATTTACTTGATCTTTGGGACTATTGAGCCCATCTTGTGCTCAACTGGAGGCTGGAGAACGTGGGCAGCATCTCATAAACTAATACTACACATAAACAGACTCAGTTAAACTGGTGCTTTCATTTCTTTGTATTTTCTTTAGGATTCTTTTTTGACAGAACATATTTCGAAAATTTAATTAATTAAAATCCACAAATGGAGCTTCGGAGCCAGATTAGTAGTATATGCTAAAAAATTCTTCAGGATACATTTTATTCAACAACACGCACGTTTCAACAAGAACATGGCGTATAATGATTTTTATTCTCTGAAGTTAAGACGAACACTAGTCATATGTTCAAAATAGTTGGTTTCTATGGTTTCGACAAAAAAAAATGTTACATGCATCTGCGTTTTTTTATATAACACCGATGACTCGTTTACAGTGGCTAATGCAAACGTGTTATTTAGTCCCTGACAACTTAAGAAAACAAATATTTAGGGATATTTTAGGATGTTTTCTTGCTTATTTTATCATGAAAATGGATAGTGTTTGTACTCATTATAATTACCTAATCGATTCCTAAAAGCGATTCTAATGAGTATTCATAATATCGTTATTTTATAGAAGACCGAAAAGACATCCATGTATTATTCCCATTTGTCTCCTTACCTGGCACCATGGTTGACCCTCAGTTGCTCGAACTACCAATGTCTCAAAAACGTTTCCATGGTCAAAAGGTGTTCGAACCATTGAGGTTTGACTGTATATGTGAACTGTCCTGATTTATCACCTAGGTGATCCTTTTTAACATCGTCGTCAAACAAATAAACCCAACTTCTTGTAATTGGTTCTGAAATAAGTCTAGCCTATCATTCACTTTAAACCTATTTAAACCTCCTGCAAAGTCCAATTTACTAGTATTTGCTGCAGCAACTGTCTGTAGAAAAATGATTATCTTTATTGAGCACTTCACTTGCCTTTTCTCTAATCAATTATAAACTGCGCTTCATACGTGGCGAGCTTTGAAAAACAAAGATATCGCTAATGTCTAACAACTGACTGAAAAAAGTAATAACTATGATGCATTATAGAAATAGGAAAGGCGGTCGGAAAAGATCCGGACTTTTCATGCTCCTGTCTTTGCACGCGCAGCTACCTACACATATTATACAAACAAGCCTAGGCCAGGGAGGCCCGCTGAGACTGTGACCTATACATTGGTGGCGAATGTTGTGGTTCTGTCAACAAAGATCGCAGATTGACATTGGAGGGGGTATAAGTCGATGAATTTTTACTGTCGTATCAAAGACTGGACGAGTTCATCCAAAATCCGTTTTGGTTAAACATGACTAAAAATAGCATCTCGGGTATTTTCGGACTTATCCGTGAAGCGTTCGGCGATAGCGACACGAGTATAGCAAATATATACACACTATTCTGTAACAGCGGACGGCGTGGTGTAGTTGATGCATTGACTGTTTTACTTTCGAATTATATCAAATGTGGCTTATTTTTTTTATTTATTTGTTCTCATAATCCAATAAGAAAACAAACTCCTGCTAAATAGGCGTTATTGTATTTGCTTTCCATACACTATTATAAAGGACCCCGGCTAATTGGCATTTCCTGTAATTTACCCGAAGACTGAGTAAACAGTGTGGATCCAGGGTCTGATTAGAGTCGTTACTGAAAGTAACTCATCTGACAAATTTAGATACATAAACGGGTAGTTAAATGGCCTAGTTAAAGTTTTGGGGCAAGTATGGTAAAGTGTCAAAATATTTAAGGTTAACGTGGTATTTGCTCTCTTTTCTTTCATTTATTTTGTAGCAATAAGCAACAAGATATCATGCCGTTATCTCAACACTATCATCATTCAGTCTGATCAGGACCTTACTCCGCTTACAAAATTAATGGATACTATTGAATATATAAGTGGACAGGAACAGTCTAGGGAAGATCTAGATTAGACTGAGCGGAATCACAGCTTGTTCTTGACCTTCGCTATTCGAATGCAATAACCGCTCATCATTACACGCGTTAAGCATTTTTTTTTTGTATTAACGTTAAGCATGCTGAGTAAGCATTTCAGCAGACAGCAGTTTGAAATATTTTCCTCATTTTCTCTAGAAATAGAATTCAACATTTCATGCTAATTGTCTCCTCGATTGAATCTATTTTCTGGGAAAAAATAAGAAAAATTACATCAATCTGTCGACGGCTGAATCTTCCCAGAGCGTGGTAAGTGTTAAAACATCATTTGAACTTTCACATTACGGTGATTAAGATAAAAACAGAAAGGAATAATAATAATAAAACACCCACAAAAACAGACAAATAGTTATTAAAAACTGCTACAGGGATCGGACCTCAGTTCGGCGATGTAGTGTTTGACTTTAACGACAACGAACTTACCGTTTGGGCTATGACCCACTCGTACACTTATAAAAAAAGGTAAGAGGAGAGTCCAGGGAGTGCCACAATATTAAAAAAAGTAAGAGAAAAGTCCAGGGAGCACCACAATCACAAGCCGCAGCCCTTCCCAGACACCAAGGGGAAGGGGAAACAGACAAAACCAAACAAGCGCAAATCAAACAAACGTATGAAAAGTACTAAGATTAGCTCTCTCTTCCCCAAGCGAGGTAATTGCAATGCTAAAAGGACTGAAAAACACAAGAACAAAATAACACAAGATAAGATTTAAAACAAATCGCTTCGTGGAATAAACCACAAAGTAACAAGAGTAAGACCAACTTCCGGATCACTGCCTTCGAACGGTCAGTAGAATAAATCACCGGAGCGGAGGGTGGGGGGACGGGGGCGGGGGGGGGGGGGGGGGGGCGGGGGCGGGGTGCGTTAAAGCACTTTTACAGCCGACTAACTTCACCATGGGTCTCGATGCCAAAACGCTATCAATGTATAACTTACTCAGTTAAACAGTGTGTTAACCGGAAAGTATCGAGTGGCATTATTTATTTCCGTAACAACCTACTTCACGTTAACCCTGGATTAGTCCAATATTAAAAGTACATTGACACGACAGTAAACATTCATCCAATAACAGCTTATCAGTATTTGTAAAGCATCGACGCATTTGATTTTACGAGACAAAATAGGTATAAGCAAGGTAAGTCCTTGATGATTGCCGATTTAGCTGACAGAAGGCCAAAAGGCTCCAGAATGAGCATAGCAAAATACCATTTTGGGTGTTTTAACCGTAATGAAAATAAAGTTCTGTTACTGGGGATAAAATGTGGATTCATTATGCTGAAACTTAAATTAAAGTTCAACAAAACAGTGGAAACGAGCTGGTTCCCCGCCTCCCGTTTAACAAAATATCAAAATAGTGGAATAGAGCTGGTTTCCAACCACCTCCCAATAAGTTTAAGCTATTTTATTGTCTGCTGGCACGGGTATACTGGTTGCTGTTTTTTAGTAATTTTGAAAAAAAAATATCAAAGAAAAAAGTTGCGTCCCAGGCTACCCAAGAAAATACTCTCCTTTTGCATGACAATGCCAACTCTCATACTGCCTAAACTAAAGTAGAACTTAACAACTACTGCCAAGTGGCAATTGTTGTCCAACCCTCCTTACATCCTAGACTTTGTCTACTGCGACATTAATTTGTTTCCAGAACTGAAAAAGTCGCTGGAATCATATATGCAACCAGCTGTAAATCTGTACCTCAGCAGTCGGTCTACTTTAGGGTTTTCAGAGAGAATAACAAAGGCAAAACTTTATAGATGTAGGTGGGGAATACTTTGATAATGAATAAAAATAATGTTTGAAAAATAGTAAACAGTTTTAGAGTAAGAGCAAAAATCCGGATATTTTCCGACTGCTCCTCGTATCCAGTCTATTAGGATAGCGGAGAAGAAACCGATAACAGCATGCCGCAATAAACGTCAACATACAACTCGATAGACTGCTACAATTGCAGATAATCTGCAGTATGGTTACTGTCTAAGAACCGTGTGGCGTCTTTGAACTGCTCATGGCATTTTTTTCGATTGTGCTTTTTGTCAAAGTGGTTAGAAGCAGCTAATTATATTTTTTATCCAGCTAAAGATTATATTTTGTAATTGCCGCCAAGATTCACCTCACATGAACTATCACCTTATTGAAACAGCCATAAAGGTTTTAATAATTCTAAAGTGACGTTTGATTAATACGTATGAAACCCTACAGAGGTCATCTCCCTACGACAGCCAATCTGATAGATTCCCTAGGGAAACTCTTGGAGACTTTACTAAACAATATAATTAGAACATCTGTCATGTCTGGCCAAGGCCGTCACAATCTTTTGTTGGTGTGAGTGCTTCTGTGAGTGCTTCTGTAAATTCGTAATGTGTTGAGTTGCTTTGAAGTGTCTGCGAAAGTGATATTTAAACTGATACAACAATGACCCTCTTCTTTTTAGCTCATCTGAGCCGAGGCTCAGAATGAGCTATTGTGATCACTTTCCGTCCGTCTGTTCGTCAACACCTTAGAACGGCATCTCCTGTGAAACCCCTAGCCAAATTTCTTCAAACTTTACGTAGAGCCTTGTGTTAAAAAGGTATTAACAATTTTTAAAAATGGTCACGGTCAATTAAGTAAGCTGGTCGCCATGCCCATATATAGTAAAACAGAGACAGTCGACTCTCGTTATCTCGTATTCCAAGGGACTCTCTAAAATACTTCGAGATATCCGTACTTCGACATATCAGATTTGCAGAATTGAGGAAAAATAATTCGCACAACCACATTTAACAAATATATATGTACTCTTGAAGTTAGAGATACAGTGGCGATAGCGTTTTTCTTGTCCACGGAAACGCATGCGAAACGCTTATTAACGATTTGGAAACGCAGCGTTTGGACCACGCTTAAACGATCGTTTGCGGTTTTAGCCAATCAAATCATCGTTTCTGAAACGTTTCAAGCGTTTCGAATATTAGCCAATCAAATTAGCGTTCGGAAAACGCTGTCATAGAAACCCTGTCTGGTTGCAAACGTTTCATCGTTTGCATCTTTAGTCAATCAAAACCCCGCGGACTCAAGTTATTTAAGATCTCTTTTTTTTTTCTTTTTTTTTTTCAGTTTGTTTTAATTATAATAACTATTCAAGTCACGGTTTTGCACATGTAACATTCACTATATTACCGTATACGGGAGTTCTCCTTTCAAGATTGCGTTTTCGTAATATTTTGCCACAGTGAGACAATTCTAATAAATATCCATAACAAAATTATTTTAGTGGAGAAATAAAGACTCATATTAATTATCATCAATTACTCTATGCTACATGAATCTGGAGTAATTAATGTATATAATATCATGATATTTTCTAATTTCATTTACATTTTTATTTATTTATTATACCATTTCCTTTTGTTCTAAATTTAATCTTTTGATCTTTCAAATGTAACATAATATTAGCTAGCCTATGTATTGCTTAAGGAGGATGAGATACAGGAAATGCTCATTCCATGTACTGTTTATTGGAAATTTAATGACATGCAGGTGCACCTCTAAGTCTTTTTCGGCTTATTTCTGATTGGATGAGAAATAACACATGAAGTATTAACGGATTTATTGCTTGTTTGTTTGTAATTTAGACAACACCAGACATAATGAAAGTCATTTTATTCTTTATTTATATTTGGATAGAAATTTCATAAGTGTATCTTTGTTAATTTCTTTAATTTGGGATGAAATTTCAAAGTACCTTTCTTGTGAAAAAAAATCAATTTTAATTTATTAATTTCCAGAAAATTTTAATTCAGAATTTATATAATACCCAAAGATATTATTTTTCTTTCTTTCTTTCTTCTTATCCATAATCAAACACGTATTGAGATTTTGATGCATAAATCAAGTTGACGGTGGCTAGGGAATATATTTATCACTCTGTGTGGATCGCACAGGTTTCAGCTATAAATATGATTTGTTTTAAGCTTTCATTGTCATTCACGTAAATAATAATAAAAATAATAATAACAATAAAGTATGATAAGCAGGTATTCATTTGTTTTGGACTACAACATATCTGAATAATTTCGTTTGTAACATTACCATCAGTAGCATTTATTTTATTTACCCCATTTTAAAACTTTTTCTATCTACATAGATGTTGTCTTTTACACATATGTGTCCTAAATGGTTTCTTCAATATCTCATTTATTAGCATTTTTCAAACGAAAATTTGTGACAGCTTAAAATGTCGTCTGCTGAAAATATTACCCAGAGTGCTAAGCGTTGAAAAAAAATTGACTGAAAAGGATTATTTTGCATTGCTTTCTGACATTCCAAATGTGTTAAAAAATATACTTACTTCTTAATATTTTCAGTGTTGTATTTTTTTTTTTTTTTTTTTAATTATAATCCTGTGAAGTCCTATTATAGTATCTGATATGACATGTTATTCACCTGATAAGACGTGCCAATCATTTGATCATACCTGTCATTCATTTCATTTCAGACTATCATAAATCTACTGGCCAGTGAAATCCATAGCTGAAAAGCTTTGCAGGCCACAGAAAAAAATATCAAAGCAAAGCTCAAATATTCCTTTGGTGATATTAAATTATTTTGTTCAATTTTAAATTTTCACTGTAAAAAATGAAAAATAACCTTGACGCCATGTGAGTCACTGGAACAGACAAAGATTGAAAGGTTAACAACATATTAAAAGATTTGGGACATAGACAACGCATTTGTTGTGTGTGTGTGTGTGTGTGTGTGTGTGTGTGTGTGTGTGTGTGTGTGTGTGTGTGTGTGTGTGTGTGTGTGAACCTACAAATAAATACAGTTACGGGGCATTAGTTATACCATGGTTCCTGCGCATGTACGATGTGATAATGCACAAGCGTGTTAGTATAAACTGATTTAACACATTTTAAGTAGATCATCCATCCCGAGATATTTTATGCTGGATGTTGGGACGTTTGGCCACTATATGATAAATATAGGGCATCCGCGCATTCTGATCTGGTTCGTTTCTGCTCATCTGTACAATGTCTTATTCGATACGATTTGCCAATAGTTTGGCACATCATCTTCTAACATTTAACTTATTGTAGACTGAATTAACTCACCCACACTATATATTGGAAGATTCTAATTTCGATTTTAGGTATGCCAGGCTATATTATTTAATTATTCAGAGAAACACGTGGTTGAACTAATTGCCAACAGTGGAGACCCTGATCAGACGCCGCGTTCTGCGGCGTCTGATCTGGGTCTCCACTGTTTGCCAATTACCGTTATAAGGGTTTCCGGACTATAATGGGTTAAATACAGCGTGCTTTAAATGCGAAATTCTAAATTAGTCTAATATTTAAGTATAGCTTGCAGTATGCAAACTCCCTGCATTTTGATCTGATTCGTTGCAGTTCGTCTGTACATTGTTTTTTTTTTTATTATTATTTTATTTATTCGATATGATCAGCTGTTACTCCAGTGCATCGTCTTCTAACATTTAAGTATAGCTTGCAATATGCAAAATTCTAGATTAGAATGTGCATCCGCGCATTCTGATCTGGGTAATTGCTACTCGTCCACACACTTGTTGCATTTGGTGGATCTGTTAATCCAGCACGTCGTCTTCTAATATTTAAATATTGCTAAATATAGCGTGCTAAAGGGTTAACAGCTTTGCATTATCATACCAAAAATGTTTTCATAGTGGAAATATACACTTTCACGAAAGCCCTCCAGCAAGTTATTCGCCGACTGACCACATAATTGTTCAGATGTGCACAGTGCATAGTATTTGAAAAAAAATGGTCCAAACAAGTAAAAATGAATCTTTTTACATTTTATAAATCTGATCAGTCTGTGTATAAGTTGGATACTGTGCAATTCATGTATCACAGTATTTTATACTATTAATACCTAATCAGTGAACTGAGTGGGTACCATTATGCACTAGACTGCGTCACGCACTCTGATCTGAGTAATACATATGCTCAGAGGGAGATTTTCACTTGGTAAAGATCTAATGAAAGGATTAATATTGATGATACTTAATTCTAGCAATATATTTCAGTAATGCAGGTCATCTGTTCCAGCACTATTTGTCTAAACGTCAGTGCACATTTCATTAAAAAAATTAATAATATTACTCAAAACAATAATAGCAATTCACAGGTTTGACGTAGTTCAGTTCGGTGCAGAACGAAAATCTTTGATCTTGATCACGCTGCGAAGGTGATCTGGTTGAATATATATTTGAGCCCCTTCGAAAAGAAATGAGAAACGACCTTATGGTATTTGAGACCACCTTAGACCAAGATAAACCGGCATTTCCGCGCATTCTGATCTTCTGAATCTACACATATCGCCAACAAAATGCAGTATGTCAACGATTCGTTGTCCAGTTGAACCTTTATTACTCTCTGGGCTAACTCAGCAGATGATCAATTCATGAACTGTTTTCTTATTTTCTCCCATAAAGCAAATTTTGACATTTCACGCAAATTACTGATCTCGACTGAAGACAATTTGCATAGGAAGTCATATTCTGTGGAGATAATATGTATGAAATGCCGACACCTTTTTCAAGGTAACAGAAGAAAAATACTTCAAAATGTCATCTGCTAAAAAATTTTATACAGTGTACTTATAAGCCTTAAAACATTTATCTGTCAAAACAAGTTGATTGTGGTGTGAAAATAATATTGGGCTTCACAAAATATAATAATTCTTTTGAAAATAGAGAATTATCTCTGAGTCAATAAAACAATAAAATATGTTTTAGCAAAAAAGTAAAAAAAAAAAAAAAAAAAAAAAAAAAAAATACAGAAAATGATAAAAAAAAAAAAAAAAAAAAAAAAAAAATCGTAGATAAATATTATCTATGTGTAAAAAAAAATGTGGTTTTAATATGATTCAATAAATGAGAAAGAAAAAACAACTTCAAAATGTCATCTGCTTAAAATTTTATACCGAGCACTACGCGCTAAAACATTTAATTGTCAAAAGAAAATGATTATCATGATTGTAGTGTGAAATATTAGGCTTCACAAAATATAATAATCAATCACGTTAATTCTTTTGAAAATACGAAATTATCTCAATTATAATTATTTATAAAAAAGAGAGAGAGAGAGAAAGAAAATACAATAAAATAAATACAATTTTTATACGTAAACTCATATTACTTTAGTTGTAAAGACATGATTTAGTACGGTCCAACAGGTATTTATTATTCGATTGGTGTATACATACAAACGGTGCCAAACGGTCATATGATTGGCCGAAACGGAAAACAGCGTTTCGATAAGGCCAGATGATTGGCCGAAACGGTGAAAAGCGTTTCGATAAACGTTCGTAGCTCTTCAGTGCGCATGTGCAAATTTAGCGTTTGCATGAAACGCTTTGCTCTGTAATTTGATTGGCCGAAACGATATGAAACGCTAGAAACGTTGTCGAAACGCAAACGTTATACAACGATTTAAAAACGCACCCCAAACGCGTAAACGGACAAGAAAAACGCTATCGTCCCTGTATATTTAAAATATTGTGGAAAAGAGGTGAAATTGCTCCTTAGGAGCAACTTCTCTTTTCCACAATATGTTTACATGTTTTTAGATTTTCATGTTTAGGCAGGGACCAGATTTTCACTTCGAGATAAGCGGTTATTTGAGATAAGCGAGGTCGAGATAGCGAGAATCAGCTGTACAAATCTTCTTCTCCAGAACCAAGAAAGCTTTAAGACTGGATCTCGGTATAAAGCATCAGTGACTCAAGGTCTCTGAAACCGCTGGGCCAATTTTCTTCAAATTTCATGTGGAGTCTTGTATGAAAGGGGGATTAAAAATATGCAAATGGTCACGGTCCGTTAAGTAAGATGGTCCCTTTCCCATACATTATAAAACACTTAAAAATCTCCTTCTGCAGAACCAAGAAAATCTTGATGCTTAATCTTGGTATGTTGTTTTTGTTTACAAAGTTTGATTTTTTTAGTGCCTCCGTATGCATTTGTTTAAAGAAAATATTGAAAAATTATTTTCTAAAAATGTATTAAAAGCTTATGGGTGAAACTAACAATGTTTATCAAAGTAGCCAATAGAAAGGGAGGTTATGATCGGAAAGCGATACAAATACCTAACACCGTCCGTTCCAAGACAACAAAGGGGAAGAAGGATGCACTTAAAGTAACGGCATCACAATCAAAACACTTACAAGCAGAAAACCAAAACGACAGTTTCTTTCTCATAAATTTTTCCAAACGGCTATCCAAAATAAATCAGCACATACATGCAAAGACATACAATGACATAACTAGTAAACCACATCAGAAGCACCGCCTTGGAGCAGTCAGTAAAAATATAATTTTTATTTATTTATTTTATTTTATTTATTTTTTTTTTTTTGTGGGAGGGGGGAGGGGGGGTAGGGGCGTGGAGGGGAGGGGGCGGAGCTTAAATCGATTTTTACGTGGCCACAACCCTCGCCCTTAGTTCACAGAAATAAAACAACGATGAGGACTCAACTGCAAGAAAAAAACTGAAATGCTGACGCAAAAGAAAACCAACACTTGGACTCCGGTGGGCCCGACCAGAGCCAGAGCATCAGACACCAACCGACTTTCTTAAAAGTCTTGAGGCCGGAGCCGTCATAGAGTCTGAGGCCCGACCATCCGGCGTGCAACCAAAGCAAAATTATTAACCGGATGCTATCTGTTTATTACATTTATGTTGTACCCAATCTTTATATATGGAAGAATGACTTTAAACCCTTTGAGTTACAATAAATCTGTTGACCCCAAGGGTTTTCTGCCTGTGCCCTATGGATATATTCATGTATAAAATCATGTTATCTTTAAACGTGGAACCTCGTATTAAAGGGGAATTGAAAATTTGTACAAATGGTCACTAAGAAAAACGGCTGCCATGCACATATATGGTAGAAACACTTAAAAAGAACGTCTCCTCCAGAACCAAGAAAGCTTTGAAGCTGAATCTTGGTATATAGTATGGGGACTGAAGGTCTACAAAGTTTTTGCAAATGATGATCCTAGGATTACTTTTGACCTTTTTACGGCGAGGTCAAATTTGCGTTCCCATACTTTTGTATGGGGATAATATTGAAAATCGTTTTCTCAAAATGTATTAAAGACTAATGGCTGAAATTAACAGTGTAGTAAACCTTTTTAGTTACAATCAAACAACTGTTCCCCGTGAATTATTTGCACTTGCCACCGGGCTCTATACAGGTATAAAATATTGTTATCTTTAAGCGTCTTCATCTCTGAAACTGCTTGGCCAATTTTCACCAGATTTCACATGAGGTCTTCTGTTGGAGATATATTGACAATTTGTTCAAAGGTTCCACCATTAAACAATATGGCCACCACGTCTGTGTATGGCTAAAAACACTTGAAAAAAATCTTTTCTCTCCAGAACCAAGAAAGCTTTGAGGCTATATCTTTGGATATAGCATCGGGGAGTAGATCTACCAATTTTGATCAGATTATGATCTTAGGATGACCTTTTTTATAGCTAGGTCAAATTTGTGTCTCCAGACAGATTTTTGAAAAATCATCTCAAAATGTATGAAAGACAAACCGCTAAAACTTACAGTGTATGATTCAAATAGTAAACGTTTTTAGTTTCAATCAAAATGTTGTACCCTTGGGGTTATCTGCCCTTGTCTCTATGCTATATACGTGTATAAAATCCCGTATTTTTTTCTCGGACTTATTTTAACCTCTTCTCACAATGGCTTTTTGTCAAAGAGGTATGGCCATTTTTTTTCAAATGGTTCTGCACTATTGAACAAGATGGCCACATGATGCTATATCTTAAAATCATCTCCAGAACCAAGAAAGCTATGAGGCTGAAACTTGGTATATAGCATAGGGGATGCAAGGTCTACCCTGTTTATTCAAACGATGATCCTAGGATGACCTTTGACTTCTTTACGGCACAGTCTAATTATGTCATAGTTTTGTGGCAATACTGGAAGAAGTTTGCATGGCATCTGCAGATATGCAATGGCCAGTTTGCTCAGGTTAGCGAATTGTGGCCGACGGGCCTCTTGTTTCAGCTCGGCTTCACGCTGCTCTGTTTTCCAAAAGCAAATGCGCACCGTTTTGACGCACCGTATTTACCCAACGTTTTTGGATTCACCGGCCTATGCAAATAGTGTATACCCAAATCAGACGCCACATTATCCGGCGTCTGTTTGCGAGGGTCTTAACTGTTCGCCACTTTTTCAGTAGTCTTTTAGATATATCATCAATGATGAAATGGACTTTTCAAATTTTAGGATAGATATGGTAAGGTGTAAGGCTGTCCTTGTGGTAATGTGTAAATACGAGCACCACAACATTGTGACCGATCATGGTTTGCGAAGCATTTTAAGAAACATTTATTAGATATCTATGATTAGTCTGTAAGAGGACACAAAGAACAGGTTTGCTGATACGTGTAGACAAATACGAAATAATGGCATTTTATTACTATTATCACATCGTTAACAACTGTTAGTGCAGATTATAATTATCTACTAATTAGCAAACAAGAGAGACAAGCATTTAACCTTTCCCACTTTCTGAGCATATTCAGCGGGCGACAAACTGATATTTTTTTTCTATTTTTTCCCCAGAAAATAGGCTTTAATATTAAATGTTAATTGTCTCCTAGGAGATAATTTGCATGAAATAACAAAGCTTATTCTAGCAGACATGTCTTAGCCTATTTTTCTGGGAAAAATGAGAAAAAAATTTCAAAATGTCTGCCGAAAATATTAGCCAGAGTTCTAATCATTACATCACGAAAACATACCTATATGATTTTGACCCCCTTAAACCACACTTTTATATAGTAAAACTGGGGTTTACAGGGGTATACATTATTTTTCTTATTTCTGCTCAAAAACATAGATTGTGGGTACTCGTTAGAACCGCCTCGGTGAGGCGGTTCTAACGAGTACCCAGAATCTATGTTTTGAGCAGACTGAATAAGAAAAATATCAGAATTTTTTGTCTGAAAATTTTCATTATTTTGCTAGAGAAATTTTCAATATATTTGAATAGGCGTGTTTTCGTAATGAAGCCCAGCCATGTGATAATGTGCCTTCGGGGCATATGCGGACAGCGCAGGCCCATATCAGTCTATGGATCCACGCAGGCTGTTCAAGGCCGTCGCTGTACCATTTTCCGCTTATAAAAAAAATACTGGATCCTAAGGTAAAACATGCGGTCTCAATGGAGGCAATCCTGCATTACAAAACCACACATTCAAATATATAGAAAATTTTACCTCCAAAAACTGAAAATTTTCAGATACAAAAACATATGATTTTTTCATATTTCTACTCAAAACATAGATTGTAGGTACTCGTTAGAACCGCCCCGGCGAGGCGGTTCTAACGAGCACCAACAATCTATGTTTTGAGCAGAAATAAGAAAAATAATGTATACCCCTGTAAACTCCAGTTCTACTATAAAAAAGTGGGGTTTAAGAGAGTCAAAATTATATAGGCATGTTTTCGTGATGTGTCTAGACTGTTTTTCTATCATTTTACACAGGAAAAGATATTAAGTAGATCCATTTTCAGTAGGAGCTTTATATGCACAAAAGCAAACCGCTGGTCAGGAATAGTGTTTCCTTTGTAATAAATGGTGGAAAATTTAACCCTTGTATCGTCCCAGTAAATGCTTAATTGTAGGAAAGTCTAACTTTCCGGAGCAATTCAGAAAACTTATTAACCATTATAAAAGAATTGGCTATGGCCTGGATATTATGCGACAGACTGCATGCCTAGTTGTCAACCCAATCATTGTTGACGGCTGTGCTTCACTCTTTAATTGCACGACGGCGGTTCGGGCCTCAGACTCAATGGCGGCCTCTTCGTAAAACTTTAACCAGAAGGGCTGTGGTTTGTGATTGTGGCACTCCCTGGACTTTTCTCTTACCTTTTTTAGGGCTTGACGATATGTGTTTGTCTCGTCCCGGCGTGGTTGAACTATTGGTTTTCATTTACTCTGGCATACAGTAGAATTAGCCATGAGTACTCGTCCGTGTTTATTATTGTGATTAATTTGATTTTTATATTTTTGCTTTGATGCATTGACTGAGTTGGAGCCTTTATGCGAACCGAATTTCTAGGTATTTCTGTATTAAGAGTATCATCGGGACCCAGGGTGAAGTTGGCTAGCTGTAAAAGTGCTTTAACCACCCCACCCCACCCTCAGGTGGTTTACTCTACTTCCCGTTCTATGGTGGTGGTCCCGGTGTTAGTCTTACTCTTTGTTGCTTTGTGGTTTATTCTACGAGGCGATTTGTTTTATGTCTTACCTTATGTTATTTTGTTCTTGTGTGTTTTCAGTCCTCTTAGCATTGCGATTACCTCGCTTAGGGAAGAGAGAGCTAATCTTAGTGCTTTTCGTACGTTTGTTCAATTTGTGCTTGTTTGGTTTTGTCTGTTTTCTCTTCCTCTTGGTGTCTAGGAAGGGCTGCGGTTTGTGATTGAGGCACTCCTTGGATTTTTCTCTTACGTTTTTTACAGGTATAACAAATACCCTTGTTAGGTTGGTTGGTTTCCTTGGCAGGGCTAGATCTGTGCTCATAGTATATGCTCAGAATACACATTTTCATGACGCGGCATATGCTAATTGGCCCACACTAAGTAGTACAATAATAAAAGTAAAAAAAGAAAGGATTGCCTTTGGAAACAAAGAACACAAAATTACGAAAATCGGAGACTCGGTTCGATTGAGTTTGATTGAGTCTATTCATATGCATCACTGCAGTTTGCGAGGCTGCATACGCCCCCCCCCCCTCACCGCCCCTAGTTCCGGCTTCAGTGGTATTCGATTTTTAAAATACCCAGGATGGGCTCAGTGATAACCCATTTTATCCGTTTTGTCCGCACCTGCGCAGAAATGCCGCGTATATTGGGGTGATCTTAAAAGCTTTGTTCAATCTTAAGCATATATGTTGTTCTTTGCATTAACTTTACGCTCTTGCTATCGGTATATGACTGACTGTGAAATTCTTGACCTTCAATTGTTTCTAAAATTACCGTTACTACACCAGTTGTAAAATCCAACTTGCATTACCTCGATGTGAACAGCGAGCCACGCCACCAACCTAATAGCAGTACATTTGCCTCAGGGAAATACGCAAATGAAGTTACACAGGAAATGCTACACGCAAGAAGCAAAGCCTTCCCGAGGCACCGAGAAAAGACAAGGTGAGAAATAAAGGATTATAAGACACAACGACACAGTTCTCATAACCGTCATACAAACATAGAAGAACTACAACAGATAAACTGCTTTGGAACGGCCGGCAGAAACACCTACAAGGGGTTAACCCATTAATGCCGAGTGGAGTCTTCTACCTCAACTCTTTGGACAGTTCCATTTACAATAGAAGGGTGTCTGATTGCTTTTTTTTTTATCATTATAACCATGTTTTACAAAAAAATCATGTATTAAATGCAAACAGTGTAGACACTTATCAGACGCAGCCTTCTGTGGCGTCTGATCTGGGTCTAAACAGTTTGCTATCGTCCCTTTTATTGGACGCTAGGCATAATTTATGGATTAACTAGTTTTACTCGATCAAAACCACATCCTTGGTTTAAACTCTATTTATTTGACTTTATAGTAGACATATACAATACATGCATTAGACATATATGTCACAGGATTTGACGGAAAGCACAAGCGCTTATTAGAGTCATCTCCTGGGAATAAACAGCATATGTTGCATCATCTATGAATGGAAGGCAGTGTAACACATTTAATGAATATGAAAAAGAGCAAAAAGAAAGAAAGAAAGAAATTTCATATGTATTGACATGAAGTAACAATCGAACTGATTAGTAAATTCAGCGGATACACAGGTAGATTTAGTGTTTGTTATGAAACACAAAGCATATTGTTCAGTTCAAATGCTGCAGCTGTAAAAATTTCTAGCGGCAACGTGAACATATTTTGGCTGATTCCCAGTTCCCCAAACATAGTCATTTATAGGGACTACAAACATCTTCCGGATTTCACTATATACTCTTTCACTTTAAGAAATAACTGTTTGTTTTCCTGAAAGGTTAGATTTTGGCTGCCATAGAGAAAATCTTTAACCGTATAATTTAAAATAGAATCCGGGAAATATCTTCGAAAATGAGCGAGCCTAGGACATGCAAAGAAAAAGTGATATGCACTTTCAGATCCTCCGCACGCACACGTTGGGCTTGGAACGATATTTTTACGATAAAGGTTGGCATTTAAGGAGCTACATCCAAGTCTCAGACGTGCTTGGAGAATTTGGCCTATACGTGTACCAGTGTTATAATACGAAGGAGGTTTTTTTAGATCCTTGTTTAAACGTGATTTGAATGCAGCCACTGATGGCACATCCTTGACCTCGGCGGGGAGATCGTTCCATGCACGGATCGTTGCCGGGAAAAAGGAATTTAGAAACAAATTGGTATTAGCGCGATAGTTCTGGAAATGATTTGAATTTCTTAGATTGTAAGAGATCGTGTCTTGCACTAGTGGTGGAAGGAGATCGTGAAGATATACAGGAGTTAGCACATGAAGGATTTTGAAGAGAATTATGAGTCTGTGCTTTTTTCTCCTGTTTTGGAGAGTCTCCCATCCAAGGTCTGTGAGTAGTTTGCTCACACTACACAGTTTAGTAGCACCGGTTATTATTCGAGCAGCCTCGATATGGATTACGTCGAGTTGCCCTTTGGTCTATGTGGGACAATTGTCCCACACCGAATCACAATATTCTAGCAGCACATACGCCATATACATTTTTTTCAAGTGAATTTCTACTAACTCTGAACTTAAGAGCTCGAATGAGGTTTAATCTTGCCCAAGCATTTACGGAAATGTTTGTAATGTGATCTGACCAGATGCAGGAACTAGAAAGCGTAAGTCCTAGGTGCTTGTGACTATTCGTCTCTTGAAGCATTGTTCCGTTTATAAAAAGGGGAGGATGAGGCGGTGAGATAATTCTCCTCGAGATGATCATAGAAAGTGTTTTGTTAGCATTAAAATTGACTAACCAATCTTCTGCCCACTGAGAAATAGTTTGCAAATCGGCATTTAAACACCGAGCCGCTGCATTTGGACACTCGAAAATGATATAAAGACTAGTATCGTCTGCAAACAACCGAACAGAGCAACCTATATGTTTTAATATGTCATTTATATAGAGAAGAAAAAGAAGGGATCCAAGAATTGATCCTTGGGGAACACCTGCTAAAACTGGAGTCCAATCAGAAGCTGTGCCATTAAGTACAATACGCTGTCGTCGTCCGGAGAGATAACTGGCAAACCACTTAAGAACGTTATCTGAACAACCTATTCCGGACATTTTATGCAGGAGATCCTTGTGCCAGACTCTGTCAAAAGCCTTAATTATATCTCAAAAGACGGCGCGAACTTCTTTACCTTTATCAACGGCTTCACAGAATGTGTGGTAAGTATGTAACAATTGATATGTTGTGGAGTCACCTTGGACAAAGCCTGACTGAAGAGGAGTTAAGAGCTGATGAGAAGTGACATAGTTATACAAATGTTTATGTACACAACGTTCCATGACTGCCTGGTGAGCTCAGGAGAGATATAGGTCGATAATTACTGGGTAAAGACTTTTCATCTTTCTTATGGATAGGCGAAACGTTGGCAGTTTTCCAGGCTGAAGGGAAATAACCCTGTTGGAGTGATCGATTAAATATAACAGAAAACGGGCGTACAATAACTATAGCACCTTCTTTCAGTAAACGGGGACTGATTAAGTCTGGACCACTTGCCTTGTTGATTTTCAAATTATAAAGACAATCTTTCACATCTTCCTCTGAAATGTTAATAGATTCTAAGTGGTAAGGGACTGGGTCTAAGTTTGGTAAAGGTTTGTTTGCGTCATTAAGGGTTGTCTGTGCCGTAAAAAAAGCATTCAACATGTTTGCTTTTTGAAGATCATTTTCTGCATATTCCTGATTCATGATCAGCGTGGGTATGTTAGTTGTTGATTGTAATTTTAAAATTTGTTTAGAGGTTTTCCAAAAAACTTTGGGATCACAGTTATCGGAAGAGAGTAAGCGATCAAGTTTATCATAATATTCTTTTTTGGATTTTCTTATTTCATTTACAACGGTGTTGCGAACTGTTTTGTATCTGATCCAAAAACGGATATCCTTTGTTCTTCTATACTGGCGCATCCTTAGCTCTAGACATTAATACCAGAAAGACATGGATATTTTTGCTGCAAAAATGTGAGAAGCGTTTGCAATGCAAAATATACTTACATTTTTCAACAAATACTATCAATGTATTTGCCATATTTCAAAATAGAATTTGTAACGTCACGTTAGATAACTACTTCGTCAAGTTTTGAATAACTGGGCCCCGACTACTGATTAACAGCAAATTAAATCCTCAATAGTATTTACCTGTAGTTTTCTACTGACCTTTCCGAGGCGATTATTTGTTGAAGTTCGTCTTTGTTTGTACGTCTGTGATATCTTATGCGACGTTTATTTTGTCATTTTGTGTTCCTCATCATTCCTTTTTTTTGTGCCTAGGGGGATAGGGGTCGGGGATCGGTCAGGGCTGTTGGTCGTGCGGCATTGCCTTATAATTTTGAAAGGACCGAGTATAAATCATCGGAGAAAAGGACAGAAAACATTGAGTGCACAGCAGGGATATATATGAATTGGTATTAATTTACCATATTATAGATTAACAATAAGATAAGAGAAAAGTCCAGGGAGTGCCACAAGCACAATCCACAGCCCTTCCCAGACACCAAGAGGAAGAGGAAACAGACAAGACAAAACAAGTGCAAATCGAACAAACGTACGAAAAACACTAAGATTAACTCTCTCTTCCCCAAGCGAGGTAATCGTATAAAAGATCTGAAAACACACAAGAACAAAGCAATACAATGCAAGGCCTAACACAAATCGCCTCGTAGAATAAACCACAAAGCAACAAAGAGTAAAACTAATACTGGGACCACCACCTTAGAACGGTCAGTAGAATAAATCAGCGGGGATTTAAAGCACTTTTACAGCCGGCAAACAGCATCCTGGGTCCCGATGATACCCGTAATACAGAAATACATAAAATTCGGTTCGCATAAAGGCTCCCAACTCAGTCAATGCATCAAAGCGAAAACATAAAAATCAAATTAATCACTATGATAAACAAAGACGAGTACTCATAACTAATTCTACTGTGTACCAGAGTAAATAAAACTCTAAAAGGTTACATTTGGAAACAAAGAATATAAAAGAATAAAAATCGGACACTCGGTTTTATTAAGTATCTTTCATGGCATAATGAAAGTCTGCGAGGCTACACAGGCCCCAGGCATCCGCTCAAGTGGTATTCAATTGTCAAAGAAACTAGAACAGGTCCAATGATCCTAAAGGAAATAAAATATAATCTGCACTATAATGAAGTAAAAGGACACGTGTTACAGCCACCACACGGCATTTGAAATAAACGTCCGGTATCAACCTGGCAATGCTTGTCATGCGCATTAAAATAAATATAAAAAAAAGCTAGAACTAATTCAGATATTAACCAGAAGCTTGTCAAGCCGCAAAGCATATACTTTAAATAGAAAGAGAGTATACTAAGGTAATATGAACCTCTTTCTGAATTTAAATGTACCTTGTAATATAGTGTTATTGCACTAATATTGGTGAATATTGTCCCAAGGATGGATATCGACGGACGCGAGCTTGTGAGCGTCCGTAGCTATTCCAACGAGGGACAATATTTACCAATAGCACTGCAATAACCCTTTCATTATATAGCTATAACTATTGTTCTCTCGTTTTGCTTCTTATGTTGTACTTTTGCTTAATTTGACGCTGCAAATAGCGCTTTCTGTAACAGTGTAAAACTGGTATCAGAAAGTGATATCATTTTGCACTGTTGCAATCTCAACATAATATTATTGTTGCACTGCTGTTGTTTTGCAGCAAATCTAGTCGTAAAAAAATTATTATTTTAGCAAAAATCAGTTATGTTGCTTCACTTACGACTTTCAAACTTTAAGAGTAATTTATGTGATATTTTGGTCCAGCGTGACATCGTATTTCATGAAGTCAAATGAAAATGAAGTCAGCAGTTTTGACGTCATACATCGTCAACATTCCACAATGGTAATAAAAAAAAGGAAAGAGAAAGTCCAGGGAGTGCCACAATCACAAACCGCAGCCCTTCCCAGGCCCCAAGAGGAAGAGGAAACCGACAAACAAGCACAAACCGAACAAACGTACGAAAAGCACTGAGATTAGCTCTCTCTTCCCCCAAGCGAAGTAATCGCAATACTAAAAGGACAGAAAAACACAAGAACAAAATGACACACGGAAAGACATACAACAAATCGCCTCGTAGAATAAACCACAAAGCAACAAAGAGTAAGACTAACACCGGGGCCACCGCCTTAGAACGGTCGGTAGAGCAAACCACCGGGGGCGGGGGGGGGGGGGGAGTGTTTAAAGCAATTTTACAGCTAGCAGGTTTGACATTAGTTAATGGTCGACAAACAAGCATCACTGATCTAAAGAAAGCGTGCAATTTTGATATAACGTGCTAGTATCGAGAAAAAATTGGCATTACTGTTCTCTGATTTTGTAGTTCTTTTCTAACTATTAAATATTTATAGCTATATAATAAAACAATGTAGAGGGGCCTTATGGATCTTAACATCGCGTAAAGACGGGCGAAGGAAACATGATTCCTGTAGAAATAAACATACTACTCATACCTTAATTTTTTTTCGGCAATTTTGCAACTGAAGAAGGAACTAGTTTCCGACAGATTAATTGCTATTCAGATATGGGCTTCCATAATAAAGCATAAATCGATGCTTCACATATGAGGTAGCGGACCTATATGTGGACCGATCATGTACTTGTAATTTGGAGCTGCATGTGAATTAAGGGTGAAGTTTCGTGTGAACATTACGGAAACATGCCTATTCAAATATACTGAAAATTTTACCACCCAAAAATGAAAATTTTCAGATAAAAAATTCTGATATTTTTCATGTTTCTGCTCTAAACATAGATTGTTGGTACTCGTTAGAACTGCCTCACGAGTACCCACAATCTATGTTTTGAGCAGAAATACGAAAAAATAATGTATACCCCTGTAAACCCAAGTTTTACTATATATAAATGGGATTTAAGGGGGTCAAAATTATATAGGCGTATTTTCGTGATGTGAAACTGGGATGCATTCAGTAAAGCAAATCACTCGTGAGTGCTTTGTAAAAACTTTTTTTGCATCTTCTGAACGGTTATTGTAAACACCGTCTTATGTGACCTCAAATTAGAGAGTAGTCGTTATTCTTGTTGACGAGACTTGATATTAGATTGAATTAATTATATCAATAATCATTCATTTTATAAGCGATCGAATGTATAATATCAACCCTTTCAACATTTCCGCATTTTGTTATGAATAAACAAAAATTTTATTCGCATCGGCCGCTATCTTTGTTTGTGCTAAAAGACAATTTGAGAATAGTTTTGGGATGTTTGCTACCCTCCGCAGAAAACTGTCACAAATAAACGGAAAGGTTGCTTTTGTTTTCGAGTAATCGGGAATATCTCGGTTAACTGAGCACAGCCCTAAATTACCCTCTACTACCCCCACCCACCACCACACATACAATAGTGTTCATATGTGGCGCTTGTTATGTCTTTATTTGTTTATCTTCTATACTTCTTTTGGGGCCTCGAGAGGGCTGTGCTTCGTGAATGTGGAATTTTCTTGGTATCTGAACTTATATTTGTGAAACTGCAGATCATATGTTTGACCGTACATACGTTAGCAGGGCCTCGTAGAGCTATGCATCTGTTTACTGCACATGCGGATAACAGGAACGATACACACAAAAATAAAATCACGTCATGCCAAATAATGGTTTGTGAATGAGCAACCTACCATTTGAAAATGACCGCTAGCATACGCAAACTACAATAACCCTGAACTTATAAAGATACTTAAACTCAAATGGAACAGAACCGATGGCGTGAGACAGATTCCGCGCGTGCTTACTAACTGGGCGTATGTTCAAGCGTGAAAGGATAGCGGGACCTCAGATTAGGTTGGACAGGTACACCCCTGAAGAACAAATAATGATAAAACAAACACCACATATTAAGCCACCGACGCATAAACAAAGAACATTTTAAATTTTCTGCTCAGTAACAAAAAAAAAAAAAAAAAAAAAAAAAAAAAAACAATCAATGATACATGAAACTCGATTTTATCAATATGTCTGTAAAAGGGCATTATATTTACTGCGATTGGCCAAATTATGACATTGAGTAATATCCATACAAAAGTATTAAACGTTTGTAAACGACTGTCAGAATCATGTCTACTTTATTTTAATACCTTTCAAATTCACACAAATAATACAGCCAAATCAAAAATTTAATCAAGTTTGCAAAAACCGGGTCACACCGAACACATAAATACACATCCGATTTGAAAGTGAAGAAAATGATTTAAATAAATCAAATCTATTTTTGCACTCTATTCGAAAGTGTTCTTTTAATTACGTTTGCAAGTCTCTGAAACGTATAACACCATGTTCCCCCATTAAAATACTGTGAAAATTAGAATAATGTGGTGGTAAACACTATTAGACAAATAATATTTAATTACCGCGTTATGGAAATGGTCATTACAATATATACGAACAACAGATCACAGTCTCGCCAGAACCTATGCTGAGGCTAGCTTGTCCCCCCGCCCCTACTAGTAATTTATCACTGACAGTTCTAAGGCGATACTCTTATTGTGGTTCTTTTTTATTGTTAAATGTTATGTAGTCTTTCAATTTCATATATTTTCTTTCTAACAATTATGCGAGTTAAAGACATATTCAGTTAGGTTTGGTTAACAGAGTTGCCACATTTTTGGAAAGTAGTTGCCAAATCTGCTTTCCGTCTGTTATTTTTTGTAGCTGTTTGACTTTACCTGTCTGTCTTTCCTTTCAATGTTAAGAACTTGATTTGGATCTGATTGTATTAGTTCCTCAGCCCACATTTATTTTATTGTTTTAAAGACAAAACCTATAGGCGTGTCAAATTTAGGTAAGATGGAAATTCAGAAACACGCAGATTTTAAAATTACTTGCCCCCGAATTGTAATTTTACAATACTAACATAGAAACGCCTTGATACAAGTCTGTTATTTGAACGGGCATTAGTCTTTAAGTACGTAATAAGGCAGACTCGCCTAAGCAAACAGTGTGTACCCAGATCAGACAGGCTTCTCTATTTGCCACAGCAAAGGTTAGGGCGCATATGGTAAGGATAAAATTTTCCCAAAATCTAGGATAAATATACCAAATGATATCTGCAAAAATCTGCATTATCTATACATATAGTAACAAAATGAATATTTCTCTTCTGCTGTCTCACGTGGTAGTGCCCAAGCGTTATAATCCTTGGTTTTAGTGTTATGGCTATATCAAGACGGATTTTAAAAAATGGGGCTTAAGTGATGTCAGTCAATATATTGTCTACATCATCTTTGCTATTGTTGACACATTGTATCTTGAAAAGGAGAAAACATAATTCAGGCCGATTAATTACCTAACACCTTACGTCCAACAATAAAGGGAAAGAAGGACGCACTTAAAGCAACGGCACCACAGTCAAACCACTACAAGCAGAAAGCCAAAAGCTAATTTAATTTAATTTAAGTCTAAACCTAATTTAATTTTTGGGGGTTTTCTATCAGCATTTTGTATTTTTTATAGGTTTATATAGTTTAATTGATTCCTTTTGCAGTGTCTTTGTGATTTAATTAAGCTCATTTCATGTGCTGGGATTTACTCGTAAAATGTAATTGTATTTTCATTATATACAGTTCAATGATTTTAATACCACTGGCCTTTGTTTACTACGATTTTGTTTTGTGGAAACGAGTATTTGTTTCCTTTGAGCAAGGTTTTAGCATCAGGCAATATATTCACGGCACTTAGGGAGACAAAATGATCGCTTTTGAAACTCCATTATACAGAAATGTCTTTGAAATTTGAATAAAATGCGGAACCGTTCCTGCTAACGATTGTAATATTGTGATTATTTTATGAGGACTAAGTAGGTGTTTGCCATTTTTTACAAGATAGCCAAGTTTCGTGATGTCCTGTCGGGTTGCCTGCAGATCAAGTGTCTTCTTAAAATGGGTCTATACTGCGGTTTAACTGCTCGGTATGGGGTTTAGATGTCCAGGGCCTAGTTGTTTAAAACATAACGAAATTGTTAGTGAACGTGACGTTAAAATTTCTATCTTGAAATATGGCAAATGCGTTGATATTTTTAGCTGAAAAAGTGTGAGTAGCTTTTATAGCTGCTCACATGTTGGCAGCAAAAATATCAATGTATTGACAGTCAAAAGTAAACGAGTTTGTCATTAACGAGCTCGTTTAGCTAACGATGCTTTGAACAAATGGGCCCAGATACGTAGGGTGATAACTATATTCTTCAGCATTTATCGATTCTGAAAGCAATGTACAGATTATTAAAGAACTCCGTTGTTTGCTAGCTACAAATAGTCCTTTTCATGTGTTGTGGCTTAGCGTATATTACTTTGACAAGTCTACATAATGTGAATTCGAACTTTCTTCATAATACAATGAAAAACAGGAGAAGGTAGGTGTCTACATAATTATTATATGGGAGATTTTCTAAATTTTACTGTTTTGTTTAAAAAACAAAGGTAAGAGAAAAGTCCAGGGAGTGCCACAATCATAAACCGCAGCCCTTGCCAGACACCAAGAGGAAGAGGAAACAGACAAAACCAAACAAGCGCAAATCGAACAAATGTACGAAAAGCACTAAGATTAGCTCTCTCTTCCCCAGGCGAGGTAATCGCAATGCTAAAAGGACTGTAAAACACAAGAACAAAATAACACAAGGTAAGACATAAAACAAATCGCCTCGTGGAATAAACCACAAAGCAACAAAGAGTAAGACTAACACCGGGACCACCGCCTTAGAACGGTCAGTAGAATAAACCACCGGGGGGTTTAAACCGGCATTTTAATTTGTTTGTAATGCTTCAGCAAACGTTTTATTTATTCGGGGTTCTGAATTCCTGTATCGTGCTAAACAAAACGTAACCCTGCAATCGGAAATTTATACGACTGAGTTTTTGTAGATATGAACCTTTGATAGTGGTACATAAGTAGTATAGGTACCATAGTGCCGCCCTATACTACTTACAAACAAAACCGCTGCATAGTATTTCGAAACTAATTGCATTTTGAAACATGCATGAATTTTGCAGGATACTGGTTTAGAAATTTGCCAAACAACTGTGTAAGTTCTGTTAAGCGTATAGTACACATGTATAAACGAACAGGTAACATACACCACACTCGCGATAAACTATCATATACGATTGATGCCTGAATATAATTTAGCGCTGATTGTTTAAAATTCTTGTCGCGTTTGTTAAACGGCGTGTGGTTTATAGAATTTTGATGAACATCTTTGTTTGCGGAAATTAGGTAACTTATTGTGTTTGGTCTTCACATATTCTTACCGAGTAAACTTCGTCAACAAAGTTATTAAAAGTATAGACATGACGAAATGCACGGCGATTCCCATAAACATGCACTTTTAAGACTCGCGTACGTATAATAAACTGTTTTCTACGACAATATATATATATATATATATAACGTAAGCACGAACGCCCGAAAGATGCCCGGTAAAATTTAAAATGTCTCATTCAAAATGGTATCATAAAGTTTGCAATCAAACGTTTTCTAACAGGTTTATCGTAGCGGCCATATTGGACAAAAACTCGAACATTTGTTAGTGTAAATGCTACAGAAAACGGTAGAAGGTTTATTTGAAACGCAGAGTTTGCATGTGAAAGTTAAAAATTGACGTCAGACAGAAAGCATGGTGCTCTCCCTTAAATGCGGATAACAACCGGAATGTCACTCATGGTTTAGTGTGTGCGTATGCACATGAGAAAATAAACATTCTGCTTTCTGTCTTGACCCTTTCTTTCTTTCTTTCTTTCTGTCTTTTATATGATTTAAACCTGAATCCACAAGGTTTTATATACTTAAAATTTGTTAAGTTACAACTGGGCCTCCATAGAATTGTGCAAGATTTTGAAAAAACGCAATGTATGCATATTTGCTATATAACTGTTTTATATACAGACAAGTCAAGGGTTTTCTTCCTATTCCTCTCTATTTCTAGTGCATGATAACCTGCTCGTAACGGTGCTAATGCGTGTCGACATTTTCTTACTTTTACAACGTCAAGATATCGTTCGTTGCAAAAGATTGTCTTGAACTCTTTCTGTGGTATTAGTTTTCTATTTACATTTATCTCCATTGACCATTTCTGTATAACTTGGTCTTTACGTCTTTGGGCGACAGCTGTTATAAAAAGAGGATCATTTTCAGTCGATTGCATATACCAGATAAGTTTGTAATAATTCTCTGACTTCTGATACCCAGTTATTGTAACCAAGTTCATCATAATGTTTCATCATATTATAACACTGTTTGACCAGTCTGTTATCTGGCTTTTTTAAAATTCTCAACCAATATTTCACACACCGTTTCATTGTTTCAATATAGAGTGGAAATCTTCCACAGTCCCCTATTACTTCTGCATTTCACGATTTGATACCCACAACATAAATCTTTTACAGGCATAGTAATGGACTTGTTCCTAAACGTCATATTGTGAAAAACCCCATATCTCTGAACCATATATTAAAATTGGTAGTACTTACGTATCAAACGGTTCAAAAAAGATATGTTTTTGTTCATATAATGATGACAGAAGTGATACTAAGACATGTTTTCCTTTTTTAGATACCTCTGAACACATACGATGAAATGATAGTTTCATAATAAACGTAAAACCTGCGTATATAAAGCAATTAACAACATCTAATGCTTTACCGTCATAAAACCATTTTTCATTTTTTGAAATTCTTCCACCGTTTTTAAATACCATAACTTTTGTTTTAGTCACATTTACAATTAATTTACTCTCCAAGCAGTAAGAGTATAGTATATTCAACTGTTTCTTGATACCAGTTATAGTATCACTTAATAAAGCAATTTCATAGGCAAACACTAATAGTAGCACTTGTATATCTTCTGGAAATAACTGCACACTCTGAATACCGCTGTTTTCAATCATTTCTGCAAATTCATTTATAAACAACGTGAAATGAGACGGCGATAACACACACCCTTTTTAAGACTAGTAGGGCAATCGAACCATTCACCCAACCGACCATTTCAGCGCACTTTGGCTTTTACTCGATGGTATATTGCATTTACTACATTATAAAGTTTACTTTTAAGCCCTGTTTTCTGTAAATCTGGCCATAGTTTATCTCTATTGACTTTTAAAGGCCTGTTTAAAGTCTACATAAAGTTTACGGCCTTTTCGAGATATATATCGATTTATCAATGCCTGCAATACAAATGCGTTATCAGTCGTTGAGTCGTTTTCTCTGAATCCTTTTTGTGCTTCTGACAGTTTGGTATATAAATTTACGTAAAAAGTTATTCGTCTATTAAGAACGCTTGTATAGATCTTTCCAGATATGTCTAAAAGGGAAATTCCTCGATAGTTTGCAGGGTCGTTCACATCACCTTTTTTATGTATAGGTATTATTATTGATTCGCACCAGTTTTCTGAAAATTCGCCAAAAGTTTGTGTTCAATCGGCATTATATCTATACAATGAATGAACAGTCCAGGGACAATACCATCCGGCCCAGCTGATTTATCTTCCTTCAGTGCTTGTATGGCTTTTATAATTTCCTCCTCAGTTATTTCTGGGTTGAAAATATAGCCTTCTGTTTCATCAGCTGTTGGTACCTCTTCAAAAAATGGTTTGTATTGTGTTCCTCCGTATCCATATTATATTCAAATAGTTTTTCGAAATGTTCACTCCATTGTTCTAGCGATATGTTATTTTGCACTGATGTTGTTTTATTCGACATGACTTTAAACTTTCCCCAGAACGATTTTGAATTATTAGAAGACTGAATTAACGACTCTAGCTTCTGATTATGATAAAGGTCTTTTGCGGTTTTACATGTATGTTTGAACTCAGCTTTTGCTTGTTATATTTAGTTAGAATATTTGCTGTTCTGGTCTTCATATAAATTCTAAGTGCCTTGTGTTTCTCGGATTTTAACGATTTGCACTGTTTGTCAGACCATGGCTCTGCTTAATCCATTTTTGCCGAGTGGAATCTTCTACCTTAACTCTTTGGAAAGGTCCATTTCCTATATAAGGAGTGTCTGGTTACTTTATTATTATGATGTTTTGTACAAATTTCTGAACATAATCCAAACACTGTAGACCCTGATCAGACGCCCTGTCTGTGGAGTCTAATCTGGGTCTACACTGTTTGCCAAAGTCCCTTTTAATAGGACGCTAGGCTTAAATGAGTTAACGATACATTATATAGACTTGTTATGGTCATTTGCCTCAGCTTGTTGCATTTTTTTTACGTGTGTGTGGTGTTTTGTATCTTCACTAATTGTTCCTTTCTTCTTTGTTGCCTCGGGAAAGCCGCGTTTTGTGATGTTGTGGCTTTTCCAGGGCTATTTCATTAATAGTTTCGGTAATGTTGTTTTAAGCATATGGAAGCACAATGCAAGTGCATAGTAGAGAGGTTTGCAACGAACCCTTTCTACAACATTGCAGTCATACTGAGCTGGCGACCTGAACAATGCATCAAGTCATTTGATTCATGAGCAAACACTCTCGCACATATATTTCCATTTGCTTTTCATTTTAGAACATTACGAAAACATGCCTATACAACATTTACCCCCTTAAACCCCATTTGTAACTTGAGATTGTAACTGTTAGTTAAATGACAATCTACATAATTGCAGTGGTTAATCCTTTAGGTCAATGAGCTTTCTTCTAAAATGTTTTGAGCTTATTTTAAATGTTAGCATATTACATTTTGAATTAATTGTTATTACCTTCGCCAGGCCAGAGAATAGGTTCTCTCTCTCTCTCTCTCTCTCTCTCTCTCTCTCTCTCTCTCTCTCTCTCTGAATGTGTATGCGTGTGTGTGCTGATTTCATCCGTTACGTAAAATCATCACGAAAACATGCCTGTATAATTTGGACCCCCATATACCCACTTATATATAGTAAAGCGGGGGTCCACAGGGATATAAATTATTTTTCTTATTTCTGCTCAAAAACATAGATTGTGGGTACTCGTTAAAACCGCCTCGCCGAGGCGATTCTAACAAGTACCCACAATCTATATTTTGAGCAGAAATATGAAACTATCAGATCCAGATCAGTGCCTGTAAAAGATACAATAATATGTTACCCTGGATGATGTTTTCCTCGATGAGTTGCAGAAAGCTGGAATAGAATAGGGTTGCAATGCGTTATGGTTTGATGTATATAATGCTAGTGAGACTCCATCAGCTGTATAACATATAATTACTGAGGACAATTACATGTGTCTGACGTCAATAGTAGTATGATGGCGATCAGCTATAAATGAGTCTCAACGTGAGAAAGTACCTTCAGACATTTGTGCCCAACGAAAACTCAGATCAGTCTGATCAGAGTCCCCCTTGTCCGCAATAAGAAACTTTGTACGTTTGGCTATCCGCAATGTGCCCAGTAAAGACTCTTATCAGACTGAGTGAATGCACGGGTTGATCTGAATCTTCGCTTGGCGCACATATCCGAAAGTACGTTTCCTCACGTTGCGGCTGAAATGTACTTCTTAGTACAGACCGTCCTACTCTGGTAAAGATGTTTGGATGAAAATAGCTAATCAGTTTGAGAAGAGATTGTAACTGTTAGTTAAATGGCAATCTACATAATTGCAGTGGTTAATCCTTTAGGTCAATGAGCTTTCTTCTAAAAATGTTTTGAGCTTATTTTAAATGTTAGCATATTACATTTTGAATCAGTTGTTATTACCTTCGCCAGGCCAGAGAATAGGGTTTTCTTTCTCTCTCTCTCTCTCTCTCTCTCTCTCTCTCTCTCTCTCTCTCTCTGTCTGAATGTATATGCGTGTGTGTAAGAGACACCAATCACTTCTTTCTGCTGATTTCATCCTTTATGTAAAATCAACACGAAAACATGCCTATATAATTTTGACCCCAATATACCCACTTATATATAGTAAAGCTGGGGTCCACAGGGATATAAATTATTTTTCTTATTTCTGCTCAAAAACATAGATTGTGGGTACACGTTAGAACTGCCTCGCCGAGGCGGTTCTAACGAGTATCCACAATCTATATATTTGAGCAGAAATTTGAAAAGATATCAGACTTTTTTAAGCCCCGCCACCAAAAAAGTGGCGGGGTATTATGTCATTTCTGCTCAAAAACATAGATTGTGGGTACACGTTAGAACTGCCTCGCCGAGGCGGTTCTAACGAGTATCCACAATCTATATTTTGAGCAGAAATTTGAAAAGATATCAGACTTTTTATGCCCCGCCACCAAAAAAGTGGCGGGGTATTATGTCATACCCTCTGAAATTTTGAGTGTCCGTCCGTCCGTCAGCGCCCCCACCATTCGTGTGCCCGCAACTCCTCCTACAGTTTTAGGCCAATCCTTTTCAAACTTTACATGCGCTTTTAGGATGGTCTGAAGATATGCATATTGTTTTTTTCAGAATCCTGAAATTATTTTCTATCACATTTTTTTTTCATTTTCAACTTTTTTCGAGCCCTAATACTATAGAAATATATAGGGAGTATGTACCTTGTACGCCCAACTCCTCCTACAGGTTTAGGCTAATCCTTTTGAAACTTTACAGGCGCTTTTAGGATGGTCTGAAGATATGCATATTGTTTTTTCAGAATCCTGAAATCATTTTTATTACATTTTTTGCATTTTTAACTTAGACTTATTTAAAGCCCTAATACTACAGAAATGTATAGGGAGTATGTACCTTGTACGCGCAACTCCTCCTACAGTTTCAGGCCGATCCTTTTGAAACTTTACACACGCTTTTAGGATGGTCTGGATATATTGTTTTTTTTTTCAGAATCCTGAATTTTTTTTTTTATCACTTTTTATTGCATTTTTAACTTAGACTTTTTTGCGTTTGCGTTTTTTTTTTTTTTTTTTTTTTTTTTTTTGAGTTCTGAAATAACTGTTTATTGCTTCTTTTCATGCTTAACTTAGATTGTTTTCAGCCCTTATACTACAGAAGTGCATAGGGAATATGCAGCTTCCATTTGATTTCACATTTGATACATTTATGTCACTTGCTTGATACATTGCAGTGGCGGGGCATGGTGCATGGCTTGCAGTTTTATTTATCTAAAAATTTTCAGTTTTAGGAGGTGAAATCAGAATTGCTTGTTACGAGTATTTGTGCTTATCATTTGTTGCCTGCTAATTTTGTCGTTAGCGTAGAAGTGCTTTTAGAGTTTCCTATTATTGGTGCCACAAATCATTTGTTGCCTGCTAATTTCGTATTTAGCGTACAAATACTTCTTGTTCTTGGTATGCTGTAATAAGCTTATAGAAAGCTTACCAGGTATTTGAGTCAATGGATTCGGTGGGGCTCTATAATATAGTTCATAAGGTAACTCGTATTGGTACTGTTATTGGGATAGGCATCTTTCGAAAGTGTGAATCAAAGAAATGACCCGTGGAAACTATCACTACTCTTTAAAAAACTATTACATTTCTTTCACCAATGCGCCTGTATCGTGTGTTCATTAGAACAGCCTTGCCAAAACTTACGCTGGACAAACAGTGTAGTCACTAGATAACATGCAACGATAACATGCATATTAGAGTAATACCGCTCTTTTGACGACCCGATATTTCAGCGCTCCTGCTGTTGATGTAGCAGTTTGCGGTCAAGGACTTCTATGTAAATTCTCTAAACGTCAGTGTTTCTAAACGCTTCTACCCGTAACAACCCAATGTATTGGGACAGACAGCCCTCGGCAAACAGTGCAGACCCAGATCAGACAACACACTGTACGCTACTCATCCAGCTGTTTTAGACACATCAACTGGTAGCTCGATTGTGCTCTTTCAAAGTTTAGGAGAAGTATGGTAAGGATTTAAGGTGCCCCAGTATTTAGGACAAACACGTAATTTAAACCGAGTTTTCAAACATTTTGTATACTGCATGTAATCGTTTTAAAATTTCACAACTTACGCCACCTGTCGTGTATAAGAAAAACGCTCTTCTTGCAAATACATGTACTGGAAATGCTCTCCTTGCAAACACAGGTACTGGAAATACCCTTCTTGCGAACACGTGCACTAGAAAAGCCCTTCTTGCAAATACATGTACTGGAAATACTTTTTTTTAAAATACATTTACTGGAAATGACCTGCTTGCAAACACGTGTACTGGAAATACCCTTCTTTCAAAACAGGTACTGGAAATGCCCTTCTTGCAAACACTTGTACTGGAAATGCCCTTTTTAAAATAAATTTACTGGAAATGCCCTTCTTGCAAACACGTGTAATGGAAATGACCTGCTTGCAAACACATGTACTGGAAATGCCCTTCTTGCAATAACATGTACTTGAAATGCCCTTCTTGCAAACACTTGTACTGGAAATGCCCTTTTTGAAATACATTTACTTGAAATGTCCTTCTGCAAACACGTGTACTGGAAATGACCTCGTTGCAAACACATGTACTGGAAATGCCCTTCTTGCAATAACATGTACTGGAAATGCTCTTCTTGCAAACACATGTGCTGGAAATGACCTTCTTATAAGCACGTGTACTGTAGATACCCTTCTGACAAACGCGTGTACTGGAAACGAAACACAGATAAACATACTCATTCGCATATTAGGATCATGACCTTTATTATAAGAGCACTGGATCTTGTCAAATATGCCTACACAGAGAGAAGGTCCAGTCCAGGATCAGTAAATGCACAGGCTGCTCTGATTTTTGGCTGTTCACATATGGTATCAGTGTCACTTCTAATGTTGCAGCTTATATACCCATAATAAAAGTCAAAATTCTAAAATTATACGCATTTACCCAAATTATTCGGACAGACAAACCTTAGCAAAAAGTGTAGACGTGGACCAGACGCCGCATAGAGCACTGTCTTCCACTCATCCTGCAGATTGTAGATACGTCAACAAGTAATAAAAGGACTTTTCTAATTAACGGACAAGTACATAGGGTAAATACGGTAGAGACAAGTCTTGTATGAAATTGCACAACGTAAATGATGTCTATAATGACACTGTCTATGTTGAAAGAAGCCGAGGCATGCAAAACACCGTAGATTAGAACACAAGCAGTGTAGGCACAAATCTGCTCCATACCCGGTCTGTCACCGTAGCCTTTCTTCTTAGTAGATTCGCCGATGTACAAACTTTGTTCACCAGACGTATAAAGAATGCCTTATAAGACCCCTTTAGGAATGACGCGGCACCATTAAGTGTTCAATTATTAGGCTAGACAGTATTAAATCTGTTCCGCCGTACATGGAAAATTGCAGGTCTATTTTAGTCGTGTCAGTAGGAACGGAAAACGTTTTGTACATTTGTACAGTCCCAAAACGGCCTTTGCTGTTACAAATTTATTATACAGTACTCAAAATCTCTTCCGTATTAAAGAATGGCCTTTGAAAGCAATTAACACACTGACAAAACTGAAAACATCTATTTAAAGCCTTTGTATTGAGACACATCAAATCCTTGTTATGCTTATCTTAAAATTAAAATATTACTCCGTATCATGCTTGTCCTAAAAAAAGTCAATTTTACTATATGTTGATGAATTTAAAATATTGCTGGCTGAATGGCAAACAGTGTAGACTGATCTTATCTACACTGTTTGCTCAGGCCTGTCTCTTCCAGCACTTAGGGTTATTATGGTATGTCCGTGATATATACATACAAGGTGGTATTTTCATTGCAGTTTCGTCTCATTTATTCGTCCTTTTTAGATGAATAGCCGTTCTTTGTGATCTTGTTTTATGTATTAAACTCTTAACTGGTGTATTGAAAGGGCTGATATGGCCGATGCATAATATGTGAAACAGAATTCCGCTCAAAGCTGCTAGTGGGTGTGAGGGGTGTAGCAGTTTCCTTCATTCCTCATGCACAGTTTCAATTAAATCAAGTTGCCATTTTCACACATCATTATTTGTTGATATGGATTTGTTAAAGGTCCCTACTTCGGAATACACCGAATGAGCATGCATGTTCGAAAGTACAGACAACCCTCTATTACCGACACTCGATACAACGACAAAAGTCGTTATAACAGCAATTTGACTGTCACGAAACCTACACTTAAGAGGTAACAACTGGTCACAACTTGTCACAAATTGTGCAAGAATATTGTATTTAATACTTCAAAGAAATATATGTCTTGGATATTTGTTATAATCGCTTCAGTAAGGTGATTCTAACTAGTTTGATCTAGTTTAGTTTAATATTTATTCTAACTATACAATGCAAGGGATTGGACCACAAGTTCTTACAACTTTAGTTACGGGCCTTTCCCTACAATGAAAACATAGCAAGTAATTTCACGTGACAATAGCATAGTACAATACAATATTCATTTTTAACTTGAGAAAATGCATAAAATATATACAATTATAGGAATAATTCATTGAACTCTTTGAGTGAGGGGAAAAACTGTATACATTGTATGTACATTAAACAGTTCTCTTGCAAAACTGTTGAATAGAAGTTTAAGAGTACTGTTTATATATACATGATGGTCATTTAATATGAAATTTATGAAACGAGTTTGGGTAATTTAGGTATTTTGCGAGTCTTGGCGAGCAAACTACCGATATTACCCAACGAGTTTCATTAATTTTCATATTAAATGACTACGAATGTAAGATTCTGTTTATCACATGGCCCTTCCGATGACAAAAAAAAAAAAAAAAAAAAAAAAAAAATGCACAAAATATATTAAGATAACGGCTTTCCATAGCTAAGCGGAACAACTCACTACCAAGATTCAATAGTACGCATATTATTTGATATGTACCGAAAACAAAAATAGTTCCCATATTATTTGATAAGTACCGAAAATAACTAAAAACAAGATAAATATGCCATTTATTACTTCGTTAAACTGCAGAAAATAATGATGATTTTTATTTGAGCTAATAAATATTTCATTTGGATAAATCAATTCACAACTAAATATTCTATTGAACAACGTCATTCAGTGAGTCAATACGTCACTGAGAATCAGAAGGGAAATCCCCCACAGTCAGATGTCGTATTTAAAGGTCATTGACCTTGACCAATACAGTTTATACGGTGTTTGACACACTCAAGTAAATGATAAATTTCAAGACTATAAAACATTTAACTGTTTTTGGATTTTAATTTGACACATTTATTGATTGTCTGAGTCATGTCATCCTCAAATGCTTTTTTGGAGGAGGTGATTTTTTTTATTTTAATTTTTTTTTTCATTGACGGTTTGACGATATCGATGTTGAAAGTGCCTCCAAATATGATGCTGGAAAACATCGAATTTTTACCGCCATGAATATTTCTGGTAGCCGTTTTTTTCACATCGTGATTGTTTTGTGTCTTCCCCCTCCATCGGTCTGACATTTATCGTTCATCTCAAAATAATCTCAAAATTGAAGGCAGGATCTGTTCCAAATGTGAATGTTGTATCGGCGAACGCGGACACCATCTTGGTTGCTGTCAATAAGCGGAGTAATACGGATATTAATGAGGGTAATTAGGCTAACCAATGGGAAGCCTTGCAGGTGTTATTACACGTGTGGTGATATGATTTTTATGACATGGGTTATTTCACTGAATATCTTGACGGTCATGTGATATATATATATATATATATATATATATATATATATATATATATATATATATATATATATATATATATATAAGAAAATATAAAATGTGTGTGTGTGTGTGTGTGTGTGTGTGTGTGTGATAAGGAAGTCGGATGTATTAGTAGGCGGGGCTGGAACAAAACCTTATGTTCTAAGACGTAATACGAACAAAACAAGACCTTTCTTACATATCAATATGTTCATTAAGTATATTGTACAATAGCTTATTAAGTATATTGTACAATAGCTTATTCATTTTAATGGCAACGTTTTTTGGGAACAAATGGTGTCGTTGTAACGGGGGTTCACTGTACATTTCCTGGCGTCGTGGCTCATTACAGTATTAAAGTAGACCAAACAGCCGTCACTGAGACTTGAAACATGTTTATCGTCTCCAAGGAAAATCACTAAGACATACATTTATGTCGTAGAATAAGGAGAAACGGATACATTTAGGGGCGGTAAACCTGTCAAAACTATTTTGCTCTTTCCTTCACATAAGAGTTAAACTCTAAAATAAAGAAATTTCCTACTAAATTCGTTCCTTTAAGAGTAGAACCATTTTAGATCGGTCTTTATGGGCAGCCCAGCTAGCATTCTACGTAAATCTACATCGGGCCGTCATCGGCCCGTCAGCTACCCTGACGGGCCGATGACGGCCCGATATAGATTTACGTAGAATGCTGACTGGGAGGAAACCAAACAGGCACTTACAATACTTGTTTTTTTTTATAAAATATTGCGGAACATTTGACCTGTGTATCCATTCACCTTACGCCTAGAGTTACTCTATGGTCATAAATGTTTATGATACGCTGTACTGTTTAATACGTCTGTAAATGACAGTTTTAAATGACAGAACAAACACAGCATTTCAGACATTATGTCTTCGTCAGTAACAAAAACATCTGCCACTTGCAGTTCTCGTTGTTTGTCTGGTTGTTAGAAATGCTTTATTAAAGCAAAACACAATCAAAGATAAAACTATATGATTTTGTTGTTTGCTTTTTCCTATTCAAATTTTTTTCTAAACGTTGTAAAATACTTTCCTTTAGAGGCGCCGTGACCGACTTGCCGGATCATTTTGACGACCGATTGAACGCGTTCTCTGTTCACTCAGCAGAGAAATGGTACCCTTTGCGGGGAGAGGTAAGGGCGGAGAAAAGGGAGCATTTGGCCCCGCATTTCATATGATGTTCAGAAGACACGCGGGCTTTAATTTCCACTACCTTTACAGACTCAGGACTGTGGGATATCTTTATCCTTTACTTGTTTTAACTCTCCTAGCTTAAAATTAACAGGGTAAGGATTGCCTTAAAGACGCGGAAAATTTCTGTATGGAAACTTCTTCAAAGCTACAGAATGTCTTTGAGGTATTTTGTTTACTTTAAAAAAAAAACAAAAACAAATAAAATCAAAACAGATTCAGTAATAATCGTTGTACCTGATTAGAAGTTTTATTATTCTGTTCATGCCTGGGTGCTTCGATTGGCACTTAACATCCTTTTGTAGTCAAGGTAAATAAATTCTGAAAAAAAAGAAAGTTTTTTTTTTTTTCTAAAAAGAAACAAATACATTAAAGACAGCGAAAATAACGGATTTAGCATTTATAATTAATTAAGTCTGATTATGACTGTTATGTACTTTGCAAGACTGCTCACTCCTAGCATCGGTTTGAGCGAGCGGTATTCTATTTTCAAATTATTTTTAAAGGATCATAAAAAGTGTCAGCTAAACTATAGCGAAGTACGGGGCGCCTTTTCCGGCCGCTACGCGACAACTGACACTTGGTTTTCATCACGAAAACATGCCTATATAATTTTGACCCCCTTAAACCCCACTTTTATATAGTAAAACTGGGGTTTACAGGGGTATACATTATTTTTCATATTTCTGCTCAAAACATAGATTGTGGGTACTCGTTAGAACCGCCTCGCCGAGGCGGTTCTAACGAGTACCCACAATCTATGTTTTGAGCAGAAACAAGAAAAATATTAGAATTTTTTATCTGAAAATTTTCATTTTTTGGGTGATTAAATTTTCAGTATATTTGAATAGGCATGTTTTCGTAATGTGCAAGTAAGTCAACATGAATCTCAGTCTGGCATGTCTTGTTCAACAGTTTTATCAGCCTAATGTTATATTTCGAATTAAAAGTATTTCACGAATAAAGGGATATATATCACCATCTACACCATCAGCTATTCATAAATTTGAATCCAGAAATTAATCATTGTGGTGATGCGGCATCAGAAGGATTTGCTTCAGTAAACTGAAACATTTATATTAATAATTTTATTACCAGAATCTACGTTAAATTCGATTTAAAAATGACAAGTACAATACGGATTATACTGGAATTGTTTATGAACTACTAATGTTGCCATCATACATTTTAATTCGCACACAGATACTTCAAGGCATCCACTGGCATATTTCCATGATTTACTGAAATAAATTGATAAATGAATCAATATGATCACCAATTTCATGAATAAAGTAAACACATTATCATTCTATTTTACCTTTTTAAATGTAGATGTTTGTGTAAACAGTTATTATGGTTATTGATTTTGTTCCTAGAAATAACTTCGTAAACATAATAAACGGTGAAATGGGATTGGCCGCAACAAGTAAAAAGAACAGTATCACATGGACGCCTTCTGAAGAACAGATTAGATTAAACATTTCAACCCTTTCGAACAGCGCCAGTGCTACGGTCTAGAGTATCTAGCTATTCCGTCAGCGTATTCTGCCTCATACACATTTTAAAATTTAGCAGCCAACAGGCCATTACGAAAACATGCCTATTCAAATATACTGAAATTTTTACCACCAAAAAATAGTAATTTTCAGATAAAAAAATCTGATATTTTTCACATTTCTGTCAAAACATAGATTGTGGGTACTCGTTAGAACCGTCTTGACGAGGCGGTTCTAACGAATACCCACAATCTATGTTTTAAGCAGAAATTTGAAAAATAATGTATACCCTGTAAACCCCTGTTTTACTGTATAAAAGTGGAGTTTAAGGGGGTCAAAATTATATAGGCGTGTTTTCGTTATGCATTAGTACGCGGCGTCTGATCTGGGTCTCAACTTTTTGCATTAAATACAGGAGTATCTACAAAACTTGGTAATGATACATTAGCCAGACACAGTTACTACTGACAATGGACCAGTCCGAAGAATCATGGCAGAAGAGCCATTTTGCATAAATGGGTTAAGCTTTTGAACGTCTCTAAATCAACCATTGTCCTTCTGTCCGGATATACCCTGCCTTTGCAAACAATGTAAATCCAGATAAGCTGGCTTCTAACTGGTCTGGATCTGCACTGTTTATCATTTAATGTGTGAACTTGTTTAAGAAAACAACAACAAAAAAAAACTTGGATAATGTAATCTGATAGGCTGAAAATTGGAAGTGGGCGTAGCGTCTTAATGTATTCAGCATGACAAGAGTGTTAATAATGTGCTAAGTTAGGCTCCGCCCCTTTTCAGTTCATCATAGTGCAGTTTTTAGTTTTGTTTTCCTTGAGGTCAATTAACCTATTCTAGTATCTTGGAAATTCAAATTCCGCCAAAGCAGGTACTAGAGAGGAGTATGCAAGCATCACGAAAATATACCTATATAATCTTGACCCGCTTAAACCCCACTTTTATATGGTAAAATTGGGGTTTACAGGGGTATACATTATTTTTCTTATTTCTGCTCAAAAACATAGATTGTGGGTACTCGTTAGAACCGCCTCTCCCAGGCGGTTCTAACGAGTAATCACTATCTATGTTTTGCCGAGGCGGTTCTAACGAGTATCCACAATCTATGTGCAGAAATATGAAAAAGATCAGAATTTTTATCAGAAAATTGTCATTTTTTGGTGGTAAAATTTTCAGTATATTTGAATAGGCTTGTTTTCATAATGACTACACACAACAATACTGTCATATGAAGTCTCAGTGAAATTCGGACTCCAATTTTCTTCCTTTCATGTGTGTGTGTGTGTGTGTGTGTGTGTGTGTGTGTGTGTGTGTGTGTTTGGCTGCCAGTGGCAATCTTTATAATTTTAATGCATCAATTATTCTGAGACTTGAACGCAATTATAACCATAAATATTTTATTTATTCTCATGGTGCGAAGCAGTTATTCCACATAGTTTTGGACAAGTCTGACCTCTTCCCATTCGTACTAAATAAAAGTGGTGAAGTGGGGGAGTTGGCTCCTGCATTCTTAATAAAGGAAGAATAGACCTACTCCGGCAGTAACTGATAAGCATATGCTGTGTGTAAACTTTACCTGGTTGGGTACAAACATTTTTCAGTTGCAGTTAGAATTATATAGCTCTGCACCAGGAGAAGTCAGTCAAATTCCTTTCTTTATTAATTTTTTGTATGTTAATTGACAGATGGATTAAAGATTTAGATTTAGCATCTACTGTCTTTTCAACATCACTTGGAAAGACGTTTTTTTTTTTTTTTTTTTTTTTTTTGTTGTTGTTGTTGTTTTTTTGATTGGTGTATTATTTTAAATGAAACGGTTTTGGTCTGACTGACCATATCTTAGCAGACACCATTTGTCTTTTAGTGTGCTTTATTCTCAAATATTTATCCTAAAATTAAATTTATGGCAAAAAAAGAGGCAATTTCTGTAGTTAAGTAATTTTTTGGATTTTTTGTCCAGGAAAATATTTTTATCCTTTTCTTTGCTGAATTTGAATTATTGATGTTTCACAACAATACTTAGAAAATTTAAAAAAAAAAAGGAAAATAACTGAGCAGAATTTGATGAAATTCTGCCTCCAAGCTACCTACCCTGCAGATTTCTGCATAATTTGCATTCTTTTATCTGTGGGGAAACAAGTGAAAAAAAAAACAAAAAAAAAAAACAATGACTATAATAAAACCTTTTTGTGCACAGGTAGTTACGACAAAAAGTTTTGTACTAAATCATGGCATTTAATTATTATGTGTAAATTGCTAAGCAAAAAAAAAAAAAAAAAAAAAAAAAACTACTTTCTGAAAGATGTTGAATGCACAATATAAAGTAACTATTTCTTTGACGTAAGGAGTGCGCTTGGGGTAAATGTACAAGTGACGGTCGCTACAATCACAAGCCACACATGGAAGAAGTGAATTTGTTTTCCCCGTTTCAGAACCGTGGATGAACCTTGATAGATGTAGATCATGGCTCAAAGCCTGCACAAGACCTCATGAACACATGAACGTAGACACCAGTCATATCATTACCTGTGTCCATTGATCCCCATTAGTAATTCATTACAAAGTCTTTCTGAAAATAATTAAACGATTCTTCAGAAACTCTTGTAACTCTTTGACAGACTTTGTATTTAAACTCGCAGAACTGATTTTTTTCTAAATATCATTTATTAGTCAAATAAACTAAGCAAAATGTATCAAGCTCAGTCTACTTCCATAGAATATCCATTAGGTTCATACAGCAGCTAGCAGATATTTGTACCCAATCATGCTGTGTGTTGTATCTTATACCTGTACGTGTAAGTAGCACTGCCGGATAAGCCCTATTCCTTTCCAGCTTGTTAAATTGTGTATAAAACCTCAGGAATAGTTTAGTCATTTTTAATTACTACACATTACGAAAACACGCCTATTCAAATATATAGAAAATTTCACCTCCTAAAACTGAAAATTTTCAGAAAAAAAACTGTGATATTTTTCATATTTCTGCTTAAAACATAGATTGTGGGTACTCGTTAGAACCGCCTCCGCGAGGCGGTTCTAACGAGTACCCACAATCTATGTTTTTGAGCAGAAAAAAGAAAAATAATGTATACCCCTGTAAACCCCAGTTTTACTATATAAAAGTGGGGTTTAAGCGGGTCAAAATTATATAGGCGTGTTTTCGTGATGAGTCATTTTTAATTACTACGACACCCCTTATTTTGCATGGATATTAGAGAGGTTCAAAAACTGAAAGTTTACACTTCATCCTGCTAACTATAAATAAAAGCAGATAACATTGAAAATATCTTTCTTCACTGCAAGTAAATAAATAAGGGAAAGATCATTTGGGAAAAAAATGAACGCACACATTGAAAATACCGTATTCTATGTAATTACCGCACATACCCCTTTAAGCTCACAGTTAAGCAATTCCATGGTCTTCATATTACAGCCAGTGGACTAACATGTTTATCTACTTCTTTATAAATGCACATGTTGTGGGTACCCATTTGAATTGCATCGACTTGTCGATGCAGTTCGTATGAGTACTACAACATATGCTATTATAGAGAAAATCAGAAGAAAAAAACAACAACAGAAAATCAGAAAAAAAAAAAACACTAAAACAGCGGATAAGCATCATTAAATAAGTGCTTTGCTGAGCCTTTTTTTGTAAGCGTATCCTCAGGTAGATATTCATCCTATAGGTAGATATATATATTTTACCACAGGTTTTCCCAGTATTTTTGAAAAACCTAAGCGCAGGGTGCGGTTATTAGGTCGAATACGGTAGCTGAAGTGTCATGCTGTCTGGGCTACACTAGTAATTTTTTTCGACCAACGACAACTCATCAGTGGCCACCATCCAAATCATTACGAAAACTCGCCTATTCTAATATATAGAAAATTTCACCTCTAAAATTGAAAATTTTCAGATGACTTAATCTGACATTTTTCATATTTCTGCTCAAAACATAGGTTGTGGATACTCGTTAGAACCGCCTCGAGGCGGTTCTAACGAGTACCCACAATCTATGTGTTTGAGCAGAAATAAGAAAAATAATGTATATCCTTGTAAACCCAAGTTTAACTATATAAAAGTGGGGTTTAAGGGGGTCAAAATTATATAGGCGTGTTTTCGTGATGTTAAAAAAAAAAATCTTTCAGTTAGATCACTAAGCACCTGAAAATATAAACTACACTATAGTGAAGTACGGAGTGACGTTTTGCAGCCGCCACACGGCACTTACTCCAGCTGTAGGGGAAATAGTTTCTAAAAAGAATAACCGTTAAGAGTAATGATAATACACAAAACTTGACATTACATTCAAATTGTTTCCAAAAATAAGAAAAAAAAAAAAAAAAAAAAAAAAAAAATCACCAATTTTCATCTGATGGTTTAGCCAAACGAATGCAAAAATGAAATATTCGCCGCACTGGGTCAGTTATGTTTAAGGAAGATCAAAGAAACATATAAGTAACTACTGGTGACCGGAACGCTAACTAGAGCTGAGGATCTATCCACACTTCCAAGCGCAACTTTGACATTTAATAACGTACGTCCTGGACATGTGCGCTATCGAAGGCGCAAGCTGATCAGAATCTCCGCTGGAAGATATTCTGTATTATTATTCTATATATTGAATATTCTAAGATGCAAAGTTTGTTCGTGAAGACTGCGAACTCTGATCACATTACGAAAACACGCCTATTCAAATATATAGAAAATTTCACCTCCAAAACTGTAAATTTTCAGATAAAAAAAAACTCTGATGTTTTTTCATATTTATGCTCAAAATATAGATTGTGGGTACTCGTTGGAACCGCCTCGGCGAGGCGGTTCTAACGAGTACCCACAATCTATGTTTTTGAGCAGAAATAAGAAAAATAATATATACCCCTGTAAACCCCAGTTTTACCATATAACACTGAGGTTTAAGGGGGTCAAAATTATATAGGCATGTTTTCGTGATGAGATTGAGCGCATGCGCAGGCTGATTTGAGTCTTTGTTTGGCGTACATGTCAGAAGTAACGTTTATTCATTACGAAAACACGCCTATTCAAATACATTGAAAATTTCACCACCAAAAACTGAAAAGTGTTCAGATAAAACAAAAACTGATAGTTTTCATATTTCTGCTCAAAACATAGATTGTGGTTACTCGTTCGAACCGCCTCACCGAGTACCCACAATCTATGTTTTTGAGCAGATATAAGAAAATCAATTTATACCCCTGTAAACCCCAGTTTTACTATATAAAAGTGGGGTTTAAAGGGATCACAATTATATAGGTATGTTTTCATGATGCACATCGCAGCACATATATTCCGAGTTAAATTCAGTCGTCGCGCATTTACATTTGTGTACTATGATTAATTGAACTAGGTAAATTTGATTAATTTCTCCCCACAGAAATGAGTGTTACATAATATTAATGATATGCATCTTGCCTTTCATATCAAAGTGGAGCAAATGGAAATATGGAATTTTAAAAACGCTGGAATTTTGCAGGGAATATTTAAGTACAGATGCACGAAATAGTAGAATATTGCTATAGGAAGTTCGTTTGCTATAAAAAGTTTTCTGCTGAATATCGGGCGATGAACTGGAAATAAAACTGTCATATTTCGTCTGTACAAATATCGCCCCTTAATATAATTGTACTACAAACTGTGCACATAAGATGTAACTTGCCTATTTTTTTAATAGTCTGTCTTCAGTCTCTATCTTTTCTTTCAAGGTGTACAATCTAGTTTGGCTTAAAATATTCTTACCTGTAATATCCCTTAGTTTTTCTTGTTTTTTTTAAAGAGTCGTTTCTGCAGTAAAGCAGTGAAATGGGATTAAAGAGAAAAATAAGGCTACAGGAAATGATAGAAAGAATGACAAACAGACAAGTGCAGAAACGAATGGAGCTAGTCTAACTTTTTAGTATAATTTCAACAGCTATAGCTGGTGCAAACTGACCTGTCCTTATGACCTCTATCCATGAATATGTATGTAAAAATATAAATGATGCTACCCAGGAAGAGTTGTTATTCATTACGAAAACACGCCTATTCAAATATATAGAACATTTCACCTCCAAAAACTGAAAATTTTCAGATAAAAATCTCTAATATTTTTCATAATACTGCTCAAAACATAGATTGTGGGTATTCGTTAGAACCACCTCGGCGAGGCGGTTCTAACGAGTACCACAATCTATGTTTTTGAGCAGAAATAAGAAAAATAATGTATACCCCTGTAAACCCCAGTTTTACTATATAAAAAGTGGGGTTTAAGGAGGTCAGAATTATATAGGCATGTTTCCGTGATGTTCATTGCAAAATAGGTACATTGTAACCATGAATGGAAGATACTTATGTTGTGATTGCATTGCATGATCAGAGGACTAAAAAGCAACTCGCAAGTGTTTGGTGAGCTACATGCAGTGCTCAAACGATCCCTCATCAATGTAATAGTTTGTATATATGTACTAATGTATGTGAGAGTGCATTCATGCTGACCCTAGTGGCAGCCGACATTCGTCGATCTATCACGAAAACATGCCTATATAATATTAACCCCCTTAAATCCCACTTTTATATATTTAAACTATATAAAACAGGGGTAAATTTATTTTTCTTATTTCTGCTCAAAAACATAGATTGTGGGTACTCGTTAGAACCGCCTCGCCGAGGCGGTTCTAACGAGTACCCATAGTCTATGTTTTCAGCAGAAATATGAAAAATGTCTGAGTTTTTTATCTGAAAATTTTCAGTTTTTTGGGGGGTGTAATTTTCTATATATATTTGAATAGGTGTGGTTTCGTAATGCAAACTTGCATTATATCCATACGGCAACCAAAGACACAACGGCAGAGGGTAAAGCCCCAACAAAACCTGTCATTTTTATATGTTAATACGTCCATAATACAAATTGGCAGAATAAAAGTTTTGTTTCAAGAAACAATAACGAAACTTATCTTACAAAACTATTCAAAACTATAAATGAAGATACACAGGAAAAGCCACAATCAGGCAGCAAAGCCTTCATGAGGCACCAAAAGATGAATAAATGAGGCCCACACAATGACAAAACAAACACCATGTAAGAATACGCCGACGCACGAAGAAAGAAGAACTGCAACAGAGGAACCGTCTTGGAATAGTCAGTAGAAAAACTACTGGTGGGTTTAACTCTTTCGGTGCCAAATTTCAGACGACATTGTCGTCTGCTTTTCTTTTTTTAAGAAACTGTCGGTTGAATAAATGAGACCCACACAATAACAAAACAAACACCATATAAGAATACTCCGATGCACGAAGAAAGAAGAACTGCGACAGAGGGACCGCCTTAGAATAGTCAGTAGAAAAACCTCTGGTGGGCTCAAATTTCAGACGACATTTGTCGTCTGCTTTTCTTTTTTTAAGAAACTGTCGGTTGAAAAGAAGTTTATACGCAAAGTTGAAAGACTGAATGTCAAACAGCGTAGATCCAGATGAGCCGGCTCATCTGGATCTATGCTGTTTGCAAAAGCCTATTATGTTCGCCTGTGGCAGTGAAAGAGTTAAAACCAGTTTTAGTCGCGCGAAACCTCGTCCTTACTCCTGATGTACTTCCAAATTACAAAGATTCATTTCCGGTCCACGTAGGGGTCCTCTACCTCATCAGGTGAGATATGACAGTGAATTACTGTCACCAGATGAAACATCACAGTGAATTACTGTCACAATGATGAACCAAAGCAAAGGGCTCAATTACCATCTGAAGGGACACAGGAAAATCAACAACACGACTCGCCGTGGTAAAATTAAAGAGTGAAGCTCAGTTATCAATCATAATTGGGTTAACAACCATGCGGTTGCCGCAGCATATCCATGTTGTAACCTGTCTTTTTGTAGCGACAGCCAATCATTTCTAATTGTTCCAAAATATCAGTCTTGCCAACAATGTTTTTGTATTTATAGATTCTTGCAAAGATAGATAAACTTACAAACTTACAAAACCGGATAAGTGAGGTAGGTATTGTGTTATTTTAGTTTCATTCACGACATACTATTATATCTCTATTGCAGAACTTCCAAAATTATATTGGCTGCGCCAAGCGTAAATGTGTTTTCGAGCATGCGCAAAATGCACAGATTCAAATTCATCCCATGCATGCGCAGACTCATCCGGGCATTTGCTTTCCATTGATACAGTCTGTGCTGTCTAATGAGTCTGTCAGCGGACACCAAGGGCCCTGATCAGACTGCGCAGATGCACAGGCTGATTTGAGCTTTCGCTGTCAGCATATATCCGTAGACACTATGGAGAATGAAGACAGAACTTTAGAACTGTTTACTATGGAACGACATTCATGTAAAGCCACACTGATATCCTATATGATTAGGTAGTCCCTGGCCTTACATCATCCATATCCGATTGCGCAGGAAAGGGTATTTTTCTTATGCCGAGGCACAGATATTAGCCGGAATGATAATAAGTGTTTGTTTTAGAATGGCAAACAATGCTCACGCCCTCGATCAAACTGTTTATTATGAGCAGTTCGATCTGGGTCTTCACTATTTGCTCGGTCATGTCTGTCCGAATATTCTAGTAAACACATTGATTAAGTACGTGCCGTTCAGAGTACATTTTCTCTTGTTTTGTTTTCTTTTTAAACATGGCATCATTATTTTTGTATTGCTTGAAAGTTCAAACAGCAAATAAATTTAGCAGGCTTGGCATAACAATAGAGACGTGCAGGTCAGGCGGACTTTTCCAACAGCAACACTGGTTATAGTAAATCAATAATAGGGCTGCGTCAAGCGAAACAGTTTTTTCGAACATGCACAAAACGCACAGTTTCAGATCATACTGCACATGTATAAAGTGCCAAATGGGCCTTTGCTTTCTGTTCATACGTTCTGTAGTATCCAATAATTCTCTTAAGCGGACAAAACAGGCCCTTATCAGACTGCGCAGATGCGCAGACTGATCCGGGCCTTCGCTGTCCGCATATGCCCGAAAACACGTTTTCGCAGGGCGTGTATTTATTGTTTGTCATGCTATGGCTTTTACGTCACGCCTGTCAATGAATGATGGAAAAATGATAAAACATTCAAATATAAACAAATGAGTTGAAAATATAGTTTATTCCCGAGAGCAATAATTATCATACAATACATCTTATTTATGGACATTCTTTCCGCAGGTACGAGTCTGACTATGGCACATAATATAAGCCGGGACTAGTATACATTATTTTTCTGGTTTTGCTGAGGAACATGGATTGCGGGTGCTCGTTGGGACCGTCTCGCCGAATTCTAACGGGTACTCGCGGTCTGTGTTTCTGGCATGAATATGAAAAATATCAGGATTTTTTGTCTGAGAGTTTTTCTTGTTTTTGGTTGAATTTTTTTGTATGTTTGAATGGTTGCGTTTTCGTAACGAAACTCTGATAGACTCGGATAAAAAGTATACTGATTCGTGACATTATATGCATTTGATATTATGCTACTTTGTGTGACGATGTACTATGTACAAGTCAAATAAAAATATGTTCTGTTCTGTTCTGTTCATAAGCTGGGACAAGCTAAACGATGGCGTGTGTGCCTTGCTCCAGATAAGGTGCTTTTTTTTGTCCAAAACAAAGATATTTTTTCTTACTACTCCATGACAACATACGTTGTGGGTACTCTTTGAAGCGCCTCAACGAGGCGCTTTTAATGAGTACGTTCGACGTTTGTTGTCGTAGAGAATTTCCTAAAATTATTATTCTAACGCTCCTCGCTTATATAGCCAATGGTTAAACTCAGTGATTTATTCTGCAACAAATCACAGGGCGGAAGCGTGCGACACTATCTGGCGCCGTTCCGACGTCATTTTGACACTGCTGACGTCAGTCTTCGTTTCCACGACGTTAGACGATGTAACGTCGTTTTTCTCGCGTCAACAACGTAAGAAATGCATGTAAACGTCAGCGCTACAGTCAGAACTGTTGGCGGGATGTCTTAATTTGATGGCAGAATGTTGGAAGAATCTGAAGGATACAATTACTTTTTCGCCGTTTTCTAACTGTGTTAAAGTCGAAACAGATCGGCTCTTGTGCGTGACTATTATCTGGGTACCCTCTCGTATCTGGAGGTATGTTGTGCGGACAAGGCAGCCTAGTCACACCCACGCAGCCTAATCAGTGTCATATGCTGTCTGCTTAAGAAACTATTGGATGCCGTAACCTATTTATGCCTACTGTACCGTCCCATAAAAGGAACATTGACAATAGTGTATATCCGGATCAAGCGCCTGGGTTTACACTATAAGCATTAAATACACGCATTTCTATAACCCTTTCTACTGGAAAGGAACCTTTCTAAAGAGTTGAGCAGAAGATTCTACTCGGTATTAATCCGACTGTCCGGAGTCGCAGGATTATCAATTTCTCCTTAGCACTAACGTTATAAGCAAATTCAGCAGACGACAAACTGATGGTATTTTTCTTGTGTATCCTAGAAAATAGGATTTGACATTTCATGCAAATTGTCGCTTTAGGAGAAATCCTAGGCAAAATAAGAAAAGGGTTTCAAAATGTCATCTGCTGAAAGTTTTACACAGCATGCAACCAAGCGGACACACAATGTTGAAACAACGTCGATTCAACGAGCAAAACTCCATTTTCAAAGATACAACAATGGGCCCAATGATCCCAAAGGAAATGAAACCCAGCGCACGACAAAATCTACAATAAGACTTGTGCAACCAGCAAAGCCTCGCTTCCGACTGCGCATCCGCTCAGTCTTCGCCGATCGCATGTGCCCTCTACAGCCTCTAGGCTATCCAATGATGGATAAATGAGAACCGTTGCAATACTGGGTATGTAGAGGCTGGTCTAAGTCTTTGCTGGTAATTTTAGGTTTTGTGCGCTGGCTCATTTTTTTTATATTTTAGAAAGGTCAGGATGCATTCTCATCACGAAAACATGCCTATATAATTTTGACCCCCCTTAAACCCCACTTTTATATAGTAAAACTGGGGTTTATAGGGGTATACATTATTTTCCTTATTTCTGCTCAAAAACATAGATTGTGGGTACTCGTTAGAACCGCCTCGCCGAGGCGGTTCTAACGAGTACCCACAATCTATGTTTTGAGCAGAAATATGAAAAATATCAGAATTTTTATCTGAAAATTTTCATTTTTTTGGTGGTAAAATTTTCAATATATTTGAATAGGCGTGTTTTCGTAATGTCTCTGCTCCAGACGTTTTTGAATTGGGCAAATAAGATATTAAGCTAAGGAATGATAAACACAATTTACAACATATTTACGTCCCTTTTAAGGGGATTGCATACGCCTTGTAGATTTTCGGACATTTTTTTTACAAAGGATACAATTTGTTATTTTATGTTTTCTTACTTGCACACCAAAGCCCTTCAGAAAGGAATCAACCCTAAACGGAAATATCCTCCCATGGGGAGCCAATACTTTCCTTTTAAAGTAGACCCCTTTTTGTTGGGAGGCAAAACAATTTTGAGGGACTACTATTTTTAGCTGAGGCTGCCAAGTCAAACTGTTGGTATATACACCTGCAGTGGCCTAATTGTTGTTATTTGTAAATAACGTTAAGATGTCTTTCGTTGAGTAATGTTTGTAAAATCAATTTTCGGATGAGCTTCTTTTTGTTTTTTAATATCTAGACTGTATTGTCTGGTTAAAAATCATACTCTGTTCCAGTAATTGAATTGTTAGTCCTACTATATCTGTAAACCGAGGCTTCCGGTTACATTCACAGTGTGTGTTGTGGAAGCTGAAAGGGGACTGGATACACTTTAACCCATTGTAGACTGAATGAACTCCCCCACACTATATGTTGGAAGATTCTTATTTTGATTTTAGGTAAATCAGGCTATGTGATTTAGATATTCATAGAGAAAAAATGGTTGAATTATTTTCAAACAGTGGGACCCTGAACAGAAGCCGCGTTCTGTGGCGTCTAATCTGGGTCTGCACTGTTTGCCAATTACACTTTTAGGGGTCTCCAGACTACAATGGATTAAGGGTTAAACTGATTTAAGCCTTTCACCCTCAGTAGTTTTCCTACCCATCGTTCCACGGTCGTTCCTCTATTGCAGTTCTTCTTTGTGCATCTGTGGCTTCATATTAGGTGTTTGTTTTGCGATTATTTACTTCTTTACATCACGAAAACATGCTAATATAATTTTGACCCCCTTAAACCCCACTTTTATATAGTAAAACTGGGGTTTACAGGGGTATACATTATTTTTCTTATTTCTGCTCAAAAACAGAGATTGTGGGTACTCGTTAAAACCGCCTCGTCGAGTACCCACAATCTATGTTTTGAACAGAAATATGAAAACTTTTAGAAATTTTCATCTAAAACTTTCATGTTTTTTGTGGTAAAATGTTCAGTATATTTGAATAGGCTTGTTCTCGTAATGATCTCTCATTCTTTTGATGCCTCGGGAAGTCTGTGCTTTGAGACTGCGGGTATCTTCACATATATTTTGGGTAGGTTTCCACCATTGTGTGCGATGAAACCAATACTCCGAGTTTCGTTTAATTATGTTTCCAGTGCTTCCAAGGGCAACGTTATTTGACTTCACTACAGCTAAAGTTAGGTGCCATGTGTCGGCCATAAAAGGTCTCCCCGTACTTCATTATACTGCGGTTTGTATTTTTTTTCTCTGGGATTATGGAGCCCATTCTGATGTCTAGGAAGATTAAGTTCAGCTTTAGCTGGCACTTGGTGGCGAATGCAGCCCAGCAAACTATCATGCTGTCATGTAAATTGTCTAAACTAAACCAAGACAGCATTTATTTCAGTTATATGTTAGTGTTTCGATAGGTGTTTCCATCGGCAACCTTTATAGATTCGATTTGGCCCAATATCACTCGCGCTAAACCTCTTGATGCGGCTACAACATACGAATATCCCAGCTAGCATTCTACGTAAATCTACATCGGTCCGTCATCGGCCCGTCAGCTACCCTGACGGGCCGATGACGGCCCGATATAGATTTACGTAGAATGCTGACTGGGATGTGTTAGGACTGCGTCTTTCCACCCTTCCCCCCCCCCCCCCCCCCCCCACACACACACACCCTCTCATTGGTGTATCATCAACAGAATTAAATATACATAATCGCTAGTGTCTATGACGAAACAAAACAAAGTAAAGGGTCCAATGTGGATCTGCAAACAGAGCACACGAAAACCATGAGTTGGACAAAGATGAGCTAAACACAGACCAAGTAGAGCGCCAACCGTCTAAACCAGAAGAGGAGGTAGCCGGTATTCAGTCAGAAGCCCGAGTCAACGTCGTGCAATTAAAGAGAGGGGCAAAACTATTAGTTATAACTGTGATAAGGGCCGTGCAGGCAGTTTGCCCGCAAAGCATTTAGCGTGTAATCTGTCTTTCTATACTGAATGACAATCTTTGTGAACTGTACCGAACAATCCTGCTAGTTTAAAGTTACAATCAAATTCAAGTTCCAATATAGACCTCCCCATCACGAAAACATGCCTATATAATACTGACCCCCTTAAACCCCACTTTTATATAGTAAAACCGGGGTTTACAGGGGTATACATTATTTTTCTTATTTCTGCTCAAAAACATAGTTTATGGGTACTCGTTAGAATTGCCTCGGTGAGGCGGTTCTAACGAGTACCCACAATCTATGTTTTGAGCAGAAATGTCAAAATTATCAGAGTTTTTTATCTGAAAATTTTCAGTCTTTGGAGGTGAAGTTTTCTATACATTTGAATAGGGGTGTTTTCGTAATGCTGCGTTATGTTTGAAATTAATTCATAATGACAGCTATAAAACCTAAAAAAATGTGTTTCGAAGTTTATAATAGATTCCTGTTTTAATAATTTAGTAGTTAGAGTGGCATCGTCACCTTAAAACAGCAAACTTACACTATTAAAATCATCATCCTGTTTGTTATATCATTAGATATTGATACCATCAAGAAATCGGGTTTCGGTATTAAAAATACTAACTTAATTTAACTGAAGTTCATCTGAATAGTTTAACGATCATTTGTTCAAAGCAATCATAAGTAATATTCAACAAATCATCCAATTATCGAGACATTTATTTGAATGTTTCAATCATGAGAAAGAGACAACATGTCTCTTTTGTACCAAACCAGGAACATATGCGCAACAAGGGAGCATAATTCCTGTACATCGGTATACATGTACAACCTCATCACGAAAACATGCCTATATAATGTTGACCCCCCTTAAACCCCACTTTTATATAGTAAAACTGGGGTTTACAGGGGTATACATTATTTCTCTTATTTCTGCTCAAAAACATAGATTGTGGGTACTCGTTAGAACTGCCTCGCCGATATTTATTTTAAGACACGAATAAAAGTCACCTGCTCACAGGAATATACTGCTCATGTGAGCTAGTTGATAGTTTATATGTAAATGAACATTTACAGTCATAAAACAGCAAACTATTATTGGTCAGAATACACGTGAGCCAGCGCACGACAAAACCTACAATCAGATATGCGTGACCAGCAAAGACACAGATCGGTCTGTCCATCCACTCAGTATGGCAAGGGTTCACGTTTATCCCTCTTTGGAAAGCTTCGAGGTGTAGAATGCATATGAGATCAGCGAAAACTCCGATCAGACTGCGCGGATGCGCAGGCTGATCTCAGACGTCGCAGATCGCACATTTTTACGGTAGGTTTTCTTGTGCGCTGGCTCATATGATTATTTAATTTTTGCATATTTAATCAGGTGGTTATCATGTCACTAACTTACAAAAATGGCAGTTAGCGTGGCGGCATTTTCTAGAATTTCAAACTTCTATAATTTTCTTATTGTTCAATCGATTTTCTTATTTTTTTTTTCTCCAAACAGCTCAGCTTAACCGGCTCTTTATTTTCTAATATACTTATTATTTATTATGTTTTCCTTTAAGTAATAAATGGGTTGATCATATGACGTCGTTATTATTCAGTGAAATATGACCACACGTTGCATAGCACTTGGCTACATGTATTAGCGCGTAACGTCATCACGCAGTCCGTGACAACATTCGTTGTTTTCTGTTGAAAAATGGTTTAACTTCTACCGCCATAAATACAGTTTAAAAGGCATTTGATAAACAGAATCTTGCATACGTAGTCATTTCATGTGAAACACATTCAATCGCCGAAGGCTCATTTCTTAAATTTCATATGAAATGACCATTAGATAAGATCCTTTATACAGTATCCTGTCTGGAAATACTATTTCACATAACGTTAATCTGACATCAGTCATGTCAATTTCAGTAAAATGAAAACACCTGATATATACTAGACTTCATTCCAGTGAATAGTGATAACTAGGAAAGTTTGGCCTTTCATATAATGACAGATGTTATGCTCAAGGCCATACTTAATTTTAGTTTATTATCTTGCACATTCTAATACAATTATGAAAAAGATAATAAAGATGATTTGAAAAAAAAAAAGACATAAACAAACAAACAACAAAAACAAACTCATTCTCGATCTTAACCCTTAAAGTACTAAGCAAATATGTAGCAGACGGCATTCTGAAATTGTTATTGTTACTTTTATTCAGTGAAAATTACTTATTAGGCATGTGATTCACAAGAAAAAATTCAAGCCTTATAATCTCTGCAAAATACAAATACAAGTCAAAATATGGTCTGCCGCCTTGTCGTTATCGCTTTAAGGGTTAAAGAAACCACACAAATGATTCATATTCTTTTCTATTTCCAAAAGTAGATGCAAAAAGAGATGAGATTAAATTATAAGAACGTAAATAATGCTTAATCCATTTATGCCTAGCGTCCCATAAAATGGACATTTGTGAAGAGTGTAGACTCAGATCAGACGCCACAGAACGCGGCGTCTGTTCAGGGTCTACGTTATTTGCATTTAGAACAGAAATTACTATAAAACGTAGTAACAGTAAATGCTAATCAGACACTCCTTAAATAGAAATGAATGGGTCCATAGAGTTTAAGTAGAAAATCCAATCGGCATAAATGGGTTAAAATAATCTGGCCATTCCAATAGTAAAAAAGTAAGTTCAACATGTTTTTCTCAAACGTTTGATTTCGTATTATATTTACCGTCTAAACCAGAAGAGGTTTAGAACTGCATTAGAGATACCGGATTTAAAGGTCAGGTAGAAAACTACCGGGGGGAGCGTGGGTGGGGGGAGGGGGGGGGGGCAGGGGGCGAATTAAACCTCCAAAAAGAAACAAACACCAGGGCCAAGTTGTTCAAAAATAACGATGTCGATAGTTAACCACATTGTTTTAACAAAATACCTGTGAATTAGATAGTGTACTTACTGGAATCGTTAACATTTTGACCACTAACGAGCTTTTCTCAACTGGACCCAGAACATTTGCCTTAGAATACATGTACTCAGCAGTAAAAACTGCTTGGATGGGGGTAAATCGAATAGACGCTTCTTAAATCAGTCAGTGAAACATCACAGAAAGACATGTAAATCAAATCAAAGGATGAGAGTTCGGTGCAATCACCGTAGACACTGACAATCAGACGATCAGAGTTATAAAAGAAAGACAAAAACAAAAAACAAAAACAAAAAAAAAAAAAAAAAAAAAACAAACAAAAAAAACCCCAAAAAAAACAACAACAAAAAAACAAAACAAAAAAACAAAAAACACTACAGTGCCTGCAACATGGAGGGCCCAAAAAGACCCGGATCCTGTAATAATTGTTAATGCTGTTTGATATCTTGTGAACGGGTAATCAGACATCAATGAGACAAGATTTAGCGCCAGTTCAATTCTGGTGAACATATCTCATTTACGTTGATTCTTTCTTAACACGTATTTTATTACAATCATATTTTATAACATCATTTTGTATTTTAAGCAGTTCTTATATAACTCCATCAGTCGCGCAAGATTAACAACACAGGACTTGATGGAGTTCTTTTATTCTGTTTATTGCAAATAAATAAAAAGCAGAAGCGAAAGAAATATGTCATTATGATGTAGAGCAGGTGAAACAAAGTTCATTTTATGATGGGTATCGTTGGTGTATTTTATTCAAGATAAAGCCTGCGAGAAGGCTGATTAATCATCTGAACGAATAAAACTAATAGCAAACATATGGGCCGTGTCTTGCGAAAACGTGTTCTCAGGCATAAGCGACAGCGAAGGTCCAGATCAGTCCGCGTATCCGCGCAGTCTGATAAGGGCCTTCGCTGTCCGCTGACACAATCATTGTATACTACAGAATATATCAATGGAGAACAAAGACCCGGATAAGACTGCGCATGCGCAGGATGATCTGAGTCTGCACATTGTGCGCATATTCAAAGATACGTTTTCGCTTGACGTGGACCGTATAAAACAGCAACATCAGCTGATTCCTCATCTATGAAGACATGAATAAAATGTAAAACAACATTCTGTATTTACCCTAAATATTGGCACCCCTTAACTTCATACCGTACTGGTCATCACGATAACATGCCTGTATAATTTTGACCCCCTTAAACCCCACTTTTATATAGTAAAACTGGGGTTTACAGGGGTATACATTATGTTTTTTTTTTTATTTTTACTCAGAAACATAGATTGTGGTACTCGTTAGAACCGCCTCGCCGAGGTGGTTCTAACGAGTACCCACAATATATGTTTTGAGCAGAAATATGAAAAAAATATCTGAGTTTTTTTATCTGTAAATTTTCAGTTTTTGGCGGTGATATTTTCTATATATTTAAATAGGCATGTTTTCGTAATAAAATATAAACATCATACCGTATTTACCCTAAATATTGGCACCCCTTAACTTCTTACCTAACTTGTCCTAAAATTGGAACAAGTCAATTTTACTAGCTGTTGATGGTGTCGATGACATCACGAAAATATGCCTTTATACTTTTGACTCCCTTAAACCCCACTTTTATATAGTAAAACCGGGGTTTACAGAGGTATACATTAATTTTCTTATTTCTGCTCAAAAACATAGATTATGGGTACTCGTTAGAACCGCCTCGTCGAGGCGGATCTAACGAGTACCCTTAATCTATGTTTTGAGCAGAAATATGAAAAATATCAGAGTTTTTCATCTGAAAATTTTCGGATTTTGGGGGTTAAATTTTCTATATATTTGAATAGGCGTGTTTTCGTAATGGAGTGGCAAAGAGCGAAGGCACTGGTGATCATACGCCGCCTTTTGTAGCATCTGATTTGGGTCTGCACTGTTTGCGCAGACCTATTTGTCAATATACTTATAGTCGGATTCAGAGTTTTGTTTTACACAAACTAGGTTCAGCAATTTAATAAATACATTTGTTTTTTTTTCATAGTTTATTCTCTAATAAACTATGTCCGAGTAATTGAACAACGTCACTATCCATGTATGACGTCCTGGGGCCAGCTGTTCAAAGCGTCGTTAGCTTAACGAGCTCGTTGGTGGTCAAAATGTTAAGGGTTCTAGTAATTTTTATAGGCATTTTTGCTGAAAAAAATGTGAGTAGCAAAAGCTACTCATATTTTTTTTTCAGCAAACATATTTGCCTACATGTTTATGCTATATTTAATGATCGAAGTTTTAACGATACGTTAACTAACGACATCGTTAGTTTTGAACTAACCAGCCGTAACCATCCGTCACTAAAGAATATACTCTGTTTGCCATTTTAGTTTTGAAGGTTGAGTAACATCATCCCTATTTGCAATCATTACAAAAACACACCTATTCAAATATATAGAAAATTTCACTTCCAAAAAAACTGAAAATTTTCAGATAAAAAACTTTGATATTTTTCATATTTCTCCTCAAAACATAGATTTTGGGTACTCGCTAGAACCACCTCGACGAAGCGGTTCTAGCGAGTAGCCATAATCTATGTTTTTGAGCAAAAATAAGAAAAATAATGTATACCCTTGTAAACCCCAGTTTTACTATATAAAAGTGGGGTTTAAGGGAGTCAAAATTGTTTAGGCATGTTTTCATGATGACGTCACTTTTGATTTGAATGGTAGAAAAGTCCACTTCAGACAGCAAGGGATGACAGGAGTAAGTTTTAATTAAAACGTACTTTGGTGTTTTCTTTGTTTCCAACAGCAATTTTTTAGATTTTATTTTGTTAAAAATGTGACCAATTAGAAACATCAGTTCCATTGCCCCAATGCGATATTTTACCTGCTAGTACATGTAACTGTGTTATTTCTGTAACATATTTTCGGAGCCACATTATACCAATATCAATCGCGTTTTTAGCTTTTCTCTGCTGATTTATACATCACTGAATTCCCCTCGAGGCGATTCTAATGAGTACACTTAACATACAATCATTGTGTTGAAAATCGAAAAGATTACCCTAAATTATCGCTATTTGCTTCCTGAACTGGTGCCATGATTAACCCTCAGTGGCTCGAACTACCATTGTCTCGAACCAATTTCCATGGTCCCAAAGATGTTCGAGCCATTGAGGTTCGACTGTAAATCGTTTCTTTATACGCTATGGAATATTTTGCTTCTGACATTTAAGGTATCACGGTCTACAAAAGGGAAGATGTCATAGTGCCAGAATGTTACATAGTAAACTATAAAGCGCCGACGACAGCTGCAGCAGACAACCAACTGCAGCAGAAACCAATTCCATTGTTTGTATATTTTTTGCAGAGTAAATAAAAACTTGGCATGCCATGTTAATCGTCTGCTTGTCACATGAAATTTTGTCTTTTTTCGCTGAAAAATGAAATAAAATAGAGATTGTCGTCTGCTGCACATTTGCTTGGTGCTATAAGGGTTAACAAATCCAGGAAGGGAGCTTCAGTACAAGATGAATTCTCTTAATAAAGCTTAATAAATGTATGAACTGCTTGTAGAAAAAAAGAAATACAACAAAAAACATATTATATTTAATAAACCATCAGCTGAATCAAATGCCTCAGTAACATTGGCCTAGAGAGACATCATGAACGTTCTCGCATACCAAATTATCAATAAAAGGTGCATAATTACTCCCCATAGAAATATTCTGGGTTGGTCATTAAGTTTTGTTTTATGTCTTTGATACAGGTAGATATCACCGATAAGAAAGGGAAGAGTATTCGAAACATTTTGACATGACCATTAAGTATACATTTGTAATGTGTTTGATCCTCTGTTATGAAAACAAACGATTGTTTTTTTTTTCATTACATACCAAGTAAAGGGAAGTACCACAACCTGAAATTAGACTATGAGTCATGTTTAACATGATCTAAATAATGAAGGGACCCAGTGGCGTTTATACAATGTCGCATTAACGACGATGCAACGTCATGACGTTTACACAACGTCGCATTAATGCCGATGCAACGTCACGACGTTTTACAACGTCGCATAAAATTTCAATGCAACGTCATGACGTTTATACAACGCCACGTCACTTGCATCGACGTTAATGCCACGTCGTTATAATGTCATGTGCCCGCTGGGGAGGGAGACTTTACATGGCTGCCTTGAAGATCCCTATGACTTATTCTACACGGTTCGCATGTGTCGTAAACTATATTTTCCTGTGTCCCGACCTAATTACTTTATGGAAAATTGCTATTGTAGGCGGCTGATATCCTTTTAGTATGATGAACACGGTGATTATCTGTGGCACGACAGGCAAAAACATAAGACCTATTGATGCATATATTAGAACAGCAAACGCCCAGGTCAGAGCGCGCAGTCTGATCAGGGCTTTGGCTGTTCAAGGTATACTGTACATGTAAAGATACCAATAAAGTAATCATATATTAGAACAGCAAACGCCCAGATCAGAGCGCGCGTCCACGCAGTCTGATCAGGGCTTTGGCTGTTCACAGGTACACTGCACATGTAAAGATACCAATAAAGTAATGTAAGCAGTTCAGTTCAATTATCGTTTTTTTTTTAACGCAGCCTGGCACCTGAGGCACATTGGGCTACACCTGAGACTCCGGATTAGTTTGGCCTGAACCATGGCTTGAATGGCCTCTGCGTATAATTCTTGCGCAGTTAAACATCGCCCGGACCGGATGCCAAGGGCCTGACCTGTAAGTTTCATAATTTAAAACAGTCGGTCGAAATAAGAGCTTCACTCCGTGTGTATTACTAATGCACAGTGTAATCTCACACTTGCTCAACCGTGTCACCAGACCGGGAGAGCTGGTAAAAGAAACCTTCCGTACGGCCAAGGGCTCATCTTCCATGAAACACCAGCAGCAAGCATATGATTCTTCTTCCTTTAATCCCTAACGGCTCTGTTTAGGGTTATCCAGCCATGGGTCTTCAGCTGTCGGAGTCATTGGTTAGTAGTCTTGTTGTTGTTAGTTAAGTTGGTTGGTTATTCCACCTTGCTCTACCAGGTCACAGAGACTTCGGGTCAGGGTCTTTGATGTTTTTTAGACGTAGACTCCACGATGTACCGACCTATCGCACGCTAACCTGCCCATGGCTGATTCGTCGCTGTTGTTCACCGTCGGAAGACTAACCGCCATCATGTAGAGGGCGTTGCCACCACATCATCGCTTCTTCAGGCCAATAGGTCGATGTGGAATAAGCGGACAACAAAGAGCAGATAAAACTAGGCGGTTGCGCAGGTTAATAGGTGAAGTTGGTATGTTTGTCTTTATCCTACGTGCCTGGCTCCAGTGCTACTGACTGCAGATGCTAGGGTTATAGGTTCAAATCCCATCTTAACCACATAACTTTCGTGGAGAGTGATCATGAATTCATTTCTACGAACATTCACTCCTTTTCGCTAATTCGTTGTCAAATACTGGCAAACGTATGGGCAAGTTAACCGCTTAGAGGACTGAGCTTGTCCAGGAAAAGTGTGAGTTGGTTAAATGACCGGTTCGACATGACCTCAATAGTGTTGACCGTACAACTCCAACTCATATTCAAACTTTACTATTTATGCCATTGCTGTTCACATATCGCATTAGGCCCATTTTCTCGAGATATATATCAACTATATGTCTATGTGTCCACTTATGATCAAATTTTGCCATTGAACGGACACTTATATTGTAAGCTACTACATGCTAAAGCAATTACCGTCATCAGCGTCTTTGATTTATGAAAGTTGGAAAAAAAGCCAATACGAATTCTATAAAGTGCCCATTATTTTAATATACTGAAAACTGTCTGCGGATGAAAATTTATTTAATTTTGATAATGCGGTTAATATATAAAACTATATATCTAATGCTATTTTAGTTATTTCTACGGGCCATATAATTCCTTAGAGAAACTATTTCTCCTAGAGCGAGGAAATATGTCCATTAGAACGCCATTATACCGTGTGACGAGTGAAGATGACATAAAGTCGTAAAGCTTACTGACGTCATTTGAAAACGTTGAAATAACATACAACAAAAAGTCCAACCCTAAACATTATCAACTATAAACTGAAATGATCAAATGTTTGCGGATTCTATCGATATGTAAACAACAGTACATCACTCAAAAAAATAGCATTTAGATATAGTAAAGTAACCCAGGAATTGATACACTCACGATGCAAGGCCTTCCCGAGGCACCGAAAGAAGAATTGATGAGAAACAAGGACAGATATAAAACCACCGAGGCAAAAAAGGTTTTCGGTCCGTACAGGGGTGAAACACATATACTCACAAACACTGTGATGAAGCAAAGCAAAGAGCTAAATAGCGCAGAACACAAGACAATGACACACAGGACAACGATTGCGTGTTGATGGTTTTGTGCGTGGAATTCGTTTTATTACTTATTATTCCTCGTCTCTCATTACGAAAAAACGCCTATTCAAATATATAGAAAATTTCACCTCCAAAAACTGAAAATTTTCAGATAAATAAACTCTAATATTTTTCATATTTCTGCTCAAAACATAGATTGTTGTACTCGTTAGAACCGCCTCGGTGAGAGGCGGTTCGAACGAGTACCCATAATCTATGTTTTCGAGCAAAAAAATAAAAAAAGTAAGCGAAAAAGGTAAGAAAAATAATGTATACCCCTGTAAACCCCAGTTTTACTAAAAAGTGGGGTTTAAGGGGGGTCAAAATTATATAGCATGTTTTCATGATGTATTTTAGTGCCTTGGGAAGTTTCGCTTAGTGGTTGCGGTACGCATTTCCTCTTATATTTTTTAAATCTAATAAAAAAATAATCCTGGGTACTCTTATAATTTTTCAAATCTGATAAAGTAAAGAAGCACGCATGCTATCGCAGTCTTTGTTTATCGAATTTGCTACTGATATTTGTTGTATTTTAAATTCGAGGACCTGAACCTCTTATTTATTGTTTAATTCAATAGGCTGATGACAGTCTAATATTTCTCTTCATGACTATTTGTAAACTGCTATATTATTATCGATGACTCCATTGTGGTCAGTAGTTAAAAGAGACTGGGTACACAAGGTAGAATTTCCCTTGTCAACTTTTATGACTTCCTGTGTGTTTTTCCGCACACCAGATCCCTTCTGAAAAGAGGTCCACTCTAAAACAAAATCATTTCGGATGAAATGCTTTCCTTTTAAAGCAGTCCGTTTTTCAGAAGGACGGCAAAATCAGTTTTGAAAGCTCGCCTCCCCTAACGGAGATATCCTTTATCGGAAATAGTACCGGATGACAACCGATGTTTTGGTGTTCTTTTCCTCAGGAGAATGTAATCCATTGCGATGCGGTCTACTCGTATTTTTTGTGATAGTGTATTATTAACCCTTGTCCTGCTGAATAAATTAAGATGCCACGCCCATTTCTAACTGTCAGCCAATCAGATTACTTAATCCAGATTGTTGATATAAATTCACATACTTAATGACAAACAGTGCAGATCCAGATCAGTTGGCTTCTGAAGAAGCCAACTGATCTGGATCTACACTGTTTTCAAAGGCAGGGTATATCTGGGTTCAGCAGGACAAGGGTTAACTTAAGGAAAGATGCACTAGAAAAACATAATGTATCAGATAAAGAATACAACAGAGATGACGACGGAGATACATTATTTTATATTTGGATTTAGGTCGTATCACATAAACCTACAGGCTACAGATTTGTGCTATTTTAAGTTTGATGAATTGTTTATAATCTATTTTCTTATGTTCAAGAACGTTCGTAATAGAACTAATCAATGTTGAGACTGCATCGCAGCAGCTAAACAACGAAACCTATTCAATGCGCTTTATCAAGTATAGAAAGATGAGTCAAGTTTTTCATTACGAAAACATGCCTATTCAAATATACTGAAACTTTTACCACCAAAAAATGAAACTTTTCAGATAAAAAGTTCTGATAGTTTTCATATTATTGCTCAAAGCATAGATTGTGGGTACTCGTAAGAACCGCCTCGACGAGGCGGTTCTAACGAGTACCCACAATCTATGTTTATGAGTAGAAATAAGAAAAATAATCTACACCCCTGCAAACCCCAGTTTTACTATATAAAAGTGGGATTTAAGGGGGTCAAAATTATATAGGAATATTTTCGTGATGGTCCACTCTAGAGAACGAATACATTTTGTTGAATTTGAGAAAATGAGCTTCAAGACATGTGCGCCCAGCATTAACACAGTCTGATCAGTCTCTGCTGGGAACTCTGTGGACAGCCAAGGACCCAGTACTTCATTACGTTAACACATCTATATGAAACATATACTTGTAAGCCGTAGCTGCAGATAAGGAACGTTTTGAACCATAATTTAATAATCTTGTTTTCTTATTATATTATGGGTACCCATTAGCGGTGCCTCGCAGAGGCATTTCTTATGAGTACCTACATTGATATGTTTTCGCGGAGGAACATAAATAAAAAAAAATTCTCTGGACGTTCCTAGAGTTATAAAAGCCATGGCATTTTACAATAAGACACAGGGAAAAGACGGTATATTCGATTTTTAGATGCAGTTAGATATACTTATGAATTACAAAAAAAAATCATAAAAATATGATTGAAGATTCTCAGGAAATGCCACTATCACGAAACACAGCCGTCCCGAGGCACCAAAAGAAGTACATGTAGAGATAAAGAACAAACAATGACGTACATGTATATGAAACTACCGACGCATAAATGAAAACTAACTGCGGCCAAAAAAAAATCTGCCTTGGAATGGTCACTCGAACAGCTACCGTAAGCCGTACATTACGAAACAACGCCTGTTCAGATATATAGAAAACTGAAAATTTTCAGATAAAAAAAACCTGATATTTTTCATATTTCTGCTCAAAACATAGATGGCGGGTACTCGTTAGACCCGCCTCGGCGAGGCGGTTCTAACGCGTATCCTCAATCTATTCTTTAGCAGAAATAAGAAAAATAATGTAGATCCCTGTAAACCCCTTTTTACTATATAAAGTGGGGTTTAAGGGGGGTCAAAATTATATAGGCATTCTTTCGTGATGATGTCTTCTCAGGATGTACGTCATAATGTACATTTTCTAACGTTTCGGCTTCGCTAATGATAGTACATTCTGAGTGGTTTGATCAAACCTCATTGGCCATTTGATTTGATCGTATAAATAGTTGTACCTGTTGACTAACGTCAATCAGCAAGATCTCCGATAAAAGAGGAAAGCAGTATACCGTGTGATTTGGACAATCCTTATGGAAAATCTTATACGTACCAATGCTCCGCATTGGCAGTAGTGTTATAGAAAATTATCAGTTGTTTTAACATTTTATATGTATGAACGCGTGACTGGAATATTGAGAATGAAAGTGTGAGATAAAATGAAAATTAGGATCATTTTCCTTAATCTGTGATAAATGGATCTTACCTGCAATATATGTGGACGGAAAATAATAATGCATTCTATATACGTTGATGTTAATGTTACTTCATTACACAGACAAAAAATATGATTTGAAGATGGCATTGTCAGAATAAGAAAATAAAATACAAGCTCTTTAAAACAATTCAACGATAATAGTAATAGTAAGAAAAGAAATACAACAGTTAAATTATTGTTGCTCATACACAGACAAGTACATGGATTGACGATAAGAATGTCAGAATAACTATAACAAACATCAGGTTTTCAAAAATAAACAAAAATAACAAAGAAAAATAATAAAATAAAATAAATTTGAAATACAGCTGATAGAACTGTGCCGTAAAACATTGAGTTATATTTTCATTGGATTTAACAACAGACAGCTAAATTATATACTACAATCCAATGTCTTCACAGTATTAATTGATAACTAATTGTTCATGGAACACAAGGTAAGTCAACTATACAGTATAACCTCAATGACTCCAAAACCCGATGGCTCGTTCACTGATTCGAATTCGGTTTTCAATCTTTGAGATATCTTCTTCGATATCTCAAGAAAACAAATATTTGGGGATATTTCAGGGAACTGTTCTTATTTTATCATGACAAATGCATGTTCTGTGCACGCATTAGAATAGCCTCGGTCGAAGCGATTCTAATGCGTGCACTCAACATACCATTATTTTATAGAAGATCGAAAAGACATTCCTAAATTATTTCCAATTGCCTTCTGACCTGGCGCTATGATTAACCCTCAGTGGCTCGAACTAGCCATGCCTATAACAAACTTCCATGGTCCCAAAGATATTGAAGCCCACTTTGTACGACCCATTAAAGTTTGTCTGCACTTGGTAACAAAAAAGCAGTAGCCGTTTGACCATCACGAAAACATACCTATATAATTTGGACTCCCTTAAACCCCTCTTTTATGTAGTAAAACTGTGGTTTATAGGGGTATCAATTATTTTTCTTATTTCTTCTCAAAAACAAAGATCGTGGGATCGGCGGTTTTAACGAGTACCACAATCTATGTTTTGAGTAGATGTATAAAAATATCAGAAGTTTTTTATCTGAAACTTTCCCTGTTTTGGTTGTAAAATTTGCAATGTATTTGAATAAGCGTGTTTTCGTAATGACGTAGAGCAGTGCGTATTGACCTCGGCTAGAGGTATATGAATTGGGTCATTATTAAATTGATTATTCTTGTAGAGCGTTTAAATGAACTTTTCGAATATGTTCAGCATCATTCTGATCTAGTAGAGGTTATTATTCACATACATATGTTTACTTAAAAAAAAAACAAAAAAAACGATGGGGATATCGTGAACGCCTCCGTCCGTCCATCCGTCTGGCTGCCCGTCCGTCACGCTGTCTCCTAGACCAGGGGACAAAATTTAACCATGTAGTAAGAATGTGCGAGAGCAACATTATTTTTCACTTCTCTCTGGTTATTGGTGAAAGCGTGCCATCGATTGCGCGATCTTGTTTAAGGTTTGTTGTTGTCACTTTTTTTGTGTGTGTTGTTGTTTTTTTTCTGCAATAAACCAGTCGCTTCGATTTTTCACAACGCATATTATGTTAAAAATATCTTTGGAAATCCCATTAAAAAATCTCAGATTGGGCTCACTGATCACTAAGGACCCGAAAATAAACTCTACGTCATAGTGAAGTTTTACGGCCGCCACACAGCATTAACATCTCCTGTTGTGAAAGTAAACCGATTCTAAATGGAATTACATTTTTTTCTGAGAGCAATGAACACTCACAAAACGCGTAAACAAAATGTCAACTTTTCTGGGCCGTACTGTATGGTTGCGGTCAATTAGGCCTCAGAAATGACCCTTATAAATTCTCAAAAATCCAGAAATGGGCTTATTGATCACAAAGGACCAGTGAAGTACGAGGAGATGATTAACGACACCAACACCAGCTAATGTGAAGATAGAAAGATTACAATAAAAAAAAAAAAAAAAAAAAAAAACAGAAAAAGAAAGAAATACTTATAAACGCACAAGCACAAAACATCAAAAACACATAAAGTGCCACGTTTTCTGGGACAGACTAGCTAGTTTCGGCGTATTAGGCCTCATCAATGACCCTAATAAATTTCCACATTATGAAAACACGCCTATTCAAATATATAGATAATTTCAACTAAAAAACTGAAAATTTTCAGATAAAAACTCTGATATTTCAAATTTCTGCTCAAAACATAGATTGTAAGTGCTCGTTAGAACCGCCTCGGCGAGGCGGGTCTAACGATTACCCACAATCCATGTTTTTAGCAAAAAAGAAAAATAATGTATACCCCTGTAAACCCCAGTTTTACTACATAAAAGTGGGTTTTAGGGGTCAAAATTATATAGGCATGTTTTCGTGATGAAAAATCCAGGAATGGGCTCAGTGACCCTGAGTTTTCGGGTTTTGTGATAATTCGATAAGATTGCCATTCGTTACAAAACGATTGCTAGTAACACGAATCATATGCGGCAAACTGTGCGCATAGTTGTTAACCGAATTATGGCACAAAGGTCTCCTGCATAAAATGTCCGGAACAGGCTGTTTAGATAACGTTCTTAAGTGGTTTGCCAGTTATCTCTCCGGACAGCGACAGCGTGTTGTACTTAATGGCCAAGCTTCTGACTGGACTCCAGTTTTAGCAAATGTTCCCCAAGGATCAATTCTTGGACCCCTTCTTTTTCGTCTCTATATAAATGACATAGTAAAACATATAGATTGCTCTATTCGGTTGTTTGCAGACGATACTAGTCTTTATATCATTGTCGAGTGTCCAAATGCAGCAGCTCAGTATTTAAATGCTGATTTGCAAACTATTTCTCAGTGGGCAGAAGATTGGTTAGTCAATTTTAATGCTAAAAACACTTTCTATGATCATCTCGAGGAGAATTATCTCACCCCCTCATCCTCCCATTTTTATGAACGGAACAATGCTTCAAGAGACGAATAGTCACAAGCACCTAGGACTTACGCTTTCTAGTTCCTGCAACTGGTTAGATTACATTAAAACATTTCCGAAAAGGCTTGGTCAAGATTAAACCTCCTCCGAGCTCTTAAGTTCAGAGAAAATCACTTGAAAAATTGTATATGGCGCATGTGCTGCCTCTGCTAGAATATTGTGATTCGGTGTGGGACAATTGTCCTACAGAGACCAAAAGGCAACTCGACGTAATCCATATCGAGGCCGCTCGAATAATAACCGGTGCTACTAAACTGTGTAGTGTGAGCAAACTACTCATAGATCTTGGATGGGAGACTCTCCAAAACAGGAGAAAAAAAAGCAGACTCATAATTCTCTTCAAAATCCTTCAAAGAAGACTCCCGTATATCGAAACGATCTCCTTCCACCACTAGTGCAAGACACGACCTCTTACAATCTAAGAAATTCAAATCATTTCCAGAACTATCGCGCTAATACCAATTTGTTTCTAAATTTCCTTTTCCCGGCAACGATCCGTGCATAGAACGATCTCCCCGCCGAAGTCAAGGATGCGCCATCAGTGGCTGCGTTCAAATCACGATTAAACAAGGATCTAAACAAACCTCTTTCGTATTATAACACTAGTACACGCATAGGCCAAATTCTCCAAGCACGTCTGAGACTGGGATGTAGCTCCTTAAACGCCGACTTCTATCGTAAAAATATCGTTCCAAGTCCCACGTGTGCGTGCGGAGGATTTGAAAGTGCATATCACTTTTTCTTTGTATGTCCTAGGCTCGCTCATTTTCGAAGAAGATATTTCTCGAATTCTCTTTTAAATTATACGATTAAAGATTTTCTTTATGGCAGCCAAAATCTAACCTTTCAGGAAAACGAACAGATATTTCTTAAAGTGCAAGTGTATATAGTGAAATCCAGAAGATTTTTGTAGTCCCTATAAATGACTATATTTGGGGAACTGGGAATCAGCCAAAATATGTTCATGTTGTCGCAAATTTTTACAGCTGTAGCATTTGAACTGAACAGTATGCTTTGTCTTTCATAACTAATACTAAAGCTACCTGTATACGCTGAATTTACTAATCAGTTCAAATGTTACTTCATGACAGTACATATGAAATTTCTTTCTTTCTTTCTTTCTTTTTCATGTTCATTAAATGTGTTACACTGCCTTCCATTCATAGATGATGCAACATATGCTGTTTGTTCCCAGGAGAGACTCAAAAAGCACTTGTGCTTACCGTCAAATCCTGTGACATATATATGTCTAATGCACGTATTGTAAATGTCTACTGTAAAGTCAAATAAATACAGTTTAAACCAACTGAATTATGGTTGATATGGTTACTTCCCTTTTTAGTTACAGGACGGTAAATCCGGCATGAGAGAGAATGTGGCTCTTTCTTCAATCTGTTACAGGCCGTTAGCGCCTGACAACTGCTGCCTGTTGTGGGGCTCATCATAGTTACAATTGCGGTTTTTGTTTGCTCTGGCATCAGTCGATAGTTTTGTTTCCATATTGCTTTATTAAAAGGTGGTAATTTGAATGATACATACATGTACAACCAATTTTCTATGAAACAAAAATCAGGTGTGCGATAATCAGGTCGTTTAGCACATTCTCGGAGTTTGTCAGTTTCGAGGGTCAGGGATTAACCGCAATTGTTAGTCCATTTAACTGCCACCAAAGAGTCAATAAGTGAACTCAGGAACTGTTACCCAAACTTAACTGAATATATGTTAAACTTACATAATTGTTAAACGAAAAACATTAGAAAGTGAAACACTACATAACAGTAAACAAAAAGTACCTCAATGAAAGTACCGCCTTGGAACGGTAAATAATGAATTATGGGGTGGGGGTGGGGGCTTAAGGGCCTAAGCTGGCCTTACGGGAATCCAACATACGCCTTAGCTTCCATAGTGGTAAAAGCATATACCTGTTTGATCCGTGTGGAGGTCTTCTAACATATCCATGAATTATTACGGGCAACACATAAATCACAGGTAAAGCTTATGATGAAGCAGAGGTGAGGACTCAACAGAATCAACGTGTTGAGACACATGGAGATCTCTGGGTTGTCAAATAACATCTCTGAATACTCGAGGAAACATAAAACCACCAGCTGAACCCCGGTGAGCCCATTTCGTTTATAACATATGACGATTTTACTAATATGATCAGAAAATTCAGGTGTTATCTACAAGTTTTCTAAATTTATACACTAAATCACCATAAAATTCGGGTTCCGATAGAAGTGTTTTTAGTCTGGTATCGTTTCTAGAGACCAAATCATAGTATCGACAATAAAACTTAGAAAAAGCTTTCCTTAGTTTATGATACCAATACCTTTGTTGGAGATATTTGGCAGTCAAGCTTTGTTACGAGCACTGAAGTCAGCCAGAAATGACTAGACACTCTTGCAAACCAAATAAGTTGAGAAATGTAAACACTTTAAGGGACACGAGAAACGTCGCTATTGCAAACGGGAAATTAAAAAATGACAAATTCAAGATCATCGCGTTTGTCATAAATTTTAGTTGAAACAAAACCGTAAGAAATTGTTAAATGCCATTACGAAAACACGCCTATTCAAATATATAGAAAATTTCACCTCCAAAAACTGAAAATTTTCAGATAAAAAGCTCTGATATTTTTCATATTTCTGCTTAAAACATAGATTGTGGGCACTCGTTAGAACCGCCTCGGCGAGGCGGTTCTAACGAGTACCCACATTCTATGTTTTGAGCAGAAATAAGAAACAAAATTGTATACCCCTCTAAACCCCTGTTTTACTATATAAAAGTGGGGTATAAGGGAGTCAATATTATATAGACATGTTTTCGTGATGAAATCTAAAAATTCAGTTTGAGGTTTGCCTAATTTGTCTAGAGTGTTTTTGGTTAGTACAATGTAAATTTAAGTGCTACCCAAGTGACATTCTTTGTTTGTTTAACTTACTCTGTTCCTTTCTCATCACTATTTCTGCATAAAGAAAAACTTACAGTAGGTAACACGCAAAAAGGTAGTTTCATGAGCAACAAATATATATTTAATGACATACAATTTTAGATGTCTGCAGACACCGCGAGGAACTGATACACAACGATCAGACCTCATCAGGCAAAAAAAGTATTGGGTTTGGTATTATAATTATTTACAAACTGCCTTTTAAGGTTCCGCACCTTTAACCACACAAGCTGAATTCCTTATTGCGGATGCCTTCATGAAAATTCAAATAGCCGCCGCTAAGACGGTAGGCCAGGCAATACTCGATACTGTCGAATATGAGCTGTGTTATCCATAAAAGTCACGTGCAATTCGTAAATTAATAATTTAAAAAATGCATTTTTTTTATGAGTAACGCAGCTGGGTTAGTCCTTCACTGTTCGCTGTCCATAATTTATGAACAGCAACCAGTGAAGGTTCGACAGCTTGCTAATTTACCTAAGGCCGTTCTATTGTTTTTCTTTTATATTTTAAAATATTCTAAGATTCAGTAAGTTCAGACTGGAAATCTTGGTCGGCCAGTGCCCAACAGGGCCTAAACTGATGGCACACACCATTACAAAAAATGTCTATTGAAATATATTGAAAATTTCACCACCAAAAACTGAAAGTTTTCAGATAAAAAATTTGATATTTTTCATATTTCTGCTCAAAACATAGATTGTGGGTACTCGTTAGAACCGCCTCCCTGAGGCGGTTCTAACGATTACCTACAATCTATGTTTTTGAGCAGAAATAAGAAAAATAATGTATACCCCTGTAAACCCCAGTTTTACTATATAAAAGTGGGGTTTAAAGGGTTCAAAATTATATAGGTATGTTTTATTGATGTTTATTTATCTTTGTACAGAGTTACACCCTCTCCTCTCCCTCACCATCGGGATATATGACCCCTCTATAAATGCATGGGTGAGTTAGGCCAGTTTTTCATTGTTTGAACAAGTTCACCTACCAGTTGACCTACGAAGCTAATGGTTTGTATGCTGTGATGGAATTATTAGTTTTATTAGCGTTTACATTTTGCTATAAGCATTTCTGACATTTTATTGCCCTTTTCTAGAGATTAAATTACGCCACAACGTTAGAAAACATACCGTCTGACACATGCACCCAGCGGAGGCTAAAATCAGCCTGCACATCAACACAGTCTGATCAGGGTCTTCGCTGGCCTCATGAAGAAACTTTGCATTCTTAGCTACCAAAAATGCGCCCATTTAAGATTCTGATTAGACTGCGCGATTGCTTAGTCTGATCTAAACTCTTCGCTAGGCGAACATGTCCGAATATCGTCTAGTTGATGGTACAGGAATAATGTATTACAAGCACGGTTTGTAATTTGGATCCTTGCTGTAAGTAAAAGGTGTGTTAGGGCGAATAGGAATAGTGCAGATATGACCACACTAAGCATCCGCACAGTCTGATAGGGAAATTTGCTATATAGCGATTTACATCACGAAAACACGCCTATATAATTTAGACCCCCTTAAACCCCACTTTTATATAGTAAAACTGGGGTTTACAGGTGTATGCATTATGTTTCTTATTTCTGCTCAAAAACATAGATTGTGGGTACTCGTTAGAACCGCCTCGCCGAGGCGGTTCTAACGAGCACCCGCAATCTATGTTTTGAGCAGAAATATGAAAAATATCCGATTTTTTTTTATCCGAAAATTTTATGTTTTTGGAGGTAAAATTTTCTATATATTTGAATAGGCGTGTTTTCGTAATGAGGAGTCTGGATTGACCTTTTTGGTCGATTGTTTACAATCGAGCCATAGTATACAAACGCGAAAAATTTCTTGCGATATTTGTCAACGTGATACATGTACTCATTGACCAAGGAATCAAACCGCGTGTTGGACGGAATCCAGGTGACGGTTATTTATAGTCGCGCTAATCTTTTCGCTGTGACGTCTGAGTGCTGTTGACTGGAGGGTAATCTATATAACAAGGACTGGGACATTAGGAACATTGGCAATCAGTGCGGACCCAGATCAGACGCCGCCGAACGCGGCAGTCGTCAGCTTCTGTCGAAAGAATGTGCACAATACTGGTTAACCGCTTACAGGACTAAGCCTGCCCAGTAAAAGTGTAGTTAGGCAAACTGAGAGAGACAGAGACAGAGACAGAAATAGACTATGTTCTAAGATTCAACCGGTTATTCTGCAATTAGGGTTGCATTATATTTATCTTAACCCTTGTCCTGCTGAACCCGGATATACCCTGTTTTTGCAAACAGTGTAGATCCAGATCAGTTGGCTTCTGAAGAAGCCAACTGATCTGGATCTGCACTGTTTGTCGTAAGTATGTGAATTTATATCAACAACTTGAATCAAGTAATCTGATTGGCTGAAAATTAGAAAAGGGTGTGGCATCTTAATTTATTCAGCATGACAAGGGTTAACTGTTTCCGACTGCAGTTCGAATACACTGTTATCTTTATGCTTGATTTGTTTTCCCTTCTTTGAACAAGTATTCAACCAGGCGCTTCTAATGAATACCGCAACATATTTTTCTGGAGAAATAAGAAAACTATCAGTACCTTTTGGTTGAAAAATCACCTTATCTGGAGCTATGTTCTACATTCAATATTAAGACCGCCCCGCAAAAAAAAAAAAAAAAAAAAAAAAAAAATAATAGTAATAATAATAAAACCATTTTTAGGCAGTACAAAAGGTGGTTTTACATCACGAAAACATGCCTATATAATGTTGACCCCACTTTTATATGGTAAAAATGGGGTTTACAGGGGTATACTTTATTTTTCTTATTTCTGGTCAAAAACATAGATTGTGGATACTCGTTAAAACCGCCTCATCGAGGCGGTTCTAACGAGTATCCACATTCTATGTTTTGAGCAGAAATGTGAAAAATATCCGAATTTTTATCGGAAAATTTTCATTTTTTGGTGGTAAAATTTTCAGATTATTTGAATAGGCTTGTTTTCGTAATGATAGCGGAATTTTACTCAATGTTTTCGTGGAGAAAGGAGATATATTTGGTTAAAATAAGCGCCATATCTGGAGCTTTGATTATTTGTATCGTTATTTTAACATTAAAATACTGCATCTGCTGCATATAAAGCAAAACTTATTTTTTGTCATCTTTATTCTTTCCTTTATTTATTTATACAAAAATAATTTCATCGTTTTTCTTCATTTATTTAATGTTCTATCCCAGCGGGCACAAAACGTTGCAACAACGTCGCATCAACGTCGATGCAACGTCATGACGTTGCATCGACGTTGATACGATATTGTTTTAATGTTGTGTGCCCGCTGGGATATATCTATTGCATTTTTATTTTAAACCGAGACTCACAACGTTAACCATACCGCCAAATAAAACAGATTTACAGCATGTAGTGACATTCAATGACGGTTGCTGAAGTCTTATTTGCATTTTTGTTTGTTATTCAAAGATTTCTACATGTCAACAGCTTTTCCAGTAACAAGACAATTGTCTTATTGCTATTTGAGACCGGCATGGAGAAAAATGCATTCTTGGTAAAACCTGTCTTCCGCTGTATTCTGCCACCAAATTCGAAGGCAAGACACTGCATCCATACAGGCTGGTTGGAGCTTTCTTAATCAAATTCACAAAACGTGATTCACAGGATCTAAATAAGGAAGGGGGAGGGCTTGAAAAGAGTTCGTTAAGGAGGAAGATGACCTTGCTATTCGCTGTTTGCGCAGCAAATGATTTAAAGTAGGTTTTCTTGTATTCCGAACCAATTACTTTATGGAAAACTGCTGTTGTAGGCGGCTTATACCGTTTTTGTATAATGCACTACAGGGTAATTATCCGTTGCATGCCAGACAACTACAAAGGGCTCAAAACATTACCAACATACGCCTATTTAAATATATAGAAAATGTCACCTCCAAAAACTGAAAATTTTCAGATAATAAACTCTGATACTTTTTATATTTCTGCTCAAAACATAGATTGTGGGTACTCTTTAGAACCGCCTCGGTAAGGCGGTTCTAACGAGTACCCACAATCTATGTTTCTTTAGCAAAATAAGAAAAATAATGTATACCCCTGTAAACCCCAGTTTTACTATATAAGAGTGCGGTTTAAGGGGGTCAAAATTATATAGGCATGTTTTCGAGATGGATATATGAACCTGGACACAACATTTCCTTCAAGATTGCATGTACGAAGTTCGATCAGAGTCTTTATTGTGTCAACCTTAGGCGCTATGGTATCTTAGCTACCAACAGAGAGCCCTGAAGACTGCGCGGATGCACAGGCTGATCTGAGTCTTCGCTGAGCGCACATACAGTCTTGTAGGAAATGCTGTGCCCGAACCATATAATGATAGGACAATAGATCAGACCCAGATCATACCCAGATCAGACTGCGTATACATCAAGACAGATCAGGGTTTTGGCTGCTTTCAAGTATACTCTACATCAGGAAGCAATATAAATGTAAGCAAACACCAAGGGCTCTGATCAATCTGCGAAGACGGAGAAGTGGATACGGGACGTCAGCATTCGTATATACATTTGAACCGTAACATGAGAACACATGACATGTGCGAATACTCAAATTAATCGGGCATCCGTGCAGTCTGATCAGAGCCTCCATTGCCCGCGCCAAGTAAATTTGCATCCATGGCTGTCCAAAATGCTTCCCAGTGAAGATTCTGATCAAACTGCGCGAATGCGCGTGCTGATCTGAATCTTCGCTAGACGTACTGGCCCGAATTTACGTTATCTTGCGTTAGGCTCATTACGGCTCATTTTGTAGCCTCATACCATTACATGATGCAACATGACAGCATACTGTGATAAGGTCATTACATGGTTTACGAAGAATGATTATGCTAATGCTTTGTTAATAATGCAGAAACCTGGATAAGCATCCAAACTAAAATCATGTGAATGAGATGCGGAATCCAAGTACTGTATTTACCCAAACTATTCGGACACCTAAGAGGAACTTATACACTTTAGTGGGAGACAACTCTGTCAGGAACTGATTTTGCTGCCTTCTGCAAGCGGATCTACACTAAAAAGAACGCATTTGCTTCTAATAATTGGCGGTAAGGACTGATCATTTTTAGACTGCGATATAGCACTGACTCAACTAGTCTGTTCACTTCTGTTCAGAATCAATCAAATGCTGAAAGAAGATTCCTCATCTGGTTGCGCGGATGCGCAGGCTTATCTTGGTTATCGCTCCCGCATATGGCGTAAGGACACTTACCCCACGGTACGCGCCATGCATGCGTCTTAATATTGGGTCTGGGCACAGCATGTCCTACAAATTTTGTATATGCGCCTAGCGAAGTCTCAGATAAGCCTGCACAACCACACATACCGTTCAGAGTCTTCGCTCGCTGTTCTTCTGAATAGGCTTTGGATCTTTGCTGCCACATAGTGCCCTGTGAAGACTCTGATCAGGCTGATCGGAGTATTCGCTGGGCGCACATGCAGTCTTGTAGAAAAAGAAAAGATGTGCCCTGACTTATTTATTAGCAGGGCCCAGTTGTTCAAAACTAACGATGTCGTTAATTAACGTATCATTAAAACTTTGATCATTAATTATGGCATATACGCTAATATTTTTGCTGAAAAAATGTGAGTAGCTTTTGCATTTGCAAAAGCTTCTCACATTTTTCAGCATATTGTACTTACTAGAACAGTTAATATTTTTACCATTAACGAACTCGTTAAGCTAATGATGCTTTGAACAACTGGGCTCTGACCTTTAACATCAGTTACTTTTTTTTTTTTTCAAGTCTCCAGACTTCTCTGACAGAAAGGTCATCAGCATGCAAGCAATAAAATATCAATATTTACTCTATGAAGCACGCATTACTTGCATATTCTAAATGCTGATTGCAATGGAAAAGTTATTTCCTTCTAACAATGCGTTTTTATACAGAATAAGTTCGGTCTAATTTCTCTTTATGACTATTATCAATGCCCCCCTTTCTAGTCAATTTTGTCTGAATTGATGACCTTTTACAGACACATTTTTTTTTCTATTCCGATGCGGCCTATTCGTATTTCCATATTATGCTATGAATGTATCTGAACTAGTCGTAAAGAAGCACCTGCAAATATCTAATTTATCAGATAAAGACTACTACAGAGATCACGACGGAGATTAATTACTTTATATTTGGATTTGCGTCATATCACGCGAATCTACAAGTTACAGAATTTGTGCTATTTTAAGCCTGGTGAATTGTTTTTAATCTATTTTCTAACGTTCAACAACATTTTGATTAGAACTGATCAATTTTCAGACTGCAGCACAGCCGCTAGTCAACAGCCTATCATCAAATAATGAAAATGAAGCTTATTTTCGTCCACGCCAGAGAGTGAGAAATCTGCTATGCTGCGACAGGGATGAACGTGAGAGTTCGGGCCTTATGATATTGCTACCCAGCGAAGACACAGATCAGACTGCGCATCTGCGCAGTCTGATCTGAGTCTTCGCTGGGCACTATGTGGGTAGCAAACTGACCAAGATTTCTTGCGGCGGATTGCGGGTACTCTGATCGGAGTCTTCGCTGGGCGTTATATGGTTAGCCAAGGATCTAAAACATCTTAAGGCGGACATCAAATACTCTGATCGGAGTCTTCGCCCGGCGTTATGTAAATAACCAAGGATCTAAAACATCTTGAGGCGGACATCAAATACTATGATCGGAGTCTTCGCCGGGCGTTATGTAAATAACTAAGGATCTAAAACATCTTGAGGCGGACATCAAATACTCTGATCGGAGTCTTCGCCGGGCACTATGTGGATAGTCAAATATCTAAAACATCTTGAGGCAGATATCAAATACTCTGATCAGAGTCTTCGTCGGGCACTAAACAAATGTATGTGGAAAGCCAAGGATCTAAAACGTTTTGCAGCGGACATCAAATACTCTGATCCAAGTCTTCGCCGGGTGTTTCGTGGACAGCCAAGGAACCAAGCATTATTCAGGCGGACATAGAATACTCTGATAAGAGGATTCATTAAACCATATGTGTATAGCCATGGATCCAAGAATTCTTCAGACGGACATATTATAAAAGTTTTCGCTGGACACTCTGAAAATATTTCATTAAATGTAAATACAAATGCAAATCTAAGAATTAGTTAAGCGGAAAGCGAATACTTTGACCAGTCTTCACTGCGCTGTCCAAGGATAGCCAAGGATCCAGGAATTCTTCAGACGGACAGAGAATACTCAGATGAGATTCTTCGCCGGGATAGCCAAGAATCGAAGAATTATTTAGGCGGACATCCAAATACTCTGATAAGAGTCAGTGTTCGCAAGGCACTATGTCGGGCACAGCCAAGGATCCAAACATTATTCAGGCGGACATAGAATACCCTGATCAGTCTTTGCTGGACACTATGTAAACAGCCAAGGATCCAAATACTCTGATCAGAGTCTTCGCCGGGCACTATGTGGACAGCCAAGGATCTACAACTTCTTGAGGCGGACATCAAATGCTCTGATCAGTCGTCGCTGGGCACTATGTGGATAGCCATGGATCTAAGAATTACTCAGGTGGACATAAAATACTCTGATCAGTCTTTGGTTGGCACTATGTAAACAGCATCCAAGAATTATTCAGGTGGACATGAAATACTCTGATTAGGAAAAGAGTCTTCGCCGGGCTGTATGTGGACAGCCAAGGATCTACATCTTTTGAGGTGGACATTAAATATTCTGATCAGACATCGCTAGGCACTATGTGGATAGCCAAGGATCTAAGAATTACTCAGGTGGACATAAAATACTCTGATCAGTCTCCGCTGGGCACTATGTGGCCGGCCAAATATCAAAAACGTCTTGAGGTGAACATCAAATACTCTGATCAGAGTCTTCGCCGGGCACTTTTTGGCAACCAAGGATCTAAAACGTCTTGAGGCGGACATTAAATACTCTGATCAGTCTTCGCCGGGCACTATGTGGACAGCCAAAGCTTCTAAAACGTCTTGAAGCGGACATCTGATCAGTCTACGCCGGCCACCATGTGGACAGCCAAAGATCTAAATCTTCTTGAGGCGGGCATCAAATACTCTGATCAGAGTCTTCGCCAGGCATTATGTGGATAGCCAAAGATCTAAAACGTCTTGAGGCGGACATCAAATACTCTGATTAGTCTTCGCCGGGCACTATGTGGATAGCCAAAGATCTAAAACGTCTTGAGGCGGACATCAAATACTCTGATCAGAGTCTTCGCCGGGCATTATGTGGATAGCCAAAGATCTAAAACGTCTTGAGGCGGGCATCAAATACTCTGATCAGAGTCTTCGCCGGGCACTATGTGGATAGCCAAAGATCTAAAACGTCTTGAGGCGGACATCAAATACTCTGATTAGTCTTCGCCGGGCACTATGTGGATAGCCAAAGATCTAAAACGTCTTGAGGCGGACATCAAATACTCTGATTAGTCTTCGCCGGGCACTATGTGGATAGCCAAAGATCTAAAACGTCTTGAGGCGGACATCAAATACTCTGATTAGTCTTCGCCGAGCACTATGTGGATAGCCAAAGATCTAAAACTTCTTGAGGCGGGCATCAAATACTCTGATCAGAGTCTTCGCCGGGCACTATGTGTATAGCCAAAGATCTAAATCTTCTTAAGGCTGGTATCAAATACTCTGATCAGAGTCTTCGCCGGGCACTATATGGATAGCTAAGGATCCACACATTAGTCAGGCGGGCATAGCCCTGATAAGAGTCAGTCTTCGCTTCACACTATATCAGTCTTCGCTTCACACTATATGTAGGCAAAGATCCAAGAATTGTTCAAGGACATCGGATACTAATAAAAAGTCTTAGCTGGGCACTCTGAAAATATTTAATTGACTGTAAGTACATCCAAAAGTTCTTAAGGCGGACAGCGAATACTCTGATCAGTCTTCGCTAGGCTTTCTATGATTAGCCAAGGGTCCAAGATTTCTTAAGGCGGACGGCTAATACTCTGATCAGACTGCGCGCATAATAGGCGTATCATAGTCGTCGGCGGGTGTATGTGTCATAAGGTACATTTTCTAACGTTGTAGCCAAGTTAATGATAAGGCTCACAGACTATCGGATTCGATCATATAGGTATACCTGTTGACTAGCGTCAATCTGTCAATCAGCGAGATCTCTGATAAGAGTAGAACTCAGTGTACTATTTGATTTGGACACTCGTTGTGGAAAATACTCATAGGTACCAATAATGCCTCCACATTGGCTCTGTATTACTTGTTTTAACGCTTAGCACTCTGGAATAAGTTTTCAGCATACGACATATTGGACTATTATTCTTACTTTCCCCCAGAAAACAGGTTTTGACATTTCAATTTGCGTGAAATATCAAATCCTGTTTTCTGGGGAAAATAAGAGATATAGCATCAGTTTGTCGTCTGCTGAATAAGTCCAGAGAATGATAAACGTTAAACTATTATATAGGTATCTGCACGACTGGAGTATTGAGAAAGATAGCATCTCTGAGGATAACATGCAACAAATTGAAAATCTATTCGGATCAGTTTGAGCAATCTGTGACACGTGGATCTTACCTACAATAAATGTGGACAAAAATAATAATGCATTTTATATCCTGGTGTTAATGCCTTTCCTTACAGAGAAAAACATAATGAGACAATGAGAATGCCAGAACTGTCAACAAACCATCAAGTAATGAAATTTTAATATCATTGATGATAATAATTATAATTATAATAGTCGTGTTTTAATGCAGCTATGAAGTAACTTTATCACAATTTTGTGTTACACTTTGAACGCGTTAACTGGATTAAACAATTGGAACTTAAACTGTAATTGAAGTCAAATTTCTTAAAAGTAATTGAAAATTGCTACGTGTTGCGCCCTCAGAAGGTAAGTCATTTATATTCGGAACAGAGCATTGACATTTGATATGGTGTCAACTTCGTTTGGTAGATAATACCCGAATGGATTTACTTGAAATTCGTTTAAATTAGCTAAATGTGACATTTGTCACATTTAGCTAATTTAAACCAATTTAAAAAAAAAAATGTCACATTTAGCTAGGTTAATCTAATTTCAAATACAATCCAGTTTTTTCCAGTTATTATTTTTTCCATTATGTGTATATTATTCCTCTGATGCTGGTCATGTTTATTTATATGCCTGTTGTAGCAAATGTGCTGTTTTTTTTTTTTTATTTTTTTTTTTTATTGCTCCTGGTCTCTCCTGGTCTCTTTCTTTCGGTGCCTTTTTTTTGGTTTGTTTCGTGACTGTGACGTCACGAAAACATGCCTATATAATGTTGACCCCCTTAAACCCCACTTTTATAGAGAAAAACTGGGGTTTACAGGGGTATACATTATTTTTCTTATTTCTGCTTAAAACATAGACTGTGGGTGCTCGTTAGAACCGCCTCGCCGAGGCGGTTCTAACGAGTACCCACAATCTATGTTTTGAGCAGAAATATGAAAAAAAAAATCAGAATTTTTATCTAAACATTTTCACATTTTGGTGGTAAAATTTGCAATATATTTGAATAGGCGTGTTTTCGTAATGACCTTTCCGGCGTAACTTCATTTATATTTTTTTCTGCCTTGTTCATGTCTATTTATTCCATGTGTGATGAGATACAGGAATGGATATGCTTTCAGAGGGAGATAAATCAAAATTATTTTGCATCCCTTCTGAAAGGTGGTCTTTTCATAAAGGTAAGCGAGCAGATTCGTTCTATTTTAAGTAGAGTCTATGTAATCCTATATCATTGCTTGACTTGCAAAAAAGCAAATAGGAAGTTACGAAACTTGTCTTTCTTGTAAAAAAATGTCAGAAAATCTGCAAATCATGGATTATCTAATAGGGCGTTTAAAATTTGATTCAGTTAACCTAAGTACTAGAACAGAAAGGTCTGAGCAAACAATATAGACCCAGATCAGGCGTCTGATCAGGGTCTATACTGTTTGCCATTCATCCAGCAATTTTAGACATGTTCTTAGCTAGTAGAATGATCTTGTGGAAACGTTAGAATTATGAGGTGAAGAGTAAAGTGAGCGACTATTTATTAACCACTTTTTTAATCAAAATGTATCTATAATTTCTTATTTCTCCACGGAAACATATGTTGTGGGTGCTCATTAGAAGCGCCTCAATAAGGTGTCCTCGCTTATAAAAATACTTGCTAACTGTTCGCACAGTTTCGCCCGGCTCTGTAATAAGCTTAGTTGAACGTTACTGTCCGTGAACTTGATGATAATCTCTCGTCCTACGGAACGGCATTAATTGTCGGCTGTTTCCTTACTATTTGGCGATTTATCGACGCTGTGAACTCGATGTATGTCGTCAGGTCGAAATTTCGAGCCAACCAGTGATCTAGCAAAATCTATTTACATCTTCGTCATGTGACCCCGCTATCCCGCTATACGAAGACAGGAACGCCTAGCATACTACTCTTAGCCTCCATATTTTTTCAGCTGCTGTAAATCCTTTGAATATCTATGTAGGATGCCTTGACAGCAGAAAGCTCTTCCTTAACGCTTAGCACTCTGGGTAAACTTTTCAGCAGACGACATTTTGAAAAGTTTTCTTTTTTTTCCCCTGAAAACAGGATATGACATATGAAACGTCAGATCCTGTTTTCTGGGAAAAATAAGAAAACTATCATCAATTTGTCGTCTGCTGAAAATGCCCAGAGAGTGGTAAAGGTTAAGAGAGGCAGTAGCTATTGCAACTTCTGCTTCCATTAGCTGATCTATGTCTGCACGGAGGAGTGTTCTAATCAATTGGGAGAGCCGGTAGATGTCCTGATCTGAACATGCATACTGCTATACTAGAGGTTCAAAATTCAGTAGCTGATGCTGATTTTGTAGGTTCCTGTTCATTTGAGAGCCCATGCAAACAATTTAAACCTGGCTTAAAAACTGCAAAACTCTAAACAAAAACAAAAACCCTTAAGAGTGCAGATCCTACAAACCCCTATTTCACTATATATGATAGAGTAACAGGGAGTGTGCACATCAAATAGACTTGCTAGCGTAAAGAAGACCCAGCTAAGCATCTTCATCACAGCAGACTGATCATCGCACCCGACGTTTTCTCTGTAAAATAATCCGACGGTTCTTCGGTAAAATAACCTGGCAACCAGCTCCCAGCGCATATGCCGTTATTTTTTACGGACGCCCCTAGATTATTTTAGGAAATCGTTTCGCAATGATTGAGAGATTGGGGCAAAGTATTTTAAGCAGACCAGGGTAGGGTTATAGGCTACCATATTGTATAGCAAGCTTACCCATCCTTGCCCTATCCTAAGAGATAATTCATGCAGAAGTTATACAGGCGCACGTTAAAATAACGGCACGGGTACATGCACTAGCAGCTGATTGACAGTTAGTTTACTGTAAAACCTACGGACAATATTTACAGTACAGATTCTGTAATGTTCAAAGATTCTGTAAATTTACCGAAAAACTCCTACTCGGACATTCCCGCGCAGGCTTTTGATTTTGACATTGTTTTGTTTTTTCTTTTTTTTTCTTTTCTTTTTTTAGATGTCGACATTCCTCGATATATCTTGTATTGAGTCTGCATATGTAAACGTATGCTTTTTACAAGGATAGCTGCTGAATACATGTTAATGATTTTAACAATCGGAATAAAGTCCTGACTGCTAAAATCCTAAAATGTGGCTATCAGTATCATGAATTCCATGAAGCTTGAAAACACACTTTTGTCGTTATGAATAACTGAAAAAGAGTTTTACCAGTGACCTAGTTTATAAATTTAGGAAAGTTGCTGGGAAATCCGAAGAAGAATTACAAAACAAACCTAATAATACCCGTTATAAAAGAATCGGATATAACATGGATATTATCCGACAGACTGCATGCTTAGCTTTCAAACCCAGGCATGTTTGACAGTTAAAGATTCTTCTTAATTGTTCACTTTTCCATCGGTATGATCGGTAGGTTATATTCTTTGGTTGATGAGACACTTACAGATCATCTTCTATTAAGCATCTGGACCCGTGTATGTTCTATGTATTTATAATGCACATTTTTGCAAGATGCGGCTTATGAATGATAACCGTTAATTGGTTTCTGCAATTGTCTGACTACAAGACAACTCATTCATTATTTTCTGTGTCTGTCTGAGTGGTCGGTAATTAATATAAAATAAGTTACTTGGTTCTTATTAATCCTTTAGCCATGCAAACAATTTTTTGCAAACAGTAAAGATCCTGATGAGACGGCTCATAATGAGCCGTCTCATCAGGATCTACACTGTTTACCATTCCGTTTTGATTATTGACTGACATCCCTATTTCGAGCAATGGTTCTGACAAGATTCTAAAGTGGAAGAGTACACTTCAGAAATTCAGGTATGAAAGGTTTATAGTAACTCTTCCATCAAACACTCAGAAAGTATGACTAGAACATTGAATGGCTTCGTAGCAGGCAGGCTATTATGATTTAGCGGAATAACATGCCACGTGATACATGTATGAGTGATTAAACTTGCCTTCAGACATATGCGCCCTACGAAGTCTCAAAACATCATGCGCATTCTCCTGGTTTGATCAGAATCATCGTTGTCCGCATGGAGAAACTTTGCATCCTTGGCTATCCAAAATGCACCCAGTGAAGATTCTGATCTAAATCTTCGCTGAGCGCACATCTTCGAAGGTACATTTTTTTTTTTTTTTTTTTTTTTTTACGCTTCGACTCATTTGTTAGTTTTACAGCACTATAAAACTCAGCACAGGACTAACTAGTACTCCTGTTATTTCAGCTGATCTAAAGTATGTAAAATGCCTTATAGTCGGGGCTCTAGAAATGACAAAGTAAATAAGTGCACTCAGGAACTGATACAATCAGATACACAACAGGTTCTCACAATCAAAGGGAAGGACAGACAAATACAATTAAAAAGTCGCAAAAAAGAACAGATGACAAGCAGATTTTGCAACCCTTTCCCAAAAAGGTGGTAACTCTGTACTTAACTGAATATGTCTTTAACTTACATTATTGATAAAAGAAAACCATTTGTAATAGAAACACTACAGAACATTGAATAAAAGTAAGACTTTAATCTAAATAATTGATATTTATGTAATTATCTCACAATATATGAGTCATCGCAAGACAAAAACTACAATACAACTTGTGCGACCAGCGAAGACTCAGATCAGCCTGTGCATCCGCGCAGTCTGATCAGAGTCTTCGCCGATCGCATGTGCCTTTTACAGCCTACGGTTATTCAAAGAGGGATAAACGAGAACCTTTGCTATACTGAGTGGACGTACAGGCTGCTCTGAGTCTTTGCTGGCCAAACAGGTCTTATTGTAGGTTTTGTCGTGCACTGGCTCCTACATATTTTGGATACTCTATCGCAGAAGCGTTTCTAATGAATACCAACAATGTAGTTATGTGGAGAAATAAGAAATTAAATTTATCTTGATATCCTCTTATCTAGTACATATAAAATGGGAAATGATGAATATCGTCGTTATTAAGCTAATTAATACAGGGCCTAGTTGTTCGAAACAAAAGATGTCGTTAGTTAACGTATCGTTAAAACTTTGATCATCATCACGAAAACACACCTATATAATTTTGACCCCCGTAAACCCCACTTTTATATAGTAAAACTAGGGTTTACAGGGGTATACAGTATTTTTCTTATTTCTGCTGAAACATATATTGTGGGTACTCGTAAGAACCGCCTCGCCGAGGCGGTTCTAACGAGTACCCACAATCTATGTTTTGAGCTTAAATATGAAAAATTTCAGAGTTTTTTATCTGAAAATTTTCAGTTTTTGGAGGTGAGATTTTTCTATATATTTGAATAGGCGTGTTTTCGTAATGTTAAATATAGCATATAATATATGCTAATATTTTTGCTGAAAAAATATGAGTAGCTTTTCACTTTTATTTTTAGCAAAAATAACTGTGAATTAGATATTACACTTACTAGAACAGTTAACATTTTGGCCACTAATAAGCTCATTAAGCTAACGATACTTTGAACAACTATACAGTAAAAAGTTTGCATTTAGTTAGCAAAAAAAAAAAAAAAAAAAGAAAAAATACAAAAAAAAAAAAAAAAAACAAACAAAAAAAAAAAAAAAAAAAAACAACAAAAAAAAAAAAAAAAAAAAAAAAAAAAAAACTGCACAATTTTGAAAATGTACCTAATTGTGTAGATCCGACCGTCCAATTTCAGTTTTACTTTATTTTGGGAGAACATGGGATGCCATATTACATAAACATGTTAACGTAATGATATGACAGAGATACTGTTGACATACGCGCCCACAAACTCCTTCATGCACATAGCGATACGAATGAAGGAAACGCTTTTGAAATATAAAGCACGACAAATAAACAGAACATAGAGCCAAGCTACGTCTGTTCACAGAAAACAACACATTCCTGATAATGCGAATGAGAAATGCATATGGGCTGATTAGATTTCCATTACACGAGATCTTTTAATAATAAGCAATTATATAATTAGTGAGCAATTCTATCATTTTTTTCCTCACATAATGCATTGCAATGCATTGTTTCAAGCAAAATGTGAAATGTTTTACATTTTGCGATACGCAAAGAGAATCAATTTCTACATTTTGCATTAATAGGTAGGATAGTTACGTATTAACTTGACTATTCGAAATCAATAGCACGGTGGTCAGACATCAGTCATCTTTATAACCATCACGAAAACATGCCTATATAATATTGACCCCCTTAAACCCCACTTTTATATAGTAAAACTGGGGTTTACAGAGGTATACATTATTTTTGTTATTTCTGCTCAAAAACATAGATTGTGGGTACTCGTTAGAACCGCCTCGACGATGCGGTTCTAACGAGTACCCACAATCTATGTTTTGAGCAGAAATAACAAAAATATCAGAATTTTTTATGTGAAAAATTGCCATTTTTTGGTGGTAAAATTTACAGTGTATTTGAATAGGCGTGTTTTCGTAATGATTTATTTTGTGCCATGAGGTGACATCGGTGTAGTTCGCGGTTCAGTGAT